>OX030950.1:171901829-172501829 GCA_943735915.1 Pherbina coryleti
TTTTTTTATAAAGCAATAACAAAATTACGCTCTTATTATTAGTTTTATCTTTTTGTTATTGCATTTCGTTTTGTTAACTTTTAATTTTTTTACAATTTTTTTTGTTGCAAGTAGTTTTTTATTTAAAATAAGATCTGTTTTGAATTTTTTTTTTTAATTACAAAATATTTTAAATAAAATTTAGTCTGAAAATTTATATCAAACTTAATGGATTTTGAGGTCATAATTTAAAAATATTTTTTCTTGTACTTTATAGTGTAATTGATATACATATAGTTTATTTGCAACAACAAACAAGGTAAATTTAATTTGTTTAAATATTTGTATCGCATATTTTAGTAGAAAAAAGACAAATACAGCAGCAAAGTAAAACAAAATTAATAAATTCAGTAAAAAATAATTTAGATGGCATTTTAAAGATACTAAAATTTTCTATAATTTTGTCCTTGTTCTTGATCAGAATAAAAAAAGTTACAGCGATTTGTCTATGGCTTCATCATTTGAAACAGACAAGATCGCATAAATACAACTTTTCTGACGCTCAATGAATAATAAAAAAATAATTTTTGATGTCATTTTAAAGGTGACAAAATTATTTGTAATTATGTCCTTGGGTGCATTTCAATCCAATCAGAATTAAAAATGCTACAGCGATTTTTCTATATCTTCATTGAGATAGACAAAATTGCAAATATATAAAATTTCTGGCGATCAATGAAATGCAGCCAAAGAAGTAAATAAAAAATCTGCAAAACTGAAAAAGTTGAGCAAGAACAAAAACCAAGCAAAAAAATTTTAGTAAAAAAAATGAATAAATATAGTTAAAAAATAATTTTTGATGCCATTTAAAAGGTGATAAAATTATCTACAATTTTGTCCTCGGGTGCATTTCGATCCAATCAGAATTTAAAAAGTTACAGAACTACGATTTTTCTATAGATCCATTGAAATAGACAAAATCGCAAATATATAACTTTTCTGACGATCAATGAAATGCAGCCAAAGCAGCAAATAAAATCCTGCAAAAGTGAGAAAGTTGTGCAACAACAAAAAGCATGCAAAAAAAATGTAAACAAGCAAGCCGTCCGTCCGTATAGAATTCAATGAAAACATAAAATAAACATGGCTAACCTACAACTTTGTTGATAAGGTTTTGTAGTTCTGGAGTCTATCAACAAAATCCAGCAACATAAGTTTATGATCAGCCCTGCTTTTTTGTTTCACGTTCTCATATTTTTCCAGGTCCCAATGTTTGCGGGCTAAACTTCGAGAGGAACGTTTCGATTCATTCTTATGCAAAGTCTATAGAATATATAGTCTCTGCCATAGTGCAGAAATGAGAGATCGGAACAGAATGGTAGCGGATTGTTTTTCGAGCATAAACCAAAATTTGCTGTGTTGAGGTTTTTACTCGCCATCGCTAACTGAAACCGTACCAAATTCCAGTTCGGTTCTGCAGTTGTTCGTTTAAAAATGTTATTGATTTTGTTATTGCTACTGTTATTGGCGTCAGCGTCTTCCAAAGAAAATTTGTGGGTAGCTGATTTCGAATCCGATGTCAGAATTTTAAAATTTAAGATGGCTGCTAGGGCTGCCACCTATTTTTTTTTTATTTTTACGAATTCGGTGCTGTGGCGAACACTAGGTAAAAATGGATCGCTGAACCCGAATCCGTTGTCAGAATTTAAAAATTATGAAATTTTCAACATCAGCCTATCAGCCATCTTGAATTTTAAAATTCTGACATCAGATTCGAAATCAGCAACCCCCTAAAACTGTAGGATCGTGTTTAAAACTTTTAAAAAAGCATATTTTTAGGTGGCAACCCTATAAGGTTAAAAATTTCACAATTTTGAAATTCTGACAACGGATTCGGGTTCAGCGACCCATTGTTACCTAGTGTTCGCCCCAGCACCGAATTCGTAAAAATACAAAAATTAGGTGGCAACCCTATCCGCCATCTTCAATTTTAAAATAAAAAATCATCAATTTTTGTCCAAGCAGTCCACAGAATCCTAAAAAGTCCTAATACGATTAGCGTTTCCCACACAAGCTCTTTGAATTATTTGGATACTTTCATAATGATTGCACAAAGAAACGCAGAAACGAACGAAACATTTGGTACGGTTTTGGTTCTTGTTTACGATGGCGCGCAAAAACCACAACAGAGCAAATAATGTTTTGTGCTTTTTCAACACAACTTTTTCATTCTGTTCCACTCTCTCTCTTCTGCGTGTTAAGAGTAGCGCTTGTGATTGAGTCGAAAAGCGATATACGAATGAGGAGGAATAAAGGTAGCGCTTGCTAAAAAATGCAGAACATATCAAAAACGAACCGATCGTTAAGGTTTTTTCCATTCCCTGATCTGAAGAGCAAAATCTTATTTTGTTCTCGGCCATGAGAATATCAATGTTAATGAAAAAGTGAAAGATTTGTCAGGTTGGGCTACTCCCTTGACGTTTCATAAGCGGAACAAGTCTAAGTTCTCCTAAATAAATACACGCAAAGAAATTTTTCGTTTACCGCAACTGAAAAACTCACCAACTACACTTCGTTTGCGAGTTGTATTTGCCGCAAACGAATATTCAGTTGTCATCAACTTAAAAATATATCTCTTATATACAAACCGCAAGCTATTTCGGTCATTATTATTTATTATATTTCTTATCTTTCTCGCTATGTCCGTCCGTCTTCTTATGGATAGCACTCGTCGCACCTCTGTTGCTATCTCCGTCCGCGTATTAAGCAAATTACCAATTTGCTTACATAATAACAATTTGTCCAAAAAGTAACTCTGAACTATGAGCGTTTTGTTAATACAACGAAGAGAAAAACAAACGAAGTTTTCAGTTGGGAAAAACAAATTTTTCAATTGCTTCAATTTAAAATTAACTCGCGTTTATGACAAACGAAATTAATTTCCTGCAACTAAATGACGCGTTTCTTGCAAGTGACTATTATTATGACCACTGTTGAAACGTTAGCAAATAACGATTTTAAGCACGACAAACGATGTTCGTTTGCGGCAAACTAGCGATAAATTTTTTTTCTTTGCGTATACGTTTTTCAAAAATACAAAATCTTAAAATATTTTTAAATTAAAATAAAAAATATAATAGTATTTAAATTATAAAAATAAAGTCTAGAACAGTTTGGCCACTACAAGGTGATTTCCAATAGCGTTTCGTGTATTTTCGTGTATTTGCACACAAAGTAGCAATCGGCTCGCTGCATTTTGTACACTGTGTAAAAGTTTGTTTTTTTTTGCTTCTGTTTAATTCTGTTTAATTTCAAGTCAGTATGTTTTGAGCGTTCATGCGGTCAGGGCGTTGTTCGCTGTTTTATTTATGAATGTACGTAAATATTTTGCAATGTTTTAGGAAAATTGGTGGAATGTTTGTTTCAGGAAAATATTCAAACAAAACATTTAGAAGATTTTCATCGAATTAAGTGTTTTCAGCAAGATATACAGCCCTAGCCAAAAATATTTACACATCGCTAATATTTTTAAAGGTTTTATTACTATAAATTTAGATACTTTTTTCAATATTTTCAAAAAAAAAATTCAACTCTGGTGGTGGTAAACTTTTTCTCTTATATTATAATTTTGAATTTTTTTTTCGAACAATTTTGTTGAATTAATTGAAAAACAAAATACTTTAATTAAGAACTTATTTTAATTAAAAATGTAAAAATATATTATATTAAAAAAAAACATTATTACATTGTATTCATCACTTTTATCTCCTTCTATCTTTTCTATGTTAAAAAAACCAAAAACAAACACAAAAATAAAAAAGAAATCATTATATCAAACATGCCAGCGTAGTGGCCCTACATACAAATTTTTTTCTATCTTGATTTTGTCTTTGCGATGAGCCAAAATCAAAGAACACTTCTAAAAAACAACAACACAAACCGCACTCGTTCAGTGTTCAGCACATTTTCCAGCGAACTTTACAAAAACAAATGCATGCTAAGACAAAATAAAAACGAACTGCTGACCCAAAGCTAAATTTAAATGCTTTTTTCCAATGATATGTAATGTTAAAATTTTAATGGTGCGTCATAAGTCGGGTCAGAGCTTTCAGCTGAATTGCAAGCACTTAAAAGGCCTTTCGGAGTGCTTTTGGAGAGCTATAGTATGGAAAAATTAAATAAAAAAAACACCCAAAGTTCGGATGCAAGAGTTGCAGGTGTTCAAACCTTGACTTATTTTGGAAAATCCTTAAAGTGTATTTTTTTGGTTTAAAAAAGTGTAAAAAAGTTATGGGTGTTTTTAAAGAGCACTTTTTAGTGTATAAATGCCTTTGACCAAGAAAAAATTGTTGCGGCACCTCTTAATATTCTTCAACCGAGCTCATATTTCATATTCATTATTTTTTCGATTAACGAAATCATTTTAGTCAACTTCGGGGTGTCCCGAATCATAGCTGTGACATTTTCATGAATAAGGAACACTTATAGTCCTTATTATATAAGAGTCTAATCTTTATGTTATAATTTATTTGAAGATGAATTGATATATAATCTTGGAGACAATGTATGTATTTAATTATTTATGTATGTATGTATTTAAAAGTGTCAGTAAAAATATCAGGTATATCAATTTTTCTCTTATATCATATATACATCTGCAGAAAAATATGACGTTTATTTGCGTATTTTAAAGATTGAGCAATAGCCTGGAATTGTCAACGTGGAATAGAATTGTCAAACTTAAGCAAAAATTATTTCAACGTGCCATACAAAATAAATTCAAAGTAGAAAACTGATGTTAATTTTCTGCAGCTCGTGTGCTTTACAGCTACAAAATATTGTTTGAATACACAAACATGCAACAACATTGTGGCAAAATTTAATTAGGGTTTACTTTTTAATCATACGTTTTGTGTTCGTCAAACAACCAGAAAAAAAAAATTAAATACTCATTTTTTAAATGCCTTTTCACTTTTCTACTCCGCGTTAAGTAACTTGAAGAAAGCAAGGTCGAGGCGGGGTGTGAGCACTGTATTAATTAGCTAATTATGAATTGTAATTTGATGCAAGTGCTGCCAGCTTTGGCTATTATTGCACAATACTGTAAGACAGGGGCGTAGCCAAGAGTTCAGCTTCATAAGAATGAAAGAGTTTTCTCAACTGTTTTGAATGAAACTACAGTTGCGTGTAATTATTACACCCATATGAAGTAATATAAGGCACCATTCAGGTTTGATATTCAGACCCCAGAAATTAGTTCTTCGTCATACGCCCCTGTAAGCTGCACACAGAGTATTGTTGAAAAAAAAAAACTTACTATATCAACTTATTATAATGCATGGATACAAAGTTTATTGAGCACCTGTGCACCTTTACCTTGTTGCCTTCTTCATACTCAATACTCACAACGTTTTCATGCGCCAATCGCTGATACTCATGCTGCACTTCATTGCGGACAACCACTCTACTCATTATAGGGTGCACTCACATTAAAACGCACACACATGTTGACCCCCGCGCACTGATTAATTGCTGCTGCTGCTGCTGCACTTAGAAGCAACAGTAGCCAATCACAACAATAGCAAAAGCAAAAGCAACATTGTCTTCACTTATTTTGCTACTTATTAACAATAATTAAAAATTCTTGCGTCAGCTAAATTGTTGTTTTTGCTGTTGTTGTTGTTTTTTGCTTTATTGTTATTGCTTGCCACTTAATGCAATTTTTATTAACAATCAAAGTTTATTTATTTCCACAATGAATGACGTAGAATAATGCTAAATATGACAATAGCTGGGGGAATGTGTAAAGTAATTGATGCATAGGATGTGTTTGTGTCAATTATTGCTAACACCCTGTTAAAAGCTTTTAACGAATCCATTAAAGCGAGCTTATTATAAATTGCTAATAATCTTCCATTTTAATGCTATTAATTGGAGGGTGCAGAGCACATTGACGCTGATGATGCATTGCACTGTAGTGGAAGCAGTCATGAAGCTGACTGATGAGATGTTGAGGTTATGTTTTTAATGTAATATGAATAAAATTATTAATAATGGCATTAGTTAAATTGTTGTGCTGATTTCGAGACTAAGTCTAAGCTATCGATTAGTTAACCAACTAATTAGAAAAACGATTAATAATAGATGTGAATCGAAGCGTAAATTGTTGCAAGTTTTTGCATTATGTATAGAAACATTTTGTTCTGGAGAAGAACACGTGTAAAGAATGCGACATTAACTAATAATATCTGATCATAATTAATTGATCAGGCGAAATAAAAAAGAAAAACTTGACTTTTGTAATAATCACAAATGAAATGTAACGTACGCGACGGTAAGCTTCAAAGTAAATGCGAAATTTTGACCAAAAGATCTTCTCTTATACTAACCACTTTGGAAAAAACCAAGAGACCAACTCAAATCCATCCACAAAAACAATCCATTTACGCTTCATATAAAATCTGAATTTTGAAACGTCCCTGATAACTACATATATATATATGAGATGCTCCAATAGATAGTTTGAAAAATTTTCAAAAACTTATGTTAAATAAAAAACTACATTTACACAAAAGAAAAAATTTTAGTAAGGGACAGGGATAAAAAAGGTCAGTGCTCTTTAATTGCCATTAACACCTTAACGACATTAGAAAATTTTTTATATCATACTAGCGGACTGGCAAACTCCGTCCCGCCGAAAATTGATTTTTTGAATTAATATTTTTGTTTATCGCAAACATAGTACGAGACATTGGAAGTATTCTAAAGGGAGGAAAATATTTTCATACACAAGTTCGAAGATTCTTCTGATCTCAGCTAGGCCTCAGAAGCATTTGCGAAGTTTATACGAAGTTATTCTCCCATGGTCTGGTTAAATTGTTTTGTAAGAGCGTCTCTGCAAGCAAGGACTACACGATTGTTAGAAAAACTTCTAACTTGCCTTCACAAGTACTTTCGAGATGTAAAGAACCCTTTAATATTCTCAAAAGTGGAGCCTATTTGAACACTCAGGAAAAAACTAGTTCGATTAAGAGTGAAAACTGTTGAATTCCATCCAACGGACGAGTTTCTTCAATTTAACAGTCTGAAATGTTAAATTAACAGTGGACTTGTAAAGTAAAACAGTTATTTTATCAACAGTTCAGACAGTTCATTTAAAAAAACTCGACTGTAGGATGGGATTTAAACGTTTCACTGTTAATTTTTTGTTTTTTTGTTTTTTGTTTTTTGTTTTGAGTGAAGTAAAATTTTTGGAATACGCCTTGAGCTAACTATATAAAAAATCAGGAGACTCTGCCACACCCAGCTCCCATACAAATTACGCATTTGAAAACATGAAAAATCTCAACAAAATTCATCACACAGAGCAGTAGACTTGAAATTTGGTAGTGAAGCATTTCTTTCTGATATCCATTCTCATATCCATCTTTCTGACCTGAAAATTAATGAAATCATATGTAAACCACACCTGCGTCTTGTATATTGAAATGTGAAAAATCGCAATACAATTCACAAAAAAAGAGTTATCGACTTGAAATTTGCTCCGTGCTTTTTTCTACTCAATACCCATGTAATAGTAAAGTATTGGAAAAATAAGATGACGACCACGTCCACTATATGTACACATAGAATTTTAAAAAGTTGCTTAAAGTCTAAATATTAAAATTTGTAACATTCAAGTCTTATTCTATTGAACGAGGAATATTTATATA
Source organism: Pherbina coryleti (assembly GCA_943735915.1). Lineage (NCBI taxonomy): Eukaryota > Metazoa > Arthropoda > Insecta > Diptera > Sciomyzidae > Pherbina > Pherbina coryleti. The sequence continues at coordinate 171,909,521 of OX030950.1, forward strand.
TTTGTTTGTAAATGAGTTCTGGAAAACGGCGTTAACGATTTCGATGAAATTTACAATATAGATGAAGAGCGGGATGAAAAATCGATCCAGCTAGATTTCATTTTTGGGAAAAGTCATTTTTCCGAGTTTTCACGCATTTAATCAATATCTTTATTTTCCTGCTAAATGTGTTATGTTAATTTTCCTAAGTCAGTTATGGTATTGGCAGCTCAGTAGTTAGAGCTTCTGCTGTCCATCTGATGATCATGAGTTCAATTCCAGACGTTGTTTTTTTTTTTTTTTTTTTGAGTGTAACTTCACTGATTTCATTTATATTTTAAACATAGACAAATATTCTAAATAAAGAAATATAAATTTGCTTTTAGTAAGGAGTTTTTTAATTCGAGAAAAACATTTTGTTTTTTTTCTTTCAAGCCAAGTGAAAAAGACCCCTAAAAGTGACATTCACCGCACAGTGAAGCTTCTGATCTATTCCAAACAGTTGAAATAGCCGACAAGCAGCAACAACATAGCACTCTGTTCCTGCAGTTTATCAATGAAGTTTTTAGAATTAAGATTCATGCTTGTCGCTGAGTACTCCCAGTTTGTTATAGTTCTCGTTTGGTTTTAGCAATGAAAATTATATAGCCTGGATGTTTAGCCAAGGTGCAATGCTCCGTGAGTGCCATGGGGAAGATTTAGTGGGAATCTGAGCATAAAGTAATATAAAGAAAAATAATTTAACCAATAAAAAATTATATTTTGTAAATATTTATATAGTTGTAGTTCTAAAACTAAAACTTTATATAACATTTGCTTGATAAAAAACAATTTTATAGAATTTAGCTATATAGTTGCAACAATAGCACTTGCTATGGAAGCATTGCGACACAATATATTTCAAATTTACCCATATTATTTTCTGTGATTATGTCAAGGTTTATTCATAATCCTTTAAAATTTCAAGTGTACAGCTATCATATTAATAAAAACTTAAGTGTTAAAGTTGAATCGGAGCTACCACACCTCATCTACCATCTTGACCATACATTTTTCAGTGATTTTGTCTGATAGTCCTGACGACGGATAAATGCTTTGAAAATAGGAGATATCGGATTGATTTTAGATTTTTAAGTATTTTCTAAGGTCATCGAAATAAAGTAGCCTTACAGAAGGTATAACTGAAGATAAAATATGAGTAATAAATAAAATTGAGAGGTCACAACAAAAGAAAATACGCGAAACACTTTCTTTTTGAGAAAAAAAACTTAAGCTAGCCTTAAATCTGATGAAGTTAACGCGATCTTAAGGTTGAATTGTTGCTAATTTTTCAATAAGTGAAACATGTAAAACTATATAATAACTGTATAAATAGCGTCAACCTAAAATCCATCTAAAAACGCCGGAATACTATCTTCCGAAAACAGCACTACAAGGCATGGTAAAAAGTTCCTGAAAATTAAACTGATGGCACCACATTCAAAAATTGCCTATTACATTTGTGAACTTTCATCTTTGACCAAATTGCATTTAAATTTTGAGATTTAAATGTCATTCAGTTCCGTTTTGACACCCATCGAAAGCATGCAACCCTGAAGATTTTCGTATAAATGGAAAAGTGACTTTTGCGTCATGATTAAACAATAGTTCTTGCGTGCAAGAAAATATAATTCAAACCAAAGCATAGTTTGTTAAACATTATTACTCCTAGACATCGATTCAAACGTTTCTCATGTGGTTTAATGATTCTCATGATGATGATGTGAGCACAAAGGCCGGCAAAAGTTTTGGTGGTCAGCTTGAGGTTACAGCGCTAGAAATTCTCGATAAGGTTAATGATTACGAGATTGCTGAGGCTAAAGACATCTCAACCGAATGGGTACGGAATATTTTGCATACATTTTAGGTTAAGAGAAGGCTATCTGCCAAATGGCTGCCGCATTTACTCTATGTTAACATCAAGTGCGATCGTGACACAACTTCAAAGGAGTGTTTGGCGATGATCAAGTGCAATACAAGGGACTTTTTGTGACGTTTTGTAACCGTAGACGAAACATAAACCGATTAACCCAACACACCAGACATCAAAGAACAGTTTCAAAAAAAGGTCAAAGTGGGTTCATCGGGCAACAAAATCAAGGCGCCAATCTTTTACGATTTAAGCAGAGCTGTTGTATCGATCCGATGCCGATTTAAAGTGAAAGTGGCCGTATTTAGCAAAGAAAAAAAAGGCCAGCCAATGGCATTGCCCACATTACCCCGTCGCAACAGTAAAATTTACATGACTTGTGATATGTTTTTTTTTTCGCATCTAAAATCCATACTTTTAAGTCTTCCTTTGATGAATATGTTGAAAATAACGGCTACGGACAGGGTCCTTAAGGTTCAAATTGAATTGCGTTAAGCTCAGGTATTTACTCGGAAAATATAAATTTTAATGATTTGATATGAAATCAAATTCTTGCCCCAATTTTGTCAACAGAAGCCTTTAATATGCAGAAAGCCTTTGAATAATGTTTGTAACAATTTCACATACCGTTTGAATTCAGTTTTTTTTTATTAATTGTCTTCTATGCACTCTCAACATTTCTTCGTTAAATTTTCCTCATGTTCATTAGAATATCTTCAATCAATTCCAGTTAATTAAACTTTAAACTTTCTTTTGCTCCTGCGCTGTCTTAATTAAAAATTTGCATTTATTTATTATATGCAGCTTATGAAGGAAGGCACGCAAACCACAGCATGACATTCACATACACATACATTCAAAGATGCATACATACATTCTAAAAAAATCATTTAAATGCAATCATTAAAGGCGTGAAAGACACACACACACAAACACAAACACACGCTTATGAGCAACGAATAACGTGTTTTAAATCTGATCTTGACTTGCCTTTCGTTCAGTTTTATAAGCGTTGCTTACATATTTTTACATTAATATATGCAGTAGTTTTTTTTTTTCTTACTGCTCTAGATATTTTCATAAGTTGAAGAGGATTGCCTCCTTCTTCTTTACACTACACACACGCACACATACACGGTATAATTATTAAAATTATTTTTTTTCATTGATGCTATACAAACTCTTAGATGAATCCAGATAGTTCGTTGGATAGACTACCAGGCAGTTCGACCGACAGACAGTCACTTCAATAGCTGCCATTTAAGGAATGTGGCACACACGCGCACGCAAAATCAAGCCGACCACATTTAAGCATAATTTTGTCTGATATAAATACAATAACAGCAATATTCTTACAATTTGTTGAGGGGGGAGCTAAAAATGAGGGCCAGTTAATTAGCAAAAAGGGTAGAGTGCTTGTAGGGGTTTTATAATTAATAAAATAATTTGAGCAGATTCTTTGCTAAAACTAATTAAAACTTTTGAAACTTAACGAAATTCGAAAAAATAGTTTGTCATTAAACAGAACTGATTGAAAGAATGAATTAATTATCATTCTTTCAGTTTTGAGATCAATTTTCACTCAAACGGTTTTTGATGAAGTTTTGGGAGTGTTTTTAGCTTTCGTTAAGTTTTGAAATTCACTAAAACCCAACAAAATTATATATTTTCATATATAAATAAGAGGCTGAGACTTCATATACGTTAAAACCTTTTTCTTATTTGAAGATGTCCAAGAAAAAAACTTAACGAAACCTTAAAAACAACTTAAATACAGTTCAATTAAAAAAATTATAGTTTATTAAGATTAATAAAAGTAAAAACCTGCTAGAACAACAACTTAACGAAACTTTTTTGAGAATTAATTTTTGTCATTACTACTTTCGTTGAGTTTGAATATAAACAAAACTGTTTTTTTTTATTTTTATGTAACAAACAAATTCTACTTTAACGCACAAAAAATGTTCTAATCTAAAGAACTAAAAAATTAATAAAAAAAAAACTTAACGAAAGTTATAAAATATGCTCATACAGTCAAAACAAGTTTATTTTTAAAAATATGCAAACAAAAAAATAGGCAAGACTCATACAATAAAACTATTAAATAACTACTTATTTTTGTTAACATTTTCGTTAACTATCAACAGCAATAAAATTTTAACGAAACTGCTTACTTTAATTCATAAACTTAAGACTTAAGCTTTTTCTAGGATTAACTGCGTCTTAATGAGAGTCTTAACGAAGTATCTAAATGAAAATTTAAAAATAATCTTAATAATTGCAAAAAATAAATTCAATATCGAAAATCTTAACGAAAGGTAAAAATGACATAGTTACACAATAAAACACAATAAAATTGTAAATTTTAAAATGTACGTTAAGAAAATTGAAAAACATACAAATTAAATGAAAGTTCAAGATGAGAAATATTTTTTAAAGAACTTTAACATTTTTCTTATAAAATTATTCTTTCTTGTTTCGTTAACTATTCAATATTTTTTTCAATAAAAGTGAAAGTTTAAAAATTTTAACAAAAATGTCCTATATTTTGTATGTATAAGTTTTAACGAAAATACATTTCTAACACTGAAAAAAATATATTAGCTTAAAATTGAACACAATGTGTTCAAAAAATCTGTTCATAATTTGACTTTTTTTTCATACGATTTTCAAAATTTTTAAACACATTTGCTCTTACTTTGACGAAATTCGTTGCAAGCTATTTTTTAAACACAAATATCGTCAAATTAATAACAACTGTCGTCAATTTTAAAACATTTTTTTTCAGTGTAAGAATATAATGAATCTATGCTTCAAAAATTAAAAAAAAACATTTAATTTCCTTGTATGAAAAATTTAAAGAGGGAAACTTGTTGAAACTTTAAAAAATTTTGCTTTTAGCAGTTTAGAAATGAACCAGTCTAACATATAAGCATTATTTTGAATATTTTTATTTTTTTAACACTTTCGTTAAGTTAATTTTCTCGTATAAATGTCAGAAAATGCTCTTTTTTAATCAGCAAATATTGGTCTTAGCCTGCTAATATAACATAAACAAGATATTCACTAATAATTTATTTGTAAAAACTTAACGAAACCTTTTAAAATAGCTGCATATAGTAAAAAAAACGTTAAAATGCATTTAAAAGCAACATAAATAACGCCAAATAAGCTTACAGAAAATTTAACGGAACTTAACGAATCTTAACGAAACTTCACGAAACTGAACGAAACTTAACGAAATTTTAAAAATCCATAACTTTCTAAGTTTACTAAAAAAAAAGGACGTATATGCTGCTTTCACAAAAATTAAACAGTTGATTGCTTTTCTAAGAATAAAATTCAGTGGCTTTTCATATTTTTTTTTTTCCTTTAAGAATTTTTGTCTAACTGCCAATAATTTAAATTATCTTCTGGGTAATAAATAACAACATAACGTTTAAGCAGCCGATAACAATGGCAGCAAATAATACAACGGTATAGCAATAGTTATAAAAACAGCAAAAACAACAACAACAACAACAACAACAACAACATCAACAACAACAACAGAACGATAACTTGATATTATTCCGAATGAGCGCCAAAACACAAAGAATACTGCAGAAAAAAAAAAATTCGAAAACAAAAAATTATAAATACACAAGCAATCGATAGAGGCATAGATAGATAGGTAGGTAGACATATGAACGAACGGATTTGTTCTAGTCTTCGCGGCTCCGCTAAAAATGAGTTGTTCTTAACGTCTATAGGGCGCTGTAAGGTGGCATTAGGAATAATGTGCAATCTAAATTATTAATGCACGTGAAAATGCGTAGAAACCAATGGCAGAAAAATGCTTCAACTTATTTTTAAAAAGAAAGTGCAGTTGAAGTGGAAAATCCACAAACTTAACGAAACTTAAAATGCAGCCAAGAATTTTTAGAAAATATTGCATTATTGTGTATAGCTTTACAAATATTGCAGACTTTCATGGAGAAACATTAAATTTTCAGAAATATTGCAAACTGAACGAAGATTTTTCATTTGTTTTTTTTTTTTGTTTAATGTTAAAAGTGAAACAAAAAATTTTTATTTTTTGAATTATGCGAGTAAAGCCTCCAATTGTATAAATAAAATCGTGAATTTAAAGAAAATAATACATTTTTACTGGAAAACTATTTCGAACATTAAACTTAACGAAACTATAACTCGAAGAAACTATTTCAAATTCGTAAATAGTTAGTGAGTCCAACGAGAACAAAATTTTATCAATTTAATGTTCATTGAACATTTGTTCAGCAAAATTACGGCAAATAGTTCACTCAAAATTCAAATTTTAATACTTTCTTAACTAAACAAAGCTTTAAGAAACTTAACGAAAACAATTCTATGGAATTTAATAAGGAAAAATAGAACCTTATACATATAACTTATACATATAGATATCATAAATCAAACACATTTTTTATATTTTTTTTTCGAGAAAACCATTTAGAACATCAAATTTAACGAAACTATAACAAGAAGAAAAAAATTTAAAATTCGTAAATTTGGATTTAAAGAGGAAAATTAAATGTTCATTGAACATTTACTGATAAAAAATATGACAAATAGTTCATTCAAAATTTTAGTTTTAATACTGTCTTAACTAAACGAAGATTTAAAAAACTTAACGAAAACAAATATATGTACTCATTTCATAAGAAAGAATAGATCTAGTTTATAAATTAAAGAGATTGTGGAGTTCTGAAGATGTTCTTCGGTATCAAAAGTACTGTTGAATATTTTGGAAACTTAACGAAACTTTGCACAAAAGCTTAAAACGATTATTCGGAATATCAAATTTATTTTTAAAGTGAAAGTATATAAAAAAAAAATAAATTCTTTAATTGATTTTTAAAAAAATGTACACTTGACGACGAATGCTTGAAAACTTGACGAATGCTTGAAAATTAACTCCTGAGGAATTCATTTAAGATTTAACAACGCAATTAATATTTTTTTCACATACATAATATAATACATAAACATTTAAGAAACATTTTATGTTTAAGAAAAAAACAAAAAAACATAATCCTTAAAATACTTTTTCGAATAACGAAAAACTTAACGAAAAATTGCCAACTTAACAAAAATTTTAAAATTTACTTCTCACAGAGAATACAATTTTTACGAATATGAAAAACTGTGGAAAATTTTAAAGCAAAGAAAATCAGAACAATAAAATGAAGTTATTTGTGTACTTAACGAATATTTAATTTTTTAATATATTTTCTTTAATAAATTTTTAGTATTAATCCCTAACAAAGCATGATAATTGGTTAAAAGAAATATATTTCAGAAGACCATAAGTTAAAAAGAGCTTAAAAAAATTTTTTAATAACGTAAACTTGACGATAGAAATAAAATTTAACAACTTAACGAAGATTTTTTTTAATAAAGATAATAAATCAAGTTGTTTTTGAAATAAAGTATTAAAAACAAACCATTCATAAAGTGCAATAGTATTGAGTTTATAGTTTTAAAACTTAACGAAAGTTGAACTTTTTTATTTTTCTTCTTATTGAGTAGTGCAGAAGCTTCATTAACTACAGAAGATGCTATTTTTTTAAAAATTTCTGTAAAATATGAAAAAAGTACATAGATACAGGGTATGAATCCAATTCAAAACTTAACGAAGCTTTTTAAATTTTATGTTTTAATAAATTTTATGCAATCAAAACACATAAAATGGCTATAAAATAAACAAAAATAATTATTTTATTTCATTTTTAAAAACTTAACGAAATTTGATATCTCATTTTATTACATACAAAAGTCTTATTATAACCATGAATGATGAAACTCCGACGATATCACATAAATGTTTGTGCACGTTCTTACTTCATTTGCAACAAGAAAATGTTGTTATAAAAAATTTTTAATACTTAAAGTTTCCAATAATGTGTGTCGCCATTTATAACAAAAAAAAATTATTCAAATAAATAACACAGTGCAACACGAAAAAATAACTTCAAATATCTCAATGGTTTATAATAGTGGATGGTCTATATATTATGCCCTCGTACTCAGTTTTATCGGATTAGGTCAAATAAGAGAAAAATTCAAGGTCAAACTTCACTTTTAAGTCACAAATTTTTTCTTATAACTCTTAAATTAAATTAAAATTCTATGTAGTAACTGCATCTAAATATTTGCAATGGATGATTCTTTATATTTTAAGACGATTTTTTGCTCAAAAAGTTACGTAAGGGGTTTAATATTTTCTTCGAAAACAGGACTTTTTAAAAAAAAAATTAAATTTTCAATAGTTCATTTGCTATGTATTTGTCTTCAAAAACAATCAGATTTTACTGAATTTTTGCATACACCTTAAGTAAAATAAAATAACCCACCTGTGAAAAGATCACAACAATTACATGTGTGCATCCAAAGATATTCGGATTCAAAGATTACCAACGGTGGTAACTTCGTTAATGTAAGCCCTAGCGCAAAATCATTCAAATGAAACTTATAGACCCAACAATTTTCTTTAAAACTGTCCTTAACATTTTAACCGAAAGAGTTACCGTTTTAAAGATATGCGCGTAAATGTGTAATTACAACATATATGAAAAATTAAAACGGTTAAAATAAAAATTTTTTCATTTCTATTTCTTCTCAAGTTCATATATTTTTCATATCTGTTGTAATTACACATTTACGCGCATATCTTTAAAACGGTAACTCTTTCGGTTTAAATGTTAAGGACAATTTTAAAGAAAATTGTTGGGTCTATAAGTTTCATTTGAATAATTTTGCGCTAGGGCTTACATTAACGAAGTTACCACCGTTGGTAATCTTTGAATCCGAATATCTTTGGATGCACACATGTAATGGTTGTGATCTTTTCACAGGTGGGTTATTTTATTTTACTTAAGGTGTATGCAAAAATTCAGCAAAATCTGATTGTTTTTGAAGACAAATACATAGTAACTGAACTATTGAAAATTTTATTTTTTTTTTTAAAGCCCTGTTTTCGAAGAAAATATTAAACCCCTTACGTAACTTTTTGAGCAAAAAATCGTCTTAAAATGTAAAGAATCATCCATTGCAAATGTTTAGATGCAGTTACTACATAGAATTTGAATTTAGTTTAAGAGTTATAAGAAAAAATTTGTGACTTAAACGTGAAGTTTGACCTTGAATTTCTCTCTTATTTGACCTAATCCGATAAAACTGAGTACGAGGGCATAATATATAGACCATCCACTATTAGAAACCATTTAGATATTTGAGGTTATTCCAATTGACCCTTAAATTGTTGCACAGTGTAATTTGCCAGATATATTTTTTAATGACTTCCAATTAAATAAACAATTTATTATGCTGTGTTGAGATTGTTGTTGTTGTTGTTGTTGTTGTTGTTGTTGTTATTGCTGGTATTGTTCTTGTCGTCAGCTATTTTTAATATTAGACTCACTCACTAGAGCACCAGCTTGGAGGCTCATTTCGAACTCAAGTCAATAACTACGAGAACTATTCGAAAACATTTAATTTAAATTAATTGCAAGCCACACATAAGAAAACAATAAAAAAACAACAACATCAAACTCATACAACAACACAGATTTCTATTGTTGTTGTTGCTGCTTATTTACTCCAATTAGTTATTTGGAAAAAAAAAACAAAATTATTATAGCTATTAACAATTATAGTGATTGCGTCATTTGCGACGCCATTTTAAGCAACAACAACAGCAAAATTTATAAACACACAACAACATCAAATCTATGTTGAGGGTTCTTTAGTAAATTGACACTTGATATTGAACGAAAACAACGAGCTAACACACGCACTAGCCACAAAACGAACTTAACGAAAGTTGCAATAAACGTTTTGATGCATAAACAAATGCTTGAGCAACATAAGGGAAACAAAGCAAGAAAATGTTTTAATTTAACAAGCAGTGTAGCGTTAAATTATCGAGAATAAGGCAAGGCAGAGGAGAGAGAAGCGAAATTGGGGTGATTCGTTCAATTATGCATTGAATATCGGCTGATTGTCTTTCAATAATTTACAACATTTAAATTGCGTAGCCCTGATTTTTGATTATAATAAAGTAATTTGTGCTCATACACTGCTTCGTTAAGTAGACTGTGTGTGCAATATGTGCAAGCGAGTGTGTGTGTGTATGTGTGTTTGTATTAGTGACTTGCTTACGTCGTCAGAACGTTTGTGTTAATTTCATAAATTGATTCATTATCATTCGTTAAATTTTTTGATTTACTAAGAATGATCAATTTCTTTTTTTTACGCTGATTGTTTTTGTTTTTTCTGTTTTCGTTGTTGTCATATAATTGTTATCATGTGTATATTTTGTGTATATTTCTTCGTTCAATTATACGTCGTTTATAATTTAAATATTTTCTTATTTGATGCATTTGAATTCATTAAAAAATCGAGGAGAGTTCAATGAGAACTTGTTTAACCTTTTAATAAGCAGCGCCATCAAATGAGGCAGAAATTATTTGCCGTAGAGAGTTGATGGCAACCCTGTTGTTGCATACGCTAGTGCGACTTTTCAATTACAAAGTCATCAAAATTCTACACGAGCTATTGTTTTGAGTAGATTTTGCAATACAAGAGGCTATAATAATGCTTTCGTCAAGTTTTTGAAGTAGTATTTTGAAAAGATTTTTTGATGCATCATTTTGACTTTCGTATAAATTGCACATTGAGCTTTTAATATGCAGTTCAAAAATTAAATTTTGGCAAGAAACGTGGCAGTGCTCTCAGAAACGGTTTCAAATTTTTCCCGTAAGGATTTAATGGAAATCTTGAGCGCACGTGAGTGTTACAATAGCTGAGCTATCGTGTTTTCAGATTTGACTGTATCAGAAGATTTTTTTTATTATAAAACAAGCTTTGCAATAAATTCCTATCGTTTAACTTTAAAATTAAATACAATTTTTACCAATAAATAAGTTTTACCTGAATAAAAATTTATATCAAACAATATTGGCTTCTTTCTGTACGTTTTTGGTTAAAAAACTCTTTCGTTAAGTTTCATAAATGTGTCTTTAAGTTGTTTTTTAAAACATTTTTCAAGTACAAACCCTCTGCCAAACCCTCTGCCTCAACCAAATTGAGTGAAAACCACGCCTACCTCCCATACAAAGTGACTTTATCAAAAAGGTAAAATCTCTTTAAATCCCACAAAAAATAATATTTGGACTTGAAATTTTGCATATGAACTTTGATATATAACATGTACTCTGTGTATGAAATTCAACCAAATCGAGTGAAAACCATACCCACCTCCCATACAAAGTGATATGTCAAAAAACAAAAGCGAATATTTTCTGTTAAAAATATGACGAAAATGTTTTTACAAATAAACATTTTATTGACTGCTTAAGACTTTGAATATACTTCGGTTTGGACGTGGGGGTATTTTAACTTCGGCCCAGTCGAAGATCATTTCTTACTAGTTTTGAATATACAACGTTAACTTCGTTGAATGGAATAAGAACTAAAGCATAAATTATTACACTAAAAAAAAAATGAGCTTAAAATTGAACACAATGTGTTCAAAAAATGTGTTCATAATTTGCTTTTTTTTCATGTTTTTCAAAAGTTTTAAACACATTTGCTCTTACTTTGACGAAATGTGTTGCAAGCTATTTTTTAAACACAAAATTCGTCAAATTAATAACAACTGTCGTCAGTTTTAAAACATTTTTTTTCTGTGTATGTATAACTAATAATTCTATAGAATAATATTAAAAATGTGTAGAATATATCAAATTCAAAATATAAGCAATATTTCTGAACTAATTTTCGATGAAAAATATGCTATTGCATTTTTTATTGGGAGTTTTGAAAACTTAACGAAACTTAACGAAGGTACACAATTATACGTAAGCTTAACCATGATCTTAAATTAAGAAAACTATTAAATATAAAGGCTGATTTTAAGTTTTATTAAACATAACGAAAGTCTACAACTTTAAAAACAGCATGAATGTTGGTGTTCGACTAGTTTAAGGTGATTAAAATATTAATAAGTGTTATTTTTGACAAAATAAAACTTAACGAAACTTAACGAAGCTTAACGAAACTTAACGAAACTTTCACAAAAAATTTCTAACAATAAAAAGTCCACTAAAAGGAATAAACAAGTGATAAAAAAAGTCTTTATTCAGGATTGGCAGTTATTAAAATTTTAATATAAATGGTTTAAACAAACTAAAATATCGCCCTTGAGAGATAATTTCAACAAATTCTTGATAAAATCAGTGGTGGCAAGATCTATTGCGTAAAACTTAAGAACAACTTTTAAATGCATTAAAATAATTCGAATGCATATATTATTTGTTAAAAAAATTACTCAAAATGAGGCCTTAGAAATATAAAACGATGCACATAAATCAAGACAGCGAGCTCAGCAAGCAATGCACACCAACATACTAACTACAAAAGCAACAACATTGTCAAACATTTAATAATACAAAATTATTTTCGCACATGAATTTATGCATGAGTAGATAATGACATAATGAGCTACTTTTTGCATTATTTAAACATAAAAAAAAAATATAAAACGAAAAATTGAGGAGCTGGGTGCGAAACAGCAACTACAGCGGCAAATTGCGCTGTAAGTGACAACAACGACAGCAACATAAGCAACAGCAGCAGCAAATCTAAGCGAATAAACAAACAAGTCTAAACTCAACGAAAATATGCTACAACATTCAAAAATGCTAGTTTTAATAGCTATTCACTCAGGCAGGCAGGCGAGTTTGTTATTAATATTACAACAACAACAATATCATTTAACATAGCAGTTGTAATCATGGCAAATGGTTTAGATGTTTTTGTTTTCGCTTTTTTTTTTTTGTTTTTGATACTATTATGACTATTATTAGCATTTGTTGCTGTTGCTGTTGTTGCAACGCATTTAAAGCAACACTTTAATAATTGCAGAATTGAAACGTAGGCCTTAATTTTGTCTATTAAGCATTTACATCGTGCTCACTCATTGACGTTTTGTCTCTATCGCGCATTTAACTCGACTTAGACTCTATGTTGCCAGTTGCTTGCTGCCTACTTATTTTGTCTTTAAAATTTTTTGTATTATTTTTTTGTTTTTTTTTTTTGTTTTTTTTTTTGTTTTCGTGCAGCTAACATTAATAGTCGCTCTAAACGCATTTTATAATTTTTATGCGCAAAATATTACCAATTTAAGTTATACGTAAAAAATTTACAAAGATTGCTTTTAATTATTTCTAGTGGTGTTGCAATTTATGTTGCAAAGATAAGATTCTTTGGAACATGTTTCAATCGTATTCAATCAATGAAATATTTTAGATTCAAATCATATTCAAAACATATATTATTCATACTTAAATATTTCTTAATTTTTTAGCTATACCAAGCCTCTACAAAGAGCCATAAGAGCTAAAAGTTAGGTTAAAGATTTGATTAAACTTGAAAAAACAATTTTTCTATATGATTTTCGAAAAATTAACGAGTTTTAAGAGTTTCAAAAAACTTAACGAAACTTAACGAAGGTTCAAAATTACGCGTTACTTAAAGTCTGATCTATAATTAAGAAATATATCAAATTTATAATCTTATTTAGAGCTTCTGTAAACTTAACGAAAGTCTGGAGGTGGAAAAATTACATTTATTTTTATACTAAACTAGATTAAAGTGAATTGAATGTTTTTTGATATGTGTTTGACACAGTAAAAATGTAAAAAACCCAACGAAGCTTAACAAAACTTAACGAAAAATCTAGTATGCGGTATTTTAATGTAATTAAATTTATATTGATTTTTGAAATATATGAAATTTAACGAAGAATCAAGTATGCAGTATTAAAAAAAAAAAAAAATTCACAAAAATCCACAAATATATGTAAAATAAAATAAAATTTGTAAAATAGAAACATTTTATTTCTTTATATAAAAAATTGTTCAATAACTTTAAATTATTTAAAAACCACTCACCAGTTAATTGTTCCAGCTTTTCTAGAAAATATTTTGGCAGCTTCTTATATGTGCGAAGTTCTCTCTGCTATTTTTATAATAACTTTCAATTTTGCGTTCAAAAGATGTGCTGAAATTAAAAAAAGAATATAATAAAAATTTTAGTTTTCACAAAAAAACTCAACGAAACTATAGAAAAGCCAAGGAAAGTTTTCACTTTTTCAATATTGGTTTATTTTAAAATTTAAGCTTCTTAAAATACTAGAGGCAGAATATAACGACATTATAAGGTAATTTAACGAAACTTTATAGCTAAGAATACAATAAAACACTTTTTTATGCATAGTCCTGTGGGTTTAAAAACATCAAAACATCCTCTTTATAAAAAAATAAACAATTCCAGAGCTTATTTAGATTCTTAAAAAACTTAACGAAACTTGTAATATGCCGAAAACTCAACTCGTGACTTTCATAGCATAGAGAAATCTTAAAACAATCATTGGTCTCCTTTATTTTAAAAAAAAGTAAAACCCAAGCTTATCATTAGAGTTAAGCAAACTTAACAAAACTCAAGGAATACTGTTATATATCAAAAACTCTAGTTTTTACCAAGAATTAATAAAAACTACCTTTAATAAAAAGTCAGTCCAGAGATATTTCAAGTTTCAGTCATCTTAACGAAAGCCAATCATTAAAAAAGTACTTTTAAGTACTCTCTTCAGCTTAAAAAAACAAATTCTGAACATAAATGAAAATAAAATTCAATTAAGGTAATATTAAGAGTTCCAATTCAATTGCAACAACTGAACGAAACATAACGAATATTATTAAACAACCGAAATTTGACTTCTGAATTATAAAAAAAAATAAAATTTCAAATATATGCTTATATCAAGTTTAAATAAACTTATCCGAAGACTTACTTAAGCAGCTTATAATGTACTTTAGACATACATCTTGACAATAAATTAATAAAAAAATAAAATCAAATTACAAATTATTTGCTTTTATTAAACTAAACTAAACTTAACGAAACTTAACTGAGCTCGTAGGATACTCAAAAATTCAAAATCAGACGCCTAATTTATGAGAGATAACTAAGTATTGAAGGATATATTTGGTTTTTTCTACTCAGCCGATGATTATTGTCTATTGAAACCAATATCACTCATCTCTTAGCCAATATGATCATCTATGGGGTCGTCCATAAGCCAGGTGTTCGATTTTCAGTTTTTTTTCGTTAACTTTTCTTAGTCCATGAATTTTAACTACGTCTTTTAACATCTAGTAAACTTAACGAAAAGTTTCTCCAATAATTATTCTTGTGAAGTTCCTAAAATTTACATTTATAAGGTAAAATATTATCTATAAAAACTGATGGGCATAGATCGAGATTAAGTCAAAGTAACTTAAGAAATGATTTGACTAATCCGATATTCTAAGTGTTTTGTTAACTTAACGAAACTTTTAATTAATAAATTATTTTGTTTTTTCTAAATGTACGCACACTTAAATACTCTAGTTGGGTCCATGAGATACAAATGAGTATAAATTAATAGAAAAAAATTATTTAAAGGTATATTTTGAGTTTCTGTAGACTTAACGAAAGTTTATGAAGCTTAAAGAGTTCTTAAAAATTGAGAATTTGAGCGATCATTTGTGAAAAAAGTTGATTTGTCAGACAATTTGAGATTTTGTTAACTTAACGAAAAGTTGCTGACAGGAAATCTATAAGAGACCTTGTTAGATGAACTCCCTCACATTGTTCTTTAATAAATAAAAAAGCTAAATTATCGACACACTTTAAAGTTGGGGAAAACTTAACGAAGCTTGTAAAACAAGCAAAACATAAACCCTGACCTATTTTTCATAAAAAAATTTATTAAAGACCGAAAATAAAATTGCAGAAAACTTAACGAAAGCTTAGTGTTGGGAAACCGGTAGTCTTTTATATTTTTGACACTTTACTTAGTAAAAACGAAATAACTAAATGAAATATGGATTCGTTTCAACATCGCGATGTATTTTAGTATCAAAAATAAAATTTTGTTAAAGTATTTTTTGCAGACTTCAGGATAAAAAGTACATTTAATTTCATAAAGCAATTTTCAGTAAACTTACCGAAAGTTTACTGACACATCGACAATTTAATTCATTGTTTGCTAAATTTAAAAAGAATGTTAAGTTCTAGAACATATACTTAATCCTTTATTGATAAAGAAGCCAAATTATAGCGCAAGTTTAGCGTTTGAAAAAACTTAACGAAGCTCATATAATAACCGTATCACTTATCCTTATTGATAAAAACTAAACTTAAGAGCATATTTAAAATTGTATGTATACTTAATGAAACTTACTAACGAGCATCCGATAGATATCATTGTAAATAACACTGTTTAAGAGGCTGTACACTCTTTTATATTAAAAACTAACATCCTGACCCTTCTTTCAAAAATGAATGCAATTTAAGTAACGGACTTTTGTTGACTTAACAGACTTAACTTTTTGTAGTAGTATCAAAAAATAAAGTTATTATAGAACCTGTTAAAAGTGATTATTTTAAAATTCTTAACAAAAATTGCAAATATAGGCATATTTTGAGTTTCAGTGAACTTAACGAAAGTTTACTAAAATGAAATTAACGAACCTTTTCTAACCAGACTAACAAAAATTAATGCAACATAAAAAAATGAAACATTTAAAACTTAACGAAACTTAACGAAACTTAACGAAACTTAACGAAAGTTAACGAAGCTCACAGAACGAAAAATGTTATGCTTACGCAGAGCTAATTTACACATATTTGTCATTTTAAAATTTTTTAATATAAATTTATGTGTGGAGATAACAAACAACACCCTGAAAATTTCGTTGCGAAAAATACTTCAAGAAAATTCAGTAAAAAAAAATCACACTCAAAACTAGGTCTATAAAAAAGCTTATCAATCAAGGCAGCTTAATCATCAGCACCCTCAACATCTGTGAAATGAACTGTTAAAAATCTAGTTACTTCAATTTGTGCAAAAAAGAAAACTCTCAATCTTTGAGCTTCTTTCAGGCTGCTCGGCATGGTGCTAAATAAATAAACAACAGCAAATCCTTTGAGAATTTAATCCTTTGCTCACAAAACTAAATCACAAGCAATAAATAAATATAAAAAAAAGAAACAAAACGTGGCAGCTCACGCAGCACAGTGTTGGAAAGAAGTATGAAAACGAGCAACGTGTAGAAAATGCGGGCAGAGCTCGTCAAATAATATGGCAGTGAAAAGATTTTCCGCACTGTGCAAGCAACAAGCATACCGAAAGACAGACAGACATTCAGACCGACATAAAAATCTTGCTTTCTATCTCAAAGAATGAAAAAAAAAAACAAACAAAAAATAGCAAAAAATATAGCATTCTAGACGCTTGCCAGACATGCTGCTGCCCTGTTCTACGTTGCTTGACTTTGTATGTTTGTGTAAATGTGTGCTTTTTCTCAGTGTGTGTTTGTGTGTGTAGAAGTGTAGAACTCCTGACTCAAGGAACAACTACTTAAATTTTTCTACTGTTGCCTTCTTCAAGTTCAGTTTTATTTTATTATTTTTTTTTTCTTTTTCTATGGTTTTCAACATAAGCGCCAGGCTATGCCAACAACAGCAACAACAACAATAGCAGCGGCAGCAGCAACAATATAAAGAAACACACCAGCTGCAGCAGCTACAGCAACAGCAGCAGCAACAGGTGGCTGAGTACTGATTTAGCTGTGTTTATGATATAATAATGTCAGTATTTGTATGAGTGAGTGTATGTGTGTGTGTGTTGCTATTTGAATGCAGCATTTCTTCCCTTTTTTTATGAGGCTCCTGTGGCGTAGAAGTCCTCGTTCAACGCTTAACAGTTTAGTTTATTTTCCGTTTTGTTCTTTTTTCTCTCATTTTATTTTATTTTGTATTTTGTTTTTTTTTTTTTGTTTTTTCTGCCATAGTGTTACTTTACAGTTACTTTTGTTGTTGTGCAAGTGTTTTTGTGGCAGCCCTAACATGCAACAAGCTTTTCTTTTAGAAATTTTTTTTATTGTGTGGAAAAAAAATTTTAGCAGTTTTGCTGAAGGTTAATTATTTCCCCCAAGGGTACATTTTCAACGCTTGAAGGGGCAGCTAATGAAAAGGAATAAGAAAAACTTACAAAAAAATTTGCAACCATAGCTGCAGAAGAAAAAAAAACACTAAAAGAATCAAGACTCTTGAAAGTGTTTGGGTTAAAGTAAAAAGTTCGACAGCTTTCAGTCCACAGTAAAGCCTGTTTATTTCTAAAAAGATTTCTTTGACTCACGCCCTATAAGTCATTAATCATGCCCTTTCTATTGTATGCAGCACAAATCTAGACGTTGAACAGTTCTGATGAAAACACTTTTGGAGCGAGAAAAAGATACTTCGTAAGATCTCCGGTCAACCTGAGTCAGTACAAGTACCGAATTCAATGAAATCACGAGCTGTACCTATGACACTCAGAATTCGGTTATGAAGTCAACAAACTGGAGTATAGAAATCGAGCAATGCTTAAAGCTCGGGGCATTGGAAATTATGATCGATTAGATCCCATATAAACAAGGCAGAACAAATTTTAGATACAATAGTAAGAGTTGAATTACAATAGTAAGGGAGATACTAGACTTGAGGTAAGATTTACTAGATCGCACAGAGTAGGTTATTGGTATAATGTAGACGCTACATTGCCCTGCTTTCAATCTTATAGGGTATAAGTGGTAAGAAGGGTTTGAAATAGTCGAACAATATTTCAAACAGGGTCTATGGATTTGAGAAATGCACAGCAGAAATCTATCGAGTTTCTTTTTTGAATCGCAACATTTATTTAGCTTTGGCAATTATGGGGTAGGAAGAATGGGGTTATCAAGCGAAACTTGTGTAGGATGTTCTAGGCATGGTGGAAAGCTGTAGAAACATGTGAATTTGAATATGAGACAAGTCAGTCAACTCTGAGGCCTTTACCTCAATCAATTGAAGTTGTAAAGCAGTGGTGATCAACGCACAGTTCAAAATAACAACAAAGAGAGCTTTCTGAGTGCACAGCTTTACACTGAAACAATGAGTTGTTAAAAGCTCTCACAACATTTGATGCAAGGAAGTCTTGTCGAGGTTGAATTTTCAATATAATCATTTCTTTTTTATTTTTGTGTTTGTTTTTCGCTATTTCTACATAGAAAACATCAAGCAAAAATGTATTAATGTTTTTCCTGACGCACTGCAATATATTTACGTATATTCATAAATAAAAAAGCGAGCAACACCCACACCACATGAACGTTCAAAGTATACTGACTTGAAATTTAAAGCACAGCAGAAAAAACAAACTTTTACGCAGTGTACAAACACAGCAAGCCGAGTGGTACTTCGTGTGCAAAAGCTCAACAACACACGATGCTCGCGGGCTATGGGAAACCATGTAGTGAGCACCACTGTTGTAAAGCAATCTCATCCACAAACATCTCTACCACCAACGACAACTTCAAGTCGTAAATATTAATGAATTTTCAATTTCAATTGATTACAAATAAGAAAATAAATGCAAATAGGTTAAAGCGTAGTCTGGATTCGAACCCGAGACCTCTGTGATGGCAGTCAATCACGCTACTACCTACTCGACTACCAAGGACATTAGAATGAATTTATGTCTGAGATGAAAGTAGTACCTTTACCTCGGTGAGATCAAGTTCTTTAGCAGAAATCGCCTCCACAAACTTCACTACCCCCACAACTACAACTTTTTAAGTAGAAAATTTCGATGAATTTTCAATTTCAGATGATTGATTTAAGAAATGAGAAAAGGTGAGAACGTACGTCCATAGTCTGCCCGAGATCCGAACCTAAAACCCCGCGAGTGACGCTAAAGCACGCTACCACTCGACTACCAATGAGCCTCTAATGAATTGAGGCTCCTAATAAAGTTAGGTCGCTAGTGAAATGAGGCCTCCAATGAACTGAGGCCCTTCATAATGAGGACAGTTACAAAGTAAGCTCCCTAACAAAGTTAAGCACCTAATGAAATGAGGTCCCTAATGAAGTACAAACCCTGTTTAAGTGAGATCCCTTATGAAGTAAAGCCAGTTATGAAGTAAGGCCTCTCCTAGTGAAGTACAACCCCTGTTGAAGTGAGGCCCTTAATAAGTGAAGTCTTTAAAGAAGTCCGCTAATGAAGACCTCATGAAGGCTTCTAAAGAAGTGAGGTCCCTTTTCAAGTGAGGGCCCTTATAAAGTGAGGCCCTTTATGCAGTGAGACCCCTATTGAAGTGGCTCCACAATGCAGTATCAGGGGCAGGCAAACATGTAACTGCCCCTCTAACTCTGCTCCTGGTTAAAAAAAAAATATAGTTTTGTAAAGAATTGTTAAAATTGATTCTGGCTCTTACCCATTTTGAATAGCACAGAAATTTCGAGAAATTTGCTCGCTTTGGTTTTTTTTTTGATTTTGAGTCTTTTTTTAATACATTTCGATGCAATTTCGACTTAATCTTCATAACTACGCTATATTTCGTCCGATTGATGTCGTTTAACCAACGTTGGAAAGGTAATAAAATATCCTTAACATATCAGGAGCTTACTTGTTCATTTTGGAACAAAGTTAAAATTTAAAAAATTTTAAAAAAATTATGGACAAAAATTTCAAGTAAACATTTTTTATGCAGATAGTAATAATTTTTTAAGCTTTAATTTTGGTTTTTTTTTTTTGAAAATACAGCGAAACAAAAACTTGTCCATACAAAAAGTCGGTTTTTGTTCCCACGGTACATTTTAGACCGAGTTTATCGAACAGTTTTTTTAGCGGCCCACCCTAATGTACATATGTTTCATTTTCTAAGCATCACTTTCATAAACGTACACACCAATGCATACCTTCCACCCCCCCTGAAAATTCCTGGGGACGCCTATGCCTTCAGCAGAACTTTACAGAAAATTTGATTTATAGGAAAAAAGGCGAAAAATTATAAAAAATATAGGTTCAAAAAATTCTTAAAAATATATAATTTGTGAAAAATTATTCCGAAAATAACTGTATTTTTCTGCAAGGAAATCTCGTAGATAAGCAAATATTTTATAAACACGTGTTTCTTGACCAAGACGGCCGGTAGATTGTTTTGTTTTTTTTTTTTTTCTAACTAAAAATATTATCTTTTATTTATGAATGAAAACCATGACCACAGCAAAAGCAAGAAAAAAAGTGAGCAGAGAAGTGTTGAAAAAATATTTATTTTGCGTTGGATGCAACTCGAAGCAAACCAGCGACAACATTTGACAACTGTAGTTTGAACAGTTGCAAGCGACTAACTAACGACAAACGACAGTTGACAACAATAACGACAATTGGCAACAACAACAGTAACAGCAGCTCAGCAACAATAGCAGCAGAAGCAGCAAGATTAGAACAAACAACAGCACAAACAAACGCAAACAACATCACGTCAGACCAATTTTATGATTGAAGTGTGTGTTTGTGTATGTATTTCATCGTGTTTGTTTGTGTGTTACTTTGTAAAACGTGCAGCATGGCGTAAAATGACGTCGACACGCTGTTGTTGCTGTTATTGTAGCGGATATCTTGTTGCCAACAAGCTGAAGAAGATTTGTAAGTAGTAAAAAAAAACAGCAACAAAAACAAAACAACTTTAAAGCCCATGAGTGAGAAACCAGAAGCTCAACAACAACAGCAAAAATAAAGAAAAAAAAAACACCGTAAATGCTCGCTGTCTTCGTTCATCTTCGTTGTGACAACCAGGCGCTGAAAATATGGCGCTTAACATGGCGTCCAGAAGCGCGTAAAAATTGTTTGTTTACACTTGCATACGACTTTTAGTTGTTGTTGTTATGGATGTCATGTTGGCGGTGTTGTTGCGTTTCTGTTGTCGCTGTTAGTGTAACTGTTGTTGAACTATTACCTAAGTTCAGACAAGCGGCGGTGACCACAGAAACTATTGATAGTACAGTAGAATCGCGGTTAATCGCTCGGTTAGTTTAACCAATTTCAGCGTCCACGTACCGCTCTTAAAAGTTAACTTTTGAGTTAACTTTTCTGAGCGTATGCATTTTTTAAGCCAACCGTTTAATGGGGTACACAAACAAATTGAGATTTTCTCCTTTCTTGAGGTTGTACTGGTATATCGTTGAGTTGTGCTGTAAAGCATCGATGCCCATACTGTCAAATACTGTTTGTAACACGAAATACACAAGTACAAAACACTTCCAAATATATAATGTTTTCTAAAATTTTTTTTTTAATTTGAACTTTAAAGATTTCTCATTTCAGTGTTTATCGACAAAATGCTCTAAGTATTCTCGTTCCATTCAGTTATCAGTGATAACTTATCACAAATATAAAATGCATTACTTGTTGTTAGTTTTAATCCTTTTTTGAACCCATCTCGGATAAGTGACCCAACACTTTATAGGTGGAAAAGACAGTTTTGAGAAGGGGCGGGGGGCGTGGTTTTTTGCACAACATTTACCATAGATATACATAAAGTTTACCTTTAACACGTAATACATATCGACTGGTCTCTGCCTTAACTTCGTAAGTCAAAAAATCGAGGTTTTCAGGAGAAGCAGGAAAAGTTTTCAGGAGATGTATGGAGAAAGTAAATTTTAGATCTGTTTCTTTTTTTTATTTTGGTAAAAATACTCGTAAAGAATTTATTATTTAATATTTATGTATATAAACGGTACTGCTTTTGAAAACAGATTTTTTTATATTGACTTACGAGTTTCCAACTATTTTTTGACGTGACGAAGTTACGTTTTACCGCGCAGGTTTCCAAAAAAGTTGAAAACGGCATTTCTTCAAAATCCATCGGCGTTACATTGAATTGTTACTCGCTGAGTATAAGAGCTATGAATAAAAAAGTGATACGACCGTAAAGGTTAATTCTTTGACTTTATTATTAAAACAAAACCAATATTCAAAACGTCATCGGAACGCGGTGGGAGCTCCTTAAGCAACGCAACTGAAAATTTGTTACATGGAATTATTACTCGCTGAGTATTAATGCCAGGCTTAAAAATATGATACACCAGTAAAGGCCTGTTCTAAGCCCTCACACCAAAATGAAAGAAAACTTTTTGACGTCATGGGGACTCAGTGAGAGCCTCTGAAAGATCAATAATGCAACATTCATTCAACGGTGTTGCATTGAATTTTTACTCAGTGAGTATATAAGCTACCATAAATGTTTGAACAGTAAAATGAAGGACTTATACTTAACCATACGACAAAAATAAAAAAAAAATTCTGACCTCGTCAGGTCGTGAAGATACCAGCTTATGTAACAGAAACGTAATATCGTTGCATGGAATTATTACTCACTCAGGAGACGTGCTACGGTAAATTGTATTTTACGACAGAATAGATGTGTTATTACGCCTCATAACTAAAATACAAAACAAAAATTCTTCTCTTCATGATTTCAGGGTGGCAACCACCTAATGCAGTAAAAATGCTACAACCATGAAAAAACGTTGCATGGAATTTTAACACTGTGACTACTGGCGTAACGGTAAATTTTAAGGAACGAGAATGAAGGTGAGGTCTTCGGGCACATGAGAAAAATAAAAAAACATTGACGAATTCATGAGGCCCCTCAGGGAACCGCCTAATGCGACGCATATGCATCACTTTTGCTGTATTAATTGCATGCAGCTAAGGCAGAGGAAAAGCACAACCAATGGAGAAGCAAATAAAAAAAAGCAAAAGCAACAACACCAACGACAACAACAACAACAACAACAACAACAACAACATCAACATCAACATCAACATCAACATCAACATCAACATCAACATCAACATCAACATCAACATCAACATCAACATCAACATCAACATCAAAATCAACATCTACATCAACATCAACATCAACATCAACATCAACATCAACATCAACATCAACATCAACATCAACATCAACATCAACATCAACATCAACATAAACATCAACATCAACATCAACATCAACATCAACATCAAAATCAACATCTACATCAACATCAACATCAACATCAACATCAACATCAACATCAACATCAACATCAACATCAACATCAACATCAACATCAACATCAACATCAACATCAACATAAACATCAACTTCAACATCAACAGCAACATCAACATCAACATCAACATCACCATCAACATCAACATCAACATCAACATCAACATCAACATCAACATCAACATCAACATCAACATCAACATCAACATCAACATCAACATCAACATCAACATCAACATCAACATCAACATCAACATCAACATCAACATCAACATCAACATCAACATCAACATCAACATCAACATCAACATCAACATCAACATCAACATCAACATCAACATCAACATCAACATCAACATCAACATCAACATCAACATCAACATCAACATCAACATCAACATCAACATCAACATCAACATCAACATCAACATCAACAACATCCACATTAATAAAAAAAACAACAACAATTGAGTTGTTGTAAGATTAAGTCAAGTATTTGGTCATGTATTAAAACAAGAGTTTGGATATGAAACAGGAGTGTAAAAAACACCGGCACGTCAAAACCTACGGTTGTGTCCACTACAAGGCCAACTCTTTTTTTGTTTTTTTTTCTATATATGACTTCTAAAATTTGGTATAAATACCAGACATTCTCAAACCTTGACCTTGACAAATAAGTTTTATACCCTTTTCCTTTGCTGTTGATAAACATCTGTCAGCAAGTCCTGTCGTGGCTTCTCTCTCAATGATTTATATCCACACCTTAGGTTTTTTTTTTAATCTTCATTACAGTTCAAAAACTTTTTCTGCGCTTTTTAGCAATTTATCCCTTTACGCTTCAGTTTCTCCAGAAATCGTAAGCTTTGTTTTTTCAAAATGAATCCTAGCAAAAGCGTTGAAATCAGAAATACTTAATTCACATATCCCTTTTGACAACACACACACAAAGACACTGACTCACGCACATGGGTGTACCGCAAATGTGTTGAAAACCTCGAGAAAACCCCAAAATGACCCTCTAAACCTCAAACAAACCAACATGAAAAAAATTACCCTAAATTAACAGTAAAACACAATGGATAAAAAAAATATATAACGGCAAGTTTAAACAACAGCAAAAACTCGCACAAAAAATATTATAATAAAATTAATTTGAGTCCTTTTTCGCCAGCTTCTTACACATGTGTACGTGTGGATGCTTCAAAGATGCTTATCCTGTTAAATAAACACACGAAAAGAGAGCAGTAGAAAAAAAAATGTTAATTACCCTTTGTGTGTGCCTAAATACTTTCACATACAATCACAATAAAATACAAACATGAACATAGCATCAAACCAACACATACTTATGCCAGCACAATTAAAAATATTATTATTACGTTGTCAACATTTTCGGTTCTATTCTCAACCCACACCGGAGATAAACGGCTAAAAAATATCTGCGACACATTATAAACAGGATTACATTCCATAACATCCTAAAAAAATACATTAAAATCACTCAGACTCCGTAATAACCAGAATAAAAACAACCATAACGTCGTTGACAACTTCAGGCGGTTCAACGCCATCCACCTACCCAGCCAGCCTGCCAGCTGACAAAAGTGTTGCCAAGTTAAGACCGAAGAAAAATCACGCCTGCAAATGCCGTCGGCTTTTTTCATGCCTCGCTACAGTGCTCGCATTTTTGGCTTTACCGCTTAAAAAAAAGGACCTTCTTGCTTGAAGAGAGACAGAAACAAGGATGAGTTCGCTTTAAGGTTGGGCGATGCTCAGTTATTTTCTCACTTGAATATTTTTCATGCCTTGATGCTAGGCGTTGAGAAATTTTAGAAGGTTGTGTAGCATGTTTTTTTTGCTCCTTTTTTTGTTTTTTTGGTATTTGGCAAGGTTAGAGGTTGCAAGAAGTTCAGGCTTCACATCAACTGTTGACTTTTCCACAACAGTAATAAAATTAAATCACGTGCTTTCCGGGAGTGGATCAACAATTTCTTGATTGTTCTTTTGAGTGAGTATGGTTTGGGGTGGTTATTCTTTCCTACTTGGTGCAAAAAGGTCAGTGAGGATATGCTCAAGTGTTTTTAGCAAATCTGATTGGATTGAATCAATCAACGGGCAATATTTGAAAAATATGTAGTTCTTAAAGAATCTAAATTTAAGTTGGTTCGGACTTTAATTAGGAAAGAATATATTTTCGTTTTTAAATATATAAACGCTCCACCAACAAATTTTTTCGTGGGTACCTCAAGGTATAGTTTTGATACAGTTTTTTTTCTAGTACGGCTTAATTTTTTTATTCCAATGTTGTATTACAAAACGATTATAGATTATTTAACTTTAAGAATTCAAAAAATTTGCATTTCGTAATTCAGCCCTGCCGTGATAAATTATTTTCCCGGGAATTGTAAAAGCAAATTTCCGCTTTTGAGATAGCAAATAAAGACATTACATTTTTTATTTTACATTCATGAATATTAAAGATTGATTAAGAAATTTGGATTAAAAATTTCCAAAAAGTTTCCGAACTTTATCTGAGAAAAACTGAAACTCCCTTTTACAATTCCCAGGAGAAAATTTTTCATGATATAGCTGATTATGTCGATTATCTTCTATATGAGAACTATGGCGCCAGTACTTCTAAGACCTCTCTTTACAAATTGAACACTGTTAGACTTTAACTTTAAAAGTACTGTTCTGCACTGGCTTCGGTGTCCTTTATTAGGTTTTCCGACTAACAATTTGCAATAATTTTTATTAAAAGACTAATTTTTATGTAAATAAGTTAAGCAACGGTATCTTCTTCGGAAAAAGTCTCTTCTATGATTTTAATGGATCTTAAAATGCCCACCAAAATATTTCAGATAGTTAGAGCCTTTTATATATATCACTTATCCAAAAAGAAACCAAATCAAAAGGAACGAATTTATAAGACAACCAATTGTGAAATGCCTCAGGGTCAACTTTTGTCGGATATTTAAATAGACAAGATGCTGTGCAAGCAAAACTTTGCGAAGTTATACAAGGTAGTTACCCAGACTCACAATAATGTTATACTGATCGCTGGACAGTAGACCGTATCACCATACAGACAAAAAAAATAAATACGCGCACACCTTCGACGTTGAATTCTTTGTCTCAAGTTGTCTTGTTGTCAACATACTTGACCTAAAGCTCAAATTTGTTTTTAATATAAAAAATAAATTTTTATATTTGTCGCCTTTAGCAGACTAATTGTATTTTTGCGGTATTTCTGTGTACACTAACAGCTCTATTCTAACAAAGTCACAAAAGTCACCTTAGTATCAATTGATACAGAAGTCACAATTGATACAAATTCCTATTCTGAGCACTTTTAAAAAGCTCTTTTTGTATCAATAGTGATCAAAATAGTGACAAGCAGCTAAGAAGGTCACAAGCGAAAAACTCATACAAATAAAATTTTATAAAAAAACAATAAACAAAAAGAAGGGAATATCTTAAAAAGACACCGAAATCCTTTTTGGAAATTTATTTCGACTGCCGAATACAGTGTGTTTGGAATTTCATTGAGGAACTCCAACCACATGATGAGTGAATCGCGTGCATACCATTTGCCTTGAGGTTTTTGGCAACTATTTATTTTTATGCTAATGGCTCTTATCTTAACTATGTCGGCAATCATTTTTCGACTTTCATGAGCCAATCATCGGTATCGCGGTCAATTCAGCATATCTCACAGCTCATTGTTACACAAAAATGTATCGACATTTATTTTCCAGTGACAACTGATGAGCAAGTTGATATTAAAAGAAGCTGACCAATTCAAAAAGCTTTACAACATGATGTGGTGAATATTTAAAACTTTTTGCTTGTGACAGTTCAACCTGAATACGAATCAATAGAGACCGAATCAAAATGATCACAATTTTTTAGTATCAATTGATTGTGACGATTATGCCAGAATAGGGCTGTAAGTGTAATTTGGATATCTTCTGAATGATTTACAGACCTATTCTGGCGAGTTGGCAAAGTTCAACATAACAATAGTAAATATATTGACAACTGTAAATATTTCCTATTCTCGTTCAATTCTAAAAGCTCTTTTCTTGACACTGCTGTCAATAGCAAAAGAGGTGCTGACAGTGCATTTTTTATTTAGAAATCCAGCTTACGCTGGGTTGTTCACTCATATTTTTCTCTCCAAATAAAATAAATGATTATAAATGTATAATAATATATAAAACATATTGATAACACAACAAGAACTGAAAAATAAAAGTAAACAACAATAAGAATATAAATTTTTCATCCATTTTCTTGAAATAATATACACTGTCAAAACAAAGTGTTGCCTCCTATAAACAGAATTGATCAAATATGTTGTGGGGGATAATTGAAGTACAAAATGAAATTTTTATGTTTTTGTTTCTTTAAATATTTGTAAATGATTTAAAATATTTAAGCGTTCAAAAAGATTGTGAAAAGAAAAAGTGCAGTTCTCTTTTGATTTAGAATATATAATGGTTAAAAGTTTCTTCTTAAAAGTGTACTATCTCTGAAAGTATCGAAGATTTTTCATCACAGCTGGTATCATTGAAAAGATAAATTGATTGCCTTTATTATACTTGTTATAATTTTTACTAAATTTCTGCATGGTTTTTCAGAAATAACGATTTTACTTTTTTTTTAAATTTGTTCTTTCAATAAACTTATTTTAAAGAAAAAAATTCATTATTATGGAAGTTTTTTATCATTATAATAAAAAGGTCATATTTTTATCCTTCAATTTGATGTATAGTTTTTTATAGTAACTGTTAAACTATCCGAGTTATCACACTTTTAAGAAATAACTTTAAACCAATATAACTTCTAAAAGAAAAGAGAAAGACATTTTTTGTGCCATTGTTTTAAAGGTTTCAATATTTAAATATATAATATCAAGAGAACTAACAAATTCTCAACGATAAATTCATATTTTCATTTTAAAAAAGTAACTTAACAAAATTGAGGTAATTTTTTCAATAAAAGTGCAACACTTAACAGCTGCTTTCTGGCAACATGCATTTCACCTTCCTGTGGTGAATAAATAAAGCTTTTCATTTGTCAAATGTTGGTCTGAATAGGTTTTACAAGTCAGATTGACAAAATTTTGACAAATTATTTCTTGTAAATTGACAGCCAGAATAGGTCTGTTAAGGCCTAACCAAAATAGACGATTTGCTCCGTAACGAGTAAAGACGAAAATGTTCGCTTAAATGCATTTCAATGTTGTAACCCAAAATGATCAAACGTAAACTTATCGAAACTAAACGAAGCGGTTTGCCGAGACGTTCTGTTCCGTAATAACCGAACTCTTAGCGTCTCAACTCATCAACAACAGCTGTGCAGGTAGTCTTCTTCTTTTTTCAGACGTTTGGAGGAACTCGTTTCATTTTGGGTTAAATGTCAAAACAGACGTAACGATTGCAAACGTTCGGCAAGTTTCAATCGTCTCGTTTCGTCTATTTTGGTTAGGGCTTAACTTTGCTTTTGAAAAATATAATACATTTTATTGACCATTTGAATGATAAGTTCTAACGAAGATGATTTATGTGAATTTGAACCCACAAAATATTGCATGTTTTGTGTCCATTCACACTTGGCACAGATGTTACTATAGTTTAAATGGCGTTTACTTGTCTGAATGAATGAGAATGAGAACTAGCAGTTGTCTTGTAATAGAAATGAAGCCATTTGACACTTGTTTCGAAATTTTTCATTCTAATTTCATAACGTGTTGGATATTGTACATTTAACGACATTCCATATATACAAACCGATCAAAATGACTAAAAAAAAAGACCATCGAAAAACGATCTAACATAGTTGTTTTACATAAAACAAGCAAAATTTCAAAAATATTAAAAATATCCAAACGAACCGTTTCCAAAACATTGAAGAGTTACCGTGAAACAGGCACAAACGTTGACAAAAAAAGAGGTGGTCGACCTCGCAAGACGTCAAAAAGAGATGATTACAAAATTATCACCATCAGCAATGCAAATCGTTTTGAAACTGAACCAAAAATCAGAGTCACAATCAATAAACGTTCTTCTTCAGCAATTTCGGTATCAACAGTCCAACGTCGATTGCGAGAAAAAGGATTGTTCGGAAGAATAGCTTCGAAAAAAACCACTTCTGGGACCTCAAAACAAGAAGAAAAGATTGGAATTCGTCATGCAACATAAAGACTGTACTATTGATCAATTGAAATCGGTATTATGGTCAGATGAATCAAAATTTGAAATTTTCGAATCACATCGTAGACAATATATTCTCCGTAAAACGAATGAAAAATATAAATCGAAGTGCATTACACCTACGGTCAAGCATGGCGGCGGCTCGGTGATTGTATGGGGATGTTTCAGTTGGTGAACTCGTTAAAATTGATGGAATAATGAAAAAGAAAGACTAGCATCGTATACTGCAGTACAGTGCAATACCATCTGGAATTGGCCTTATTGGTTACGGATTCAGCTATCAACAAGACAATGATCCCAAGCACACTTCAAAGTTGTGTTCTACATATTTGGAACAAAAAAAAGAAGAAGGAGTCTGAATATTGATGCAACGTCTGCAATTGGGCGATCAAGTTTTAATTACGCAAGAAAGTTGGATTTAACTGTGGCGCAGTTAGGATTGCTTATTTTTTATTTTTATTTATTTATTCTTCCGGAGAAAGTTGTAAAAAATATTAAATATCATTCGAGTACACAGAAAATAAAAGAATTGATTTATTACCTAAACTAGTTTAGCTAATGTGAAAGTTTCTATTTCACCTAATCTTTTCAACAACTTTTCTACTTACACAGTTAATTTAACAATCATGCATTAGGTAATTAATTCACCTAATTACAATTAGTTAATTCAACTAAAATTTTGCTTATTAAATCATCTAATTCTTCTAGTTATTTTACCTAATGCAAGTTGTCGATTTGTTCGTACACTAGGGAAATAACGCATAGTAGCATTATCCACGCCTCAGTATAAATTTTATATAAATATTTACGTGGATAATCAAATGCTTTCCTTACAACTTGTTTTTTTCCCGTATTTGAATTTTTTATTTCTGTGCAGCCCAAGGAGAGCACAGCGCTCTCCTATAAAAAACATAAATAAAAACAAAGTGAGAAAATTTTACAAAAAGTAAAGCCTCATTGCGAGATTTGAACTCGGGCCGCTAGCGTTCAAGTCAAACGCTTTACCGCTGTGCTGTTACACCGTTTGATAATTAGTGAACAAAATGTATATAAAAATATGAGGTCCATAACTCTTAAATTATGGGCATCTACAGCAATTTGATTAATTGGTATGTAGCGTAAATTCCTGTATTGGAAATTTAGCTCAATAGATAAGGCGTTGGTTGTTGAAATCTTGAGATCAGAGGTTCGAATCTCAGCGGTGGCAAAGAAATTTTTCAGTCATTTATACAATGTATATATCTCTCTCATTCTATCTACTATAAAACAAATCTTTCTTCTCTATCATGTGACGAAATGAAGTAAAGTCACCTAAGGAAAGTTTCACTTCAAAATAGAAATTGCAAAACAAAAAACAAATTT
The DNA here is from genome assembly GCA_943735915.1 of Pherbina coryleti. Lineage (NCBI taxonomy): Eukaryota > Metazoa > Arthropoda > Insecta > Diptera > Sciomyzidae > Pherbina > Pherbina coryleti. The sequence goes on from OX030950.1 coordinate 171,940,990, forward strand.
TTTGCATATTTTTTGCACGGCATTCCCACTCTTAAGTGGGAATTCTATCTAAATAATTAGATGATTTTTCTACACTTAGTAGGTGGCTTGCCTAATCTGAAGTGGTCATAGTTTAAAAAAAATTAGCTAATTCTTCTAATAAATTATGTGTCTTATCTATTTAATGGTTGAAGGTACACCTAAATATTTAGGTTTTTTTAGCTACTCTCGCAGTTAAACTACCCAATATAATTGCATATAATTAACATTTAGAAATTGGTAGCGCACCTAATCAAATTCGTTGACTGAAAATCACCGGATTACTTTAGCTGAATTGACTACATTTTTAGGTAAAAGTTCTACTCTTTTTTTTCTGTGTAGTGAGCTCTTAATTTTTTAAAAATATTCTGCAAGAGGCAAACTTTCAATGCTTGCATCTCTTAAAAGCGAGCTAACTTTGCAAAACCCTTTTAAGGTTTTTTTACTGTATACAAGTACTTTCAACCTGTGTTGGCCGATTCTTCGTTAGAAAATTGTGTTGCACAGTGTTATCGGTAAAGCAAGTAAAGTGAGTGGCTTGGGACTTTGGTTGCTTTGCATATCGCACTCCATCTTCAAAACATACACAACTCAAAATTTCAAAATTTTCAGGAGAAACAAACAACCAGTTTGCTTTTCAAAGGAATCCATACAAAACAAGGAGACAAAACGATTTTTCTAATTAAAGAGTATAAATATGAGTGCAAAATTTTGAAAGCTGATGGTTTCCCTAGTTATCACTACGAATAGTTTAACATTAAAACGTAAAAATTTGCAAATTTCGAGTTGTGCCTGTTTTGAAGATGGAGTGCGATATGTCTTAATTTTTTAATCTATAGGGTTGCTTTGCATATTTTTTAGTTTTTAAACTCTAGGGGAGGGCAGCTGCCCCTACCTGCCCCCCCTTGGCGACGCCCATGACGCACACGGTCGATTGCTGTTTTGTTTCCAGCTCATACGCATATAATATATACGCATATAATGGGTTGCTTTGCATATATCCATTATTCGTCACGATTTTATTCACGACTTTTGAAGCACCACGATTGAACTTTTTAATCATTTCCTTACACCAATCGACACGAGACTTTTTGAGCGATTGATAAATTATGGGGTATCCAACGAAGGCAATTTTTTCTACAGATAAGTGTTCATGCAAAATCGAATGTATTGAAGTGGAGTTAATGTGAAAGGATGCCTCTATATCAGGCAACGCCATAGATATGGGGAGAGGTTCTGGGGGTTCAACCCCCACCCCCTTAGCAATCCAGAATATTTTTCTATATTGAATAAAAACGCAAATATTCCAAAATATTTAATTTTGCGATATTAAGTGTGAAAGATAAATTGCAAATTGTGTATTATTAACTGCTTATTTTTGTTAGCAGATTAGCATTTAGCATATTAAGTTAAATATAATAAAATATATAATTTTATTTTGCTTCAGTACTCCTCCCCCTTATGAAATACCTATCTACGGCGTTGATCTCAGGATATGTCACATGAAGATCTTGCATTATTAGTTCCCGTACTGCATCGATTTTTTGTGGCACAACGGCTGATTTTGGACGACCTTCACGGAATTCAACGGCGACCGATCTACGGCCACGATTGAATTCACTTTACCAGCGATATACTGTGGTTTTTGATGGTGCTTTATCGTCATACAAAGAACTGAGTTCATCGACACATTCTTCTGGAGATAGTCTACGTCGAAAGTTGTGAAAAATAATTTGAAATTTCCATTTTTTTAACAAATTGATTTTCTTAACCGACTGTACACCAAACAAATAGCACTTGTACAACAAAACGTTGTGAGTACATTTATGCTAACAAATGTCAAACTTTATAATGGTGATGCCAGAATTGCCAGTTCCCGAAATATAAATAGTACCCCTCGTATTCTCCAGATTTAGCCCCCTGCGACTATTTCTTATTTCCAAACCTGAAAAAATGACTCGACGGTAAGAGGTCTGGGTTGAATGAACCTCTTTATGGTCGAAGGAACCTCTTTATGGTCGAATGAACCTCTTTATTTTGTTGAAACAAACGCCCATTTTGAGGGTAAAACTTATTGCTTGGAAGGAATAAAAAAAAAAAAAAATTGGAAAAACGTTGGACTAAGTGTATCAATCTTAAAGGACATACATAGACATAGAAGGACATAGAACAGTGGGGCCCAAGAAATTTTAAGGGCGGGCCAATGCTTCAAAAAAAAAAAAAAAGAAACACAAAATGCTACTCATCGTTGCGTTTGGCAAAAAATCAAACAAAACAAAAAAACAATTACAATGCAATAAAATCACATGTCACGAACAATTACTCGACACACAATTAACGGGACAATCAGTTTCAGCATCGACATCATCGAGTGTGAGTTTTTTTATTTTGGCTTTGCATGCATTTGTTTTTGTAAAGTTCTCTGGAAAATGTGGTGAACACTGAACAAGTACGGTTTGTGTTGTTGTTTTTTGTAAGCGTTCTCTGATTTTGGGTCATCGCAAAGACAAAACTAAGATAGAAAAAAATGTGTATGAAGGGCCACTACGTGGGCATGTTTGACATATAACATAGTCATGTAGAGGTATAAAACTGTTTTTTTGCCGAAAAAAAAAATAAGTGCTATTCAAAAGGTCAACTTATTAAATTGCCCTCGTATTTGCAATGCGTATCAATTTTTTTTGATTATTTCTTTCTCTCTAAAGCTACAACAATTTGTGTTTTTTTTTTTTTTGTTTTTGTTGTTGTTTGTTTTTTTTTATTTGTTTTTGTTTTTTTTTTTTTTTTTTATTTTTGGTTTGTTTTTTGCTTTTTATTTTAAATTTTTTTTTTTTTTAAACTCGTTGAAATTAACTGTAAAGCAATGCATTCACATGGGTAAATTATGTATTTTTAATGCAGCACACAAAACGCCCCCGCATAGAAAATCTTACAACCAAGAATAACTAAAATATGCGAACAAACAACAGAAATGCATTAAAAACTCACAACTGCTAGAGCATTAAAATATTTCAAAATAAAAAACGAAATAAAACAAAAAAAAAAAAACAAATAAAAATAAAATTTATAGAAAAATAATGGAAAATGTTACTTTTCTGCAAACTAATTAAATAAAATTTTTATGACGAACGGATGATGAACGCATAAAACTAATAAAAGCGACTAAAAATAACATAAAACGACATGAAAATGACAAACCTACAAACAACAGCAACAGAAACAGCAGTAGCAACAGCAGCAACAGCGGCGGTGGTGGTGGTGGCTACACGTTGTCATTGCTTAAGTAGGCAATTTAGCGAAACTTAAGCTAAAAAAAAAACAAATTGACAACAACAAAAACTAGCTACTTAAGTGAATCATAAAATGTGCGTAATTATGAGCAGAAAATTATTTGCAGCTGCAGGGAGCTAGAGAGCCAGCGAGCTAGCGAACAACCGGCTTGACTTGGCTTTTATGGAATTTTGGCCAAGTCGCCGAATGACGAACTGTGATATGCTCGTGCTTGAGTGCTAAGGTATGCATGTGTGTTTCTTTGTGTATGTGTGTGTGTGTGTGTTTTTGTGCTTTGTGTATGAAAGCAAAGCGCCGCCAAACTATTAATTAAAAATGCATTTTTGCCTTTTTTTATTTTGTGGTTCGCTGTCGTTATTATTGCTGTTGTTGTAATTATAGCTGTAATTAACCTAATTAAAATTATATTTTGTTGTTGGCTCTCGCCACAGCGGCACTATTAATTGGCCAATACAGCTAATATATGTTCAAAAGGATTCAAGGAAACTTTTGGTCTTTTTTTTTTTCTTTCACAAAAGTCATTAAAATTTATTAACAAATTAAAAAAGAACTTATGTTAAGTCATTTTAATGCATTTTATTTGACCAATTAAAAAACTGCGAAATAATACTCTTAGTTTTTTTTTTGTTTTCATTCAATATGTTAAAAAAGTATTAATATTAGTTTAACTGCTACTCTTTTTTTATGACGATTTGATGTTTGGTAATTCTTTGGGAAATTTTCAAAGGTTGGCCACTTGTTTGCTAATTCTAAATACATACAGTGGCGAGCAAAATTGGGACAATGTTTGACAGTTTCATACTAACATAGTTATAAAATTAATTAAATAAAACCGATTTAAAAAATGTATTTGATTTTTAGATCTTTGTTTATTTCACTTCAATACAAAAAAGCCGAATCGATTAAAAAAAAATATAAAATACTACTTTTTTTGCTAAACTCAAATAAGTGCATGTATCCATTTTTGCACGCCTGCACTGTTTTTTGTTTTGCAGCTGTAAATTTTCCGTTATTCATTTAATTTTATTAAATATTTTTGTGGCTAGCTTCTTTTATGTTAATTTTCATTTCAAAGTGATCAAAGTGTAGAGTTCAGTTGCAAGTTAATACCTCAGCGTTCCTTATTTAATTATAGAAGAATAACTTAATTAATATGAAAAAAATATCTATTGAAACCGAAGATAATGTAGTTGTTATGACTCAAAATGGTCAGTCATCAAGAACTATAGCAAAAGCTTTGAAAATTAGTCATAGAACAGTTCTTCGTGTCCAAAAACGGCGTAATACTAACCATAAAATCATCAAGGCAGGCCGACCTAGAAAGCTAACGGACAGAGATGCCCGCTGTATGGAACGTATAGTAAGATGCAATCACTTAACAACTCCTAAGTCAGCTGCAGTTTTGATAAACAAAAGCGTTAGCGAGTGGACCGCACGCAGAGCACTTCGTAGGATTGGCTTAGTATCAGCTATTAAACAAAAAAAACCTGTATTATCAGAAAGAAATGTGAAGGCGAGACTAAAATTCTGCAAGGAGCATAAGAATTGGAGTATGGAAGACTGGAAACGAATAATTTGGTCCGACGAAACAAAATTTAATCGATTTCAGTCAGATGGTAAATCATATTATTGGCACCGGCCCAAAGAATCCATTCAAAAGCACCAAGTCAAACAAACCGTCAAACATGGTGGTGGCAACGTTATGGCTTGGAGCTGCTTTACTTGGTGGCACATTGGGCCGTTAGTAAAGATAGAAGGCATAATGAAAGCAGTCGATTATCTTAAAATTTTGGAAGAAAATTTGCCAGATTTTATTGAGATGTGTGCTTATCCTGAAGAGGAAATATACTTTCAACAGGATGGTGATCCAAAACACACCTCCAAAATTGTAAAGGAATGGCTCCAAAAACAGCATTTTCAGGTCTTGCAGTGGCCGGCGCAAAGCCCAGACCTGAACCCAATTGAAAACTTATGGGCTATCGTCAAAAGAGGACTTTCAACATTCGAGCGGGCTCCCAAGAACCTACAGGAGCTATGGGTAAGAATAGATGAACAGTGGAGAAGTATTCCTGCAAAAACCATACAAAACTTGGTGGAAAGTATGCCAAACCGCATCGCAAGTGTAATTAAAAATAAAGGTCTATGGACCAAATACTGAAAATGTAGTAAAAAATAGTTTTCCATACACGTGCAAAAATGGATACATGCACTTTTTTGAGTTTAGCAAAAAATTAAGTATTATATATTTTTTTTTAGTTGATTCTTCTTTTTTGTATTAAAGTTAAATAAACAAAGATCTAAAAATGAAATACTTTTTTTAAAGCGGTTTTATATTTATAATTTTATAACTATGTTAGTATGAAACTGCCAAACATTGTCCCATTTTTGCTCGCCACTGTATGTGTGTGTGTGTTTGCGGCCAAATGTGCTTAATGAAGCTGCCAGCGTGATTTACTGCTTTTCTTTGGGTCTCACGACATTCGAGCAAATGTTAAGAAATTTATTGTCAATAAAGTTGTGGCTCTAGATTTGTTTTCTTCTCCATTAAAAAAACAATCAGTTCATGAACGCTCACTGGAGAAATTAGTCCTAGGTTGTATGCTCAATTGGCAATAAAATTAGAAAGGAACTCAATTTTCAGTACGAAATAGAAAGCCCAAAGGAACGCTCAAGTTGATACAGAGGATATAAAATGAATTTTTAACAAATTTACTTGTTTTATGATGCATAGTCTTGTACCGCCTTGTTTTATGAATACGCTCTAGGAATTGGAAACATTACCGGCTATAAGCAGGAAATATTCCATGGAATGTAGGAAGCATTCCCTTTCGCTGGACACTCAATTTCTTTTTTATTTTACACACTTTGTCATTGGAGGCAAACATTTCTCTCCGCTGTACTCAAAACGAATGTGGAAACATTCCTCTACATTGTCTCTCGTAAGTTTATTATTCCAAATATATTTGAATTGCCACAAAACAAGCAAAAGTTTCCACATGCATTCCCTAAGAAGCGGTTTGGAAACAACGCCAATTTAAAATTACCCAAAGGTTTCCAAAAGAAACAACGAGGAAAGTTTCCCCATCACTTTCAATGCTACTATTTCCACATGCATTCCCTAAAAAGCGGTTTGGAAACAACGCCAATTTAAAACTACCCAAAGGTTTCCAAAAGAAACAACGAGGAAAGTTTCCCCATCACTTTCAATGCTACTATTTCCACATGCATTCTAGGAGAAGCGGTTTGGAAACAACAAAAATTTAAAACTACCCAAAGGTTTCCAAAGGAAACAATGAGGAATGTTTCCCCATCACTTTCAATGCTACTATTTCCACATTCATTCTTAAGGAAGCGGTTGGGAAACAACATCAATTTAAAACTACCCAAAGGTTCCCTAAGGAAACAATGAAAAATGTTTCCCTATAACTTCAAATGCTACTAATTCCACCTGCATTCTCAAGGAAGTAGTTTGCAAACAACATCAATTTAAAACTACCCAAAGGTTTCCAAAAGATGGAATGAGTAATGTATCACCATCACTTCCAATGCTACTATTTCCACATGCATTCTTACGGAAGCGGTTTGGAAGCAACTTTAATTTAAAACTACCCATAAGTTTCCAAAAGATACATTAAGCAATGTTTCAGCATCACTTCCATATGGAAGTCTTCCAATTTTTCTTTGGCGGTTGATACAAAACAAAAAAAAAACAACGGTACGTATGTATGTTTGACCATCATAGCTGAATCACTGAAGCTATATTCATACATATTAAACCGTACCTCAAAAAAAAAGTTCGCCGTATACTAGCGAATATGACGTATTTTTGCAAGACAATTACGGAAAAAATGCCATCGCTCATCTAATGCCATTGATCTTGGACCGCACTGATCAATAAAGAAAATTTTTGCTGCGTCTGGAATTTTATTTGAGGTGTTGCAACCAGAGAATGGAAAAAACCGTACCTTATACGTAGCGCTACAAAAGCGATCAAAAACTTTTTCTCTCTGCATTCCGTTTGTTGCTCTTTGGTTCAAACAAAAGCACTAGCACCATAGTGCAGAAATGAGAGATCGGAACAGAATGGTAGCGGATTGTTTTTCGAGCATAAACCAAAATTTGCTGTGTTGAGGTTTTTACTCGCCATCGCTAACTGAAACCGTACCAAATTCCAGTTCGGTTCTGCAGTTGTTCGTTTAAAAATGTTATTGATTTTGTTATTGCTACTGTTATTGGCGCCAGCGTCTTCCAAAGAAAATTTGTGGGTAGCTGATTTCGAATCCGACGTCAGAATTTTAAAATTCAAGATGGCTGATAGGGTGATGTTGAAAATTTCATAATTTTTAAATTCTGACAACGGATTCGGGTTCAGCGACCCCCTAAAACTGTAGGATCGTGTTTAAAACTTTTAAAAAGCATATTTTTAGGTGGCAACCCTATAGGGTTAAAAATTACACAATTTTGAAATTCTGACAACGGATTCGGGTTCAGCGACCCATTTTTAGCTAGTGTTCGCCCCAGCATCGAATTCGTAAAAATAAAAAAAAATTAGGTGGCAACCCTATCAGCGATCTTGAATTTTAAAAGTCTGACATCAGATTCGAAATCAGCGACCCCCTAAAACTGTAGGATCGTGTTTAAAACTTTTAAAAAAGCATATTTTTAGGTGGCAACGCTATAGGGTTAAAAATTTACAATTCTTAAATTCTGACAACGGATTCGGGTTCAGCGACCCATTTTTACCTAGTGTTCGCCCCAGCACCGAATGCGTAAAAATACAAAAATTAGGTGGCAACCCTATCCGCCATCTTCAATTATAAAATAAAAAATCATCAATTTCCACATTTCCAAATTGTCCACAGAATCCTAAAAAGTCCAAATACGATTAGCGTTTCCCACACAAGCTCTTTGAATTATTTGGATACTTTCATAATGATTGCACAAAGAAACGCAGAAACGAACGAAACATTTGGTACGGTTTTGGTTCTTCTTTACGATGGCGAGCAAAAACCACAACAGAGCAAATAATGTTTTGTGCTTTTTCAACACAACTTTTCCATTCTGTTCCACTCTCTCTCTTCTGCGTGTTAAGAGTAGCGCTTGTGATTGAGTCGAAAAGCGATATACGAATGAGGAGGAATAAAGGTAGCGCTTGCTAAAAAATGCAGAACAGATCAAAAACGAACCGATCGTTAAGGTTTTTTTCCATTCCCTGGTTGTAACTACACGGATTGTTGCTTTCAATGCCACACCTTCAATGTGAAATTTTAAACAATAAATAATTGGTCTCTTTCAGACAAAAACATATATATGTCATTCAATATGATCAGACTTTTAATACCGATGATATGATGAAAATAAAATAAAGAGAGCCCTACGTTCGGCAAAAAATTTTCAAAAGTTTTTTAAAAATACTTCTGCTGGAAATAGCGATATACTTTCTGAGCAAAAGATTTATAAGATTTTAAGAGCTTTATTTTTTTAATATTAAGGTGGTACATTAGGATGGTAGGAACTGAGATCTGGAGGGTAAGTACTAGAACGGTACACCTGAGGTCAATCACCTCTATATAGGTCATATTGATCTCCTTAAGTCAAAAACATTGACATACCAAACTTTAAAATCCGACTGTAAACACCAGAGATATGAAGCTATATGTCAATGCGCGACCCCTACGTTCGGTCAAAAAAAAAAATTTTTTTTTGTAATTGTCTTGCAAAAATACGTCATATTCGCTGGTATACGGAGCACTTTTTTTTTGCATAGGAAGTGGTACGGTCTAATACATAAAGTTATATTCATAACATATGTATGTTAGAAACATTTAAAATTTTTTTAAAAGTAAGAATACCTACCGAGCCTTTTTTATACTAAAATATTTGTAGTTTTTGTGATTTCAAAGGGTGATTTTTATACTCATATTAAAATCTGAGTAAGACATCTTGTTAAGCATTATCGATGTGTATAAAAATTACTGTGTATAAAAAAACTATTGATCTTTTTATTTTCTTCAACTTTTTTGTGATTTTTTTATTAATATGTTTTTATTAGCTTCACTTCATTTGTTTGTCCAGTACAAATCTTGGAATCCATTTTTAACCAACTTCCCGATGAGCTAGAGTTTTGAAACTTAAAATGTAGCTCAGAACTTGATGACAACACAATATTAACTTATCTTTTTATACGTTTATTATTTTTTTTTTTTTTTTTTTTTTTTGCTAAAATGCGAAATTATTTCATACATATATTCATACATATTAAAGTTAAACATAAAAACTGAAAAACTCATTGACATTTTTAAATTTCAAAAATTCACAACTGCATTGAATTTATTACCTCATTAAGAAAATATTTTCATGTGAGTTCTGTACCTCAGAGCGTAAAGCGATCTGCTTATTAAGCGGTAGGTAGTGAGTTCGAGCCTCGACAATGTTAACAAACTTTTCAAAAATTCACCACAGAAGGTGGAAAAGAAATTGTAAAATGTAGTCTGTTTGATTTATTGCTAATTAGATGATATTTTTAAATGGGTTCTGTAACTTAGATTAAAGTAAAAAAACATTTTTAGGATTCTTAACATTAGGAGTTAAGAAAACCTTGGTTAAGAAAGCATTCGTCCACTACTATATTCAATTTTGTAATTGCTAACAAATAATTTCTCAAAAATTCATCAAAGATGGCATAGATAGGAAAATTTTTAGCAAAAAAACTCGTCAGCTTTGATAACTTCGATAGCATTAAAATTGAAGTATTTTGAAACCCAAGTAGAACTTACTGGACTGAACGCAATAGAGGTCTGCAAAATTGAGTCTACCACTTACTATTCTCTATAGCATGCGGCCCACGTTTTCTATGAGAACTAAAAGCCCCACTCTAGCAAAAATTATTTTATACTTTTTTAGTTCGTTTTGAAAACGTTGTATATTAAAAATTTTTCTACTTAAATTATTATTTTTTTTTTTTTATTTTAAAATGTAGTTTATTACTTGCTGAACGTTTAAAAAAGTACTGAATCAAGCTGTATCACTTTCTTCTTATGATAGAAAGAGATCAGTAGTATAAAACTTTTAGCTGGTGAATCCACTTTAAGTGAAAAAGCAGCTTTTTGAAACTCAGAAAGCTTTTAAACGGCTTTAACTGTACTTGAGATAGCGAGACTATGTGAGAGCGCATTCTCATTAATGTGCTCCGTAAAGGCAGTAACAAAGCACCATACGACAGAGCTGGGCATTTTAGCTTAGCCAAATTTTATTTGGCTTTGTTTCGCACACTGAGCGAAAAAGTTCTCACAATTATCTATATTTATAAGTTTTTATTTTATTTCATGGTTTTATTTTTAGTCATTGGTATTATTCATTCTTTCTTCTAAGTCAACACCGAGACTCCAGCATTTTTTTCTAAGTAAATCTTCTAAATATTGATCGCTAAGTGAGTTGCGTTGCTTGCTTAAAATAGCTTTCATGATTTAAAAAGAACTTTCGCAACAATATGTTGATCCAAACATTGAAATATGTTTATAAATTTCGTGTTTTGTTTTTTTTTTTAAATTTTCAACTATAAAGTATCAAAAACTTAATTAATAAAGAGTGTGAATGAACAATGTAAAAAAAATCTTAATAGCTAATATGTATTAATTATATGAAACCTTAATATATACGAATATGAAATTCTACAAAATAAAAAATATGTGCACAAGTATTATGAATCTACAAATCAAATAGTTGGTTTTTCACGAATGTACATAAAATTTGCAGCGCAAAACGATATCGATACTCGCAGTATCATCGTCAGCGAACGACTGAATTATATTCTCTTCTGTTGTGAACTTTGTAAGCTCAGTAAGCTATGGAGCAGTGTCGCCAGATTGAGTTAAATTTCCCTAATTGAGATAATTTTTGACTCATTTTTTGGGCAGAGGTAAAATAGGTAATTTTTGACAAAAAGTGGTAAAATTTGCGAAAATAATAATTTGTTAGACTTGTTAATTTTTTGAGTTATTAGAGTAGGCAGCACTGTTACCTCTCTGAACATACTCACAAGCAGTGCTGCCATAACTTTTTAGAGAAAAGCGCGAGATTTAAAAAAAATATCGCCCAAAATCGCCCAATAAAAAAAAAAATCGCCAAAAATCGCCATTTTTCTAAGAAATTTATTATATTAGAAAAAACAAAACAAATTATATACATTTTTTTTCAAATAATATTGAGATCTATTAATAGTATTAGATATTTTTATTTTCATATTTTTGAGATCTATAAAAAATAATAAAAAAGCTACTTCATTTTATTCGATAATTTTTATCGTTAAAGAACATTTTTTTCGAGACTATAACTTTTTAGAATTTTTCACTATGCAACTTTAAAAAAAAAACTTTTTGCAAAAAACGTAGTTTCTTCAGCCATATTAGACTCTTCCTCCGTTTCGTCAATTCTCGAAGTATTGTTTAGTTCATACATTGATTTAGTTCATACAAGATGAATGCCAACTTACAAATATTGTCAAACATTTTTCCGCCTACGGCTGTCTTAATTTTGTATGCCCATTACCGAAATTCTTCACTTTCAGATGGCACTTTGTTTTTGAAAACATTGCTCCATGGAAATGTTAACAAAGATTCGTATTCGATTTCTACTGCACGTCGCTCTTCAAGAGATAGATAATGAAGAGGGAGTTCACGGAAAGAAGGTCTTATATAGTTTAAACATCTTTCAGGACATAAAATAAAAGCATTTTCAAAAATTTCTAACAGACTAGGTAATCGTTTTAACTCCTTGATTAAAACTATAATGAAATTCTGGCATTTTGATAGTATGTCTATCATAACAATATCATCACTTAATTTGTGAATTTCTTCATGGAACTGATAATGAAATGTAAGGTCATTAATTCTTTTATAATTGCTTTTATCCGCAAACATTTTATTTAAGCTGAATGTAGCTAAATTATCAAAATTGAAATTTTTGACAATGTCTTCTTTTATAATTTTTGAAACAAGTCTTTGAATAAATGTTGTGATTTCAACGTAAGCTTGAAAAAAGTCAACTTTTTCTCGTTGAAAATATGAATGAAGTGAGTTGATGTTTTGAAGAAACGGTCTCAAAAATTAAGTATTTCGATATAAATAAATTATCGATAAGGGCTTGTGAGCTGTGTTCAGTCGCATTGTTAACAGAATGTTCCAAACACTTAAAACAATTGGTATTTTCCTTAATTGACATTTTAAACACATAAGATGAGTTTATGAAAAAAGGTTGTTTTTACAAAAATCGCCCAAAAAATCGCCAGGCGATTTCCTAAAAATTTAAGCGCAAAAACAAGAAAAAAAGCGCCTAATTGGCGATAAATCGCCCAATCTGGCAACGGTGCTCACAAGTAGTTTAAGAGCCCGAACAGAACCAAAGCGGTTGTCAGTTGGCGATCCTCTCTCGGAGAAATCGACTGAGAACTAGTCCAGAACATGATAAAATTATACAAGGTAGGACTGACAACTGGCTATTTTCTCAAGAGTGTCTTGTACCGACTGTAATTTTTCTGTATATTTTACTTTCTATTTTCTTATTTTTTTTTTCGTTCTCTAATTTATACTACTTTTGACAGTTGGTGCAAGACGAAAGAACTGTCACTCCTACCTTGTATAATTGTATCATGGTCCAGAATAGGAGCAGTTGCCGGATCAGCGTTGCTTTTCGCTGTGTGAAGTGGACAAATGTTATTTTTTTTAATTGTTGTTGCTGTATAAATACATGCGTACTAACAAAAAAAAAAACAAAAAAAATGATAACGGTTCTTAATCATTAAATTAAAATTTTTTATTTTTTTTTATTTTAGGAAAAGATAAATTTTCTCCGAAAATGGTAATTTTTTTCCCAAATAGTGGTAAATTTCAGTTCATCTATATGGCAACACTGCTTTGGAGTGCCCTGCTCTGCCATACGAATATCTCAGATAGCTTTCAAACAGCTTCTGTGAGATAAGCAAAATCAAGGTTACTAACTACGAGAGCGAACTTCTAAACTGCTCTATACAAGCTATCAACACTTCGTGCAAGTGTAACCAAAGGAAGGGAAATCTTCTTCGCAGAAGCTGCTTAAACTTTTACACTCAGAAAAAATCCGCATTTAAAATCAACATTTTAGCATTTTGACATAAAAACTTTTGATTTTACCATACAAATTTTGAAATTAAAGTAAAAACTTTTGTATCAAAATATACAAATTTTGAAATAACAAAAAAAAAATGTTTTCTCAAAAACTGTAAAATGTTGATTCAAAATGTTAAAAATTGTTAAAATAAAACCTTTGAAAACAAGCTTTTTATGTCTTAAATGAGAAAGCCGGAAGAAGAGAAAACATTGAATTGAATGTAGCTCCGTTATCTTTCACAGATTATTAATTTTATCGATAAATTCTTCAATGAATAAAAAAATAAAAAAAATTAATAATTTAAAATTATTTTGTTTTTACATTTGTAACATTTTATTTCAAAAAGCTAAACGATATTAAATCAACATTTAAAAATTTTAAAAAAACATTTTGTAGCATTTGATTATACAATAACCCATTTTGTTTCAACATTATTTTTTTCAAAACTTTAACATGCTGATTTAAAAGGGGGCATTTTTTAAAACAACAGCTTCAGACATTTCAATACAAAAGAATAAACTTTTGAGCATGAAACAAAATGAAAAATTGGCAAATATGCCAATGAAAAATTTTGATTTTACCAATGTTTTTTTTCTGAGTGTAGTTGAAGTACTCAACACATAAGGAATTATTGACATACATAATTAAAATAAGTTTTAAGTTAACCTTAAGATTTTAATTTCAGTTCCTGGGCCCACTCCTTAAAGTGCCTTCCGAAATTTATTTTAAAACCAACGTTTATTATTGTTATCAATTGTGAACACAATCCAAATTCTTAAAGTACAACAAACACTTAAGTTAGTTAAATAGCCACTTTGTGGGCTAACCTTCTGGGCTGATAATATTATTGCATGTTTTCTTTTAATTATCGCTGTTTCTTTAAAACATTAGCTGCCTACACAAGCTACACCCGCAGTAATTATATAGTTGCTAGTTTTAACTTGTGTTTTTTGTTTTTTCTTTATTTTTTTTTCCTATCTTCGACACTCAGTCATTTAATCAAGCTCATCAAGTTGGTTCAATTAAAAAGTTTGTCACTAGCAGCTGACAGAAAGTAGCATAAAGTACAAAAACATTACATAAAACATGCTTAATAGTGTGAAGATACGTTGTATTTGGTCTGTACATTAAGCACGCTGAATTGCCATACAACTGTCAGTCTTTACGTCGGTCTGTCTATCTGTCTAACTGCCTATCTTGAATGTCTGTCTCTCTCACCAGTCCAGCTTAGTAATTAATGCGTTTCATTAGCTGCACGTTCTTATTTCTACTGGCTACTATTCCTCTGGTTAATTCTATAAAATTAACAGCGAATTCAACTCATTTACTACACAATCTATTTAATTTTTAATTACTAATTAAACAATTGAGAAATAGCGTTTTTCCTACGGCTTCCACACGCGTTCTTCAACTGCACGAAAAATAGAAATAATAAATATTTCTATTACTTTTCTTCTCTTCTTTGTTTTTGTTTTGTTTGTAGATAAAATTTTATAATTAAAAACAATTAAAATTCCAGCAAAGATATTTAGTTCATTGAATGATTGTATTTATTATTGGCTTTGTATGGTTGAGAATATGCTTAAAAGTCAAAATAATAATGATTATTATTTTTATTATTATTATTATTATTAATATTAATATTAATATTATTGAAAGTAAGCTTTAATTAAAAGCTGTGATAGTCAGTACGACGAGAAAGAAAGCAATAGTAAAATCACCTAAGCCGGCTTGGATGGAAAGAATTTCTATGGAAAATAAAAACTTATGCTTATTCACCAAAGTTATGTGTTGTTTTGTACATTGCTTTGAAAGCACATACTTTGATACTCTGCCAAAAACCAAAATGTTTGATTCTCCCAAGCCAAGTATATAACATGTTAACCAACAGTGTAGGTAAACCCTCACAAACTTTGACACTATCAAAATGTACTATGTTCGTGAGATTAATCAGGCACACTTATATAAACTGTCGAAGTCATAATGTATAAATTCCAAAATACTGAGTTAATTTGTCTAAATCAATATCGGTTAGTTAAATATATAAGCCTTAGATGTTTTGAAGAAAAACTTAAGAGACTGAAAACTGCCAAAGTCATCTTATAAATTATACAAGGTTTTTTGGTAATTTTGCATAAAAGTTTTTCTCGGTGTAGTGATAATTTGAGTATATCTTAGTATGAGTTGATTAATTTATGTAATATGTTTGTTTCTAAGAGATGATTTCTAAATACCACCTTTTTTTTTTTTTTTTTTTTTTTGGATTCGCCCGGAGGTAAGAAATCTTCATAGATACGTATGACCCGCGCCATACGCATGCACGATTTACATTCTAAGAAGTTTCCGGATCAGCCGGACTGATAGAATGCACCTACGTGCTAAAACTTACCACCTGTTGGCAAATAATAGCCTCCACTAAGCACAATTGCTTGGCCTTTCAGCGGAAATTAAAATTAAATAAAATTTGAGAATTTTTTGTGCTTATGTAAACTTCATAAACATCATCGAATAAAAGCACATTCTTCATAATACGAAGCAATACAAGACAACATCCAAAGTTATTTATTAGACCATATATAACCGCATTTATAATTGTTGTCGTTCGGCTTGGGGCCACTGTCCAACCCAAGATCCTACGTGGAAAAGAGATGCAACTCTCAAACACCAAACCAATACCAAACATAGCACAGATATACAAGTATATATTGTGCAGGCACAATATATTTATATATTCGGGTCACTAAAATAAGGGAACACCGAGCTAAAGTTATTATTTGGATATGCATTTGGGCCAACGCAGGTACAAACTTGTATGGAAAAGAGATAAACTCTGACACACCAAGCCAAGAGACACGGTATACATGGTCAAATAAGGAAGAACTAAAGATCTAAAATAATTTCATGAAAAAATAAAGCAACGAAACTGAATAAAACGAAAACTTAAAGTATCTATCATATTCGATGATGCTTATTTGTTAAATCGTAAAATCTACACAATTATCGCGAGTTATATTTGTTATCACAAGGAATGCGTTAAGTATTCAAATGTAATATCATTTTGCGTTTTAAGACATCCACCGAGTCAGAAAAATTTATCAAGTTCAAGTTGCCATTAAAATCACTACACATACATCGCAAAGGGTCGTGAAGGGCATAAGTGACTCAACTTAAAAAGCTGGAAATGTCTGGCTCCGCTCCTGGGGATGTTGAAGTTTAATGAAGAAAGGAGGTATTGTGAGTCTATATCACCACTGAGTAATTTGTATAAAAAAGAGACATTGAGCATAATTCTTCTGCTTCTTAAGGAAGGCAGGGAAATAATTTTGAGGCGTGTTTCATAAGGGGGAAGAATAATATTGGGGTTCCAACGATAATGTAAAGCAAAAAGTAAGAATTGTTTTTGAACCGATTCTAATGCATCGATGTGGACATTGTATTGAGGGTTCCATATTACGGATGCATATTCAAGAATTGGTCTAACAAGAGAGGTATAAAGTATTTTAGTAGTGAAAGGATCGTTGAATTCTTTAGCCCATCTTTTAATGAAACCAAGGACACCTCTAGCCTTATTTACCACCAAATTAACTTGAAGATTGAAACGAAGTTTAGGATCCATAATTACACCTAAATCAAGAAAACTGTGTACAATTTCTAAATTAGTATTATTTATAGTGTAATTTATACTATTAGCAATTCGACGTGAGAATGTCATTTGCTTACATTTTTTTAAGTTTAATTTTAAAAGGTTAAAATTACACCACTCAACTAGACTGTTTAAATCCGATTGTAAGAGTTGTTGATCTTCAGGCGATTTGTAAGTTAGGAAAAGTTTCACGTCATCGGCGTACATTAAGACGTTAGAGTGTTTTATTACAGAAGGAAGGTCATTTATAAACAGTAAAAATAAAACCGGACCAAGATGACTTCCCTGCGGAACACCAGATGTGACCAAAATATTTTTTGACATAGAATTCTTATATAAAACTTTTTGAGAACGATTCGACAAGTACGAGTTAATCCAGTGTAATAGTTTGACGGGAAACCCAATTAGATGAAGCTTTTTCAGAAGAAGATAATGATTGACACAATCGAAAGCTTTGCTAAAGTCTGTATAAATAACGTCAGTCTGTCGTCCTAAAGTAAAACCTTTGATGACACGCGAAGTAAACTCCAAGAGGTTAGTTGATGTAGATTTTCCCTTTAAGAAACCATGTTGAGAGGTGGAAATGGAGGAAGATCAAAAGTTCCCGGAATTTATTCAGGAAATTAAAAATACAAGATTATACATCAACATCGATATTGTCCCCTTCAAAGTGCTCCCGGTGGTTGTTGAATGGTATTCGTTTCGTTTTTAGCTAAATGTTTACGGATAACGATGGCATTGTGCGACAGTGTGTTATCGTGGTACAAGATCTACGAGTTGTGTGCTCACAAATCCGCTCTTTTTTGGCGAATTGCTTCAAGCAAACGTCTCATAATGCCCAAATAATACTCTTTGTTGTATGTTTGGCCTTGTGGAATGAATTCATGATACATAAAATCTCTATAATCCATGAAAACTGTAAGCATCGCCTTCTTTTTCGACTGAAAACGAAGTGGTATTTTCGATCGTGGCTCATTCGGTGCACGCCATTCACTCGCTTGATGTCTGGATTGCGTGTCATACTCATAAATCCACTACTCGTCTCCAGTAATGATCCGTTTGATGAATGTTGAATCCGAAAAAAACAAAATGGCAGCCGATTTTGTAACCATGAAAATCGAATTTTTTTGAAATGACCGCCATTTTGATTTTTTTTCGGCGGAAAAAAATTATCCTAGTTCAGGCGGTAGCCACTTAACCAAGGATTAATTTGGTTTTTTTTCCTCAGATGTTCCAGACTGGTCAATTTTTTGGACTTTACTTTTTAAAAAATAAATAATGTCAAAAAACGCTTTAAAATTCTCACAAAATATTTCTTTGGTATTCTTTAAACGTTAATAAATATATGTGCAAAAATTTGAAAACGATATCTTTTTCCTTCTATGGAAAAAAAATTCCCGGAAATTTTTTTTTTTTTAAATTTGTAACCTATATGCCCCCTTAAATACATCATATAAAGATGTCAAGTATTTATTGACAACCATTTATTGCCTTTTTATTGAAAGTTGCTTAGAACAAACTCACCATTGATCCAATTCATTATAATAGAGTCAATTCATACAACACGGAGAGAAAAAAATCAAGCATTCTATGTTTGAATCAAGGCAAATAGGTTAACAGTTTACACTCAAGCGTAAGTTTCTTAATTCAAGCATTATTTTGCAAGAATTGAACAAATTTAAAACATATGATATTAAGAAAAAAAAAAAAAAAACAAAAATGCTTAATTCAAGAAATATTTGCTTAAAACTCAAGAATATTTTTTCTATATTCCAGACTAATATTTGCTTGAATTGAGAAAAATTTGCTTGAATCAAGTAACAATTTGCTGAAAACTAGAATAATTTGCTTGATTTAAGAAAATTTAATTTCCTTGATTTGAGAACAATTTGCTTGATTCAAGTAAAGAATTTACTGAAAACTAGAATAATTTGCTAGCTTTTCTCAATACTAGAATGTTTTGCTTGATAGTAGAAACTTGATGTTCATATTGTAATGAAAATTATTCAGCAAAGATGTAGGATGTAGAAGATAATCGATCATCGAAAAACTACTCGAATATACTATATATATCTTTTAGACGCTAATATGTTTCCAAATAAAGTAACAGATAAGACACTGAGCCTTCGAACCATGTCATAGTTTGTTTTGTCAACACGCACCATCTTAAATATGTTTTTATGGAAACATGTTGTGAATTATAAGCATGCAATATAAGTTGAAGTGAGAAAAATTTGCTTGATTCAAGTAAATAGTTTACTGAAAACTAAAATAGTTCTCCGCGATTGCTCAATTGTACCATGTACCAAGAGCTGGGGCTATGAATGATAGAAACAAGATTACGCGTTCCACAGTCCCGTTATTTAACTATCTCTTTCTCAATTGAGTGCATGACATCACGCAGCGATTCTGCTTAACAAAAACGTATGCAAATGTGCGATCGCTTAGGTAAATTGACGAAATTGAAAATAAATTCTTGCGGAAAAGTAAAGTAAAAATAACTATTCTTCTGTATATAAATATAGATATTTTCGTATACGAAAATATATAAATTTTTAAACTTTCACGATTTTTACCTCCTAAATCGTTTGAGACTGACAAAATTTTATTGCACCAATAGGTTTTAGAAGTCCATATCCAAAAAAAAAATAAATCAAAAAATTTTCCCAAAGTAAAATTTTTCCAAAATCTGACAATAGCGCTAGATGACGTCATGTTCTCTCTCTGTCTCTCTCTCCCATTTCCGGTACGCGTAATCTAGTTTCTATCATTTTTGAGCTGAGGAATCTCTCTTTTTCTAAAGTTCACCATTATTCTACCATTACTTTATGTGCCGGCCGTGAAATTATACGTTCGGAGTGGGCACACGACTAGTAGATCCAGCTCTCGATTATTTGTGTACAAAACACGTAATAATACGCACAACACGATTAGATCACAAGAAGCTCTCGGTCAAAGTCGTTTCAAGGGTTTCGTTTTTTTTTTTTCTTTTTTTAGCATTATTTGACTTTCTGGAATATACAGTGACGGACAAAACTGTTCACAATAATAGCATTTTTACATATACCTACTTCGCTTTGATCTACTAATGTACATAATAGCATCCCTGGTTATCATATTCCTTGATTCTCACATTTTGGTTAATTTTTCTATGAAATGAGAACTATATACCGTTAATTGAAAAAAAGTTCTGCAGAAACTATTTCTACTTAAGCTGTGAACAGTATTGAGCACAAGTCGAATTTGCAAGTTTTAAATATCAAAAAATTTAACAAGTGTGTAAGTAAAATTCTGTTAAGCATTTTTTAAGATTAAATTTTATTTTTTAACAATTTGATGCCTTCTCCGAAAAATATAGATTTAAAAAAAAAATATATCGGAAGATATAAAAACAGAAATTTCCTGCCGAATTTTAAAAATAAATATAAAATTTCAATCGGAATGATAAATAAAATAAAAAATGAGTTAAATATACCGATTGAAAAAAAAAGGTTGGGGGACGCCTAAAGAAGCTATCACCAGGCCAAGAAAGAATTGCGAAGCATCTGATAATAACTGGAGCCACAAACACTGCCACCGAAACAAATGAAGTCCTTAAGTATGCCTATGGAGTGAATGTAAGTTACTAAACTATTCGAAGGAATATTGTAAATAGTGGATTAATTGCAAAAACTAAATTTAGCAAAACTTTTTTGAATAAGCGGCATCGTCAGCAAAGGTTAAATTTTGCAAAAAAAAAAATATGAAAATTGGAGTTTAGAAGATTGGAAGAAAGTCACCTGGTCAGACAAAACAAAAATCAACCGGGTTGGCTCCCGGTTATGGGAGAGAGCAATGTGGGCGTAGCAAAATGGAAGTCCAATTATTCTTACAAATTTAGTTGAAAGTATGCCACAAAGAATTAAGGCTATCAAGAAAGCAAAAGGGGCTCATACCAAATATTAAAAAGAAAAAAAAAATGAAATAAATGCATTATAAAGGTCAAAAGTGTTCATAACAATGTTATTCTAGTTTCTGTAAAAAAACGAGTTTTTTTTTTGTTTTTATGCTTAACTTTTTTTTTCATTTACTTAATAAATCTATATATCACGAATTCCACGAAAAAGTCAACCTCATAGGTCAAAAATCAAATTGTAAAGAGAGAAGAGAAACTATATAGAATATATTCAATCGAATTCGGACAACACGTTTTAAGTTGAATTTTTCAAGATAACGGTAGTTTTTCTGTGTTTTTTTTACTTTCGCGTGGTGAATAAGTTGAGCCCAAATTTTGCAGTTTTATTTTGATATTTGCCATGAGGGCGTGCGCTGTTTATTACAACAATTAAAAAAAAAATATTTGCTTCAAATTTTTTAATATTTTCCTAATAATCATACATATATATGAATAAATAATTATCAACGATATACCGTGGTAAGAGCAGTTAAATAAATTAAGAAAATATGTATCATGTGCGTGACAATATTGATATAAGTTTCAATGCAGACTCTGATATAAGAAATTTTTTGCGGAAAATGCTGTTATGTGTGGATATTGAGATGGCAAACCAGATTGAAAAACATTTTTTTTACTGTTTCCATTGAAAAAAATTCCACGCGTTTCGCACATGTTACACTTTTTTCTATACAAAAATGTAGTTTTTACACACTACGGGGTCGTTCATAAATTACGTTACCAATTTAGATGGCAGGAGGGGCATTAAAATGTATTACGATTAGTAATGATATGGGGGGTCTCATATATAGCAAAGTGACCAAAAATAAAACAACTCGAAAAAATTGAAATTAATACACCCTTCATTTAAAAAAATGTCCATCCTTACATCTGCATTAGACGGTCAAACGTCTAAACTGACGGTTAACTATTGACAAGTGTCAATATGAATTCTCATAAGTGGGTTTTATTTAATTTAACCCTTAAATGCCCAGTGCATCTTTTTGGATACAGCCGAGAAAATAAGCAATTTATTTTAAAATATTGCAAAAATTAAAATACTGGATATGTAATTTCACTCAGAAAATTTCAAATATTAAACAAAAATTTATTATTGGCATAACTTGGTTTGGGAAATATTGACCGTCAAATTAAAAAGTTTATTCATTTTTACGGAAAGTTCGGTTTTTGACATGAAATACCTTTTAAACTATTAACAATTTTAGAGTATCATTTAACAAACAAATTAAGAGTTATCATACAAAGAATCGCTTTTATGTTTTTGCCAACCAAGCTGATTGATGGTATACGTCGGAATGTCCACTGTATCTATTTTGATACAACCATGTTTTCTTTAAACAAAAATTTTTTATAAAAAAAAAAAAACGGGGTCGTGTTCAGGGGATCATTTAGCACAACATAATTTTAATGATATCGGTGTTGTTGGGCATTTAAGGGTTCAAATAAATCGGAATATAAATTATTATTCAAATAAACCCATTTTAAGGAATCATATTCACAAAAACACTGAACTTGGTGATGTACGGGTGCAGCCTTTACGGGTACTCTCTCAAAGGCCAGGCGAATTTCTTTGCATAAGAAATGAGAATACACCTGAATAGGTCCACATGGAATCTGTTGAAGAATTTGAAGAGTCCCCAAAGTTCCAGCTTCTTCAATTCCAGTGATTGAGAGCATCGACTTTTGGATCGAATAGAATGGAATAGTTTTTATCGATTAAAATAATTGATTTTCAAATTTTTTTCTTAAATGTATCTAGTCATGACATAAAAGAGATTAAAAAAAAGAAAATAAGAAATTTTTAATCCTTTTGTTCGGTATTTCAGTTTTTAGTAAATATGGTCGAAGGTAACAGTAATATGAACGTACGGTGTAATTGTGCGTGACGAATGTAACATGTGCGTGACGGTGTTTAAAGTTGAAAAAATTGTTTTATAATTTTTTTTTCTCAAATAACTTAACTACTAATATAATCTAGGATAACCTCTTATTGCTGTAAAAAAAAATGAAAATTCTATCTGAAGTCAATTCGCAGAAATTTCAGATAGAAGCTGACATCAAATTTTTAAAGGGAAATTTTGTAGCACGTGCGTACGCTACATTTTGCTTAATATCACCGAAATTCATAAGTGGATTCATAAAACCTTTACCCATTTTAAGTAGACCGTAAAATTAATTAATAAAAATTGCAAACCAGTTTTCGCAAAAATTTCTTCTTAAGTAAATCAGTTGCAATTATTCGCAAGCTGTAACAGTGCGTGACATGGAATTCATGATATATAAAAATAAGTTGCATTGTGTACGAAATTGATGTTCTCTGTAATGCGTGAACCGATTTCGTTTCTGGAAATTTCCCATGAAAGGTGACGTCAATACGAAGGTTTTTATGTATAAACATGTATGTGTATTGGTTCATGAATTATAGGCATTTTAGTGAACTTATACAACAATACAGGTGTGAACAAATACAGGTGCGCACATATGGTGTATATGGGGAAATATTTCCAAGGGAAATTGGAAATAAATGGAATATTGGGATAATTTGGCAAGTCTCACTTTAGTTTGCATTTGCGAGAAAAATATAGGCAAAGTAAAAATTTTCGATACCCCCTTTTACTGCCCACAAATCAATAAAAATGCTATATTTAAGACGGTTTTGGTCGTATTGGACTTTGGTCGTAAATTTGATAAATAAGTTCATATGCTTACTGTCGGCAACTATACGAAAACTGGGCGTGGTCTAACTATATATATACGCCCACTTTTTAGAAATAATTATTATTCCTGAGTTGTACATGTTTTGATAGTAAAACTTGATATGTAGATGCTATGGGCCCCAAAGGCAGTTACTATATATTTGAGCGAACATTAGACAAGGAGGAATTGGTCACACAGGTCAAATTTATGATTTCGCATTGCCTTGGAACTAAGAGCCGTATAACAATGAAGGTCTTTCTACTGAAAAACTGGCACTGGCATTCGAAAACGGGCCGTGGCTCCACCCATATAAGCCAAATTTACGATACAGAATAGCTATAGAAGTAAAAGTCACAAAACATTGAAACTCACACGCAAAGAAAAAAAACGTTTATCGCCAGTTTGCCGCAAACGAACTTCGTTTGTCGTGCTTGAAATCGTTTATTGCAAACGTTTCAACAGTTGTCATAAACGTTGAACGAAAAATAAACAAAATTTTCAGTTGTGAGAAACGAGTCATTTAGTTGCAGGAAATAAATTTCTTTTGTCATAATCGCAAGTGATTTTTAAATTGCAGCAATTGAAAACTTCGTTTTTCCCAACTGAAAATTTTGTTTATTTCGTTGTATAAACATAACGCTTATATGTAGTTTAGAGTTACTTTTTGGACAAATTGTTACTATATAAGGAAATTGGTAGTTTGCTTAACACGCGGACGAAGATAGCAACAGAGGTGGAATCCATAAGAAGACGGACGGACATAATGAGAAAGATTATTAATATAATAAATAATAATGACCGAAATAGCTTGCGGTATAATATATAAGATATATTTTTAAGTTCTGACAACTGAATATTCGTTTGCGGCAAATACAGCTCGCAAACGAAGTATAGTTGGTGAATTTTTCAGTTGTGGTAAACGAAAAATTTCTTTGCGTGTAATAATGCCCCTTTTTAAGTATCGATTGAAGTATATCATCAATAATAACTCAGACAAATTTTTGCAATGAAATTGCCGCCGGCTTATCTCCAATGAGTGGGTGATTAATTCAAGTTAAATTATTTTAGATGAAAAGTTGTAAATCTTGTTTCAATGACGTCTTAGTCCTTGTATAAAGCTTCATACAATGTGCTCATATAAGAGAGCATTACCATATATCCCGCCAAAAACTAATTTATTTCTATTATAAGTCAATTAATGCATTTTTTCTAATAATAACAGTAAATAAACTAAATTAATAATAATATAAATAAACTTGAAACTACTTAAAAGTTTGCCACAAATGATGATGATAATAATGATGATGATGATGATGATCGTGATGATGCCGTCGACACAGATATATGTATATGTGGATAAATGTGCAACAACAAGCAAATTAGATGCAACAATAATGTGAAATTGTAAGCGATATAGCAACAAATACAACAACAATAACAATAGCAAACACATCATTAATATTTGCAACATTAGCATCATTTAGCAACAGCATCGGCAGCATCAACATCACAGTTGATCAGCATCATGATCTCAGCAACATTAAGCAGCAGCCTTTATAAAATATCACAAATACCAACATAGTAACAACAAAATAGAACTAGGCAACAATTTTAGAAGATCATCCATCTAGCCCATTGGCACAATTTTTTTCCAAGCTTAAATGAAATGAAATCAAAGTCACGTCAGTTGAGGGTAAAAAAATTGCTGAAGCATTGTTGTTGCAAGTCCGGGGCGCTGAGGCGAACGCAGCCGACTCAAAGTGTTGGCATAGATAAATAATAGTAAAAATTATTATAATCAGCCACTTGAGAGTATAACAATGCAATTCAAAAAAGGCAGCAACAACAACAATAAAAGCATCAACAAAACTAACTGCAATTCAGCTGATATGCAAAATGTTTACTAAGCAAAAAAAAAAAACTAATGAAAAAAGCGCTATAATTTATAGAAGCTATGGAAAAATATCAGATGCAAGCCTAATAATTATATTTAACATTAAAAAAAAAGAGCTAAAATTAAAAATTGCATAAAATTATTGCTATTTATAATTAATGATTGCAATTTTTGTTGTTGTTTTTTTTTTCTAAAGTTAATACTTTAATTATGCTAATTTATTATGTTTTAATTAAGAAAATAACAAGTAATTATATAATTCTTCAGTGTAATTAAGTTATAAGCAGCTATGCATTATCTGTGAAATAGTTAACTAAAAAGATATTAAATGCACATAAAAGATATTTTCAGAGGCGAGACAGAGCGGCAGTATTAACGTCGTTGTAATATTCTACAAAAATGAAAATAATAAACAGCTTCATCAAAGGTTACACAATTAATTAAGCGTTAATGTGGCTAATTATAAAATCTTGATTAATTAATTTATTTTTTTTATACACAAAGTATCGCAAAGTTAATAACAACAATGTAACAACCGACCATTTCCCGATTAGTACCTAGTCGATTGTTACAATGTTGTAGAAATATCTTTTTAACCTTCAAACGTACCGGGTGTATCAACAAGAGGTGTAGGGTTGCAAAGGTATATTTTTAACAGCTGATTGCTTGGCAGCTGTCAAATGTTGAGACTTGTCACTTGTTAACGTGGGAAATTTACCGTGAATCACGAAAAGAAAAAAAACTTATTGGCCATTTCAGCCCTTAAAAGGACTTTGACCAAGCTTTTTATAATCAAATTGTATCATAAATGTTTGCACAGAAATGGTCGAGTATTGGACCTACTAGTTTTATATCGACTCCGAACGGCTAATGTGCATGTTCCCAAGAAGCTTTACATATCACTTTGAGGTTTGCTATTGTCTGCAGAGAGATGTTGACCGATCAGAAGAATTAATTTCAATTGTAAAAGAAGGACGTTTGATTGAAAATAAAGGTTGTTCCATTAAGATGTGTGCTATTTTCATTTTGAATAAAATGTAAACGGTTCACATTTTTTCCAAATATTTTATTTCGTTCGAAAGGTCACACAATAGGGTTTTATGTTCACTGCAACTATTCCGTAGATATCTCCTTCTTTCGACCATATTTTCGATTACATTTTGCAGTTTGGCCTTCGGAATGGCCCGAAACACCGATGTAATATTGCTTTTCAAGTCTGGAATTGTCCACGGATCATTCACATTAACTTTATTCTTCGCGTCACCTCACCAAAGCATGTCACCTCATCATGCGTCAAATCGCGTGATCTGGGCGACCAATTCACATTACCGTGACGAGAAATTACACGGTTTGGGAATTTGCGACACAAAAAGTTCAAATTGAGGCGAGTGCTGTGTGGTGTAGCGCCGCTCTGTTGAAACCACATATCGTGCAGACCCTGAGCTTCAACCTCCGGCACAAAATAGTCTTCCAACATAGTGTGGTACCGCTCAGAGTTAACATTTTCGGTGTTTCCATACTCATTTTCGAAAAAAAAGGCCCGATGATGCCTCCAACCCATTAATCGCAACAAACAGTGACTTGCGCTGGATGCATTGGCTTCTCCACGATCATTTGTGGATTTTTCGAACCCCAGATGCGGCAATTTTGCTTGTTAACAAAGCCGCCGAGGTGGAAATGAGCCTCGTTCCAAAAGATGATTTTTTGCAAAAAAATCATCATCGTCAGCAATCATTTACAAGGCC
The DNA here is from genome assembly GCA_943735915.1 of Pherbina coryleti. NCBI lineage: Eukaryota > Metazoa > Arthropoda > Insecta > Diptera > Sciomyzidae > Pherbina > Pherbina coryleti. The sequence goes on from OX030950.1 coordinate 171,968,376, forward strand.
CTATCAGCGCATGTACGGCGTTATGCAAGGTCACGAGGCAACAGCTGCTGCGTCAGTTGTACTTTATATGGGTGTAACTTCACGCTCAAGCGCAAAATTTGATGCATGGAGATATGGCCAATTGTTGCGAACGATGACGAATAGACATTTGGGTGGACTCGACGATACTTTCACTTACGGCAGCAATATTTTCAACACTGCGGGATGTCCGCACTCTAGTTGGCTTCGGAACATCAAGTACGAACCTAGTTCGATAAAATTTATTCACAATGTTGCGGACAGTTCTTTCACTAATGTGGTGATTGCGACCCATTTTTGGTAAATCGATTGTAGCGTTTACAATATCGACATGGGATTTAAGTCCCAAAATTCGACAATTTCAATGCGTTGTTCTTTCATGTAGCGATTCATAATTAAAATCCTATACTGCCACAATGACAATGACACAAAATATGGCGGACAAGAGCCGATAATGCTGATTTTAATCGCTAACAAAGTACCACACCTACTACTGGAACACCCTTTATGTTGTTGAAAACGATCCAACCACCTCAATAACTCAGCGCCCGTCAAGAACTTGACTTCTTCCACACTACAACGAATTTTAACGAAATATTTGGCTCTACAACTGTATCAGGTCTAATTGAATCAAGAACTGCAGCGTACGGACCACAAGCGAATACGTTTTGTGATTGGGTCTTGGAAAACTAGAACGCTGACGACAATTATTGCAAAAAAAGTGTATTTTAACATTTCATATTAGTTAATTTTCATTTTAATAGGCTTAATTTGGAGATACGAAAAAGAATGAGTGGTTCTGCAGATGTCAATGCAGTCTCAATGTGTGATTGTTTGGATTTCTTGGTGCGGATTGTAGGCCAAAGGCGTCATAGAACCGTACTTTTTTGGAAATGACGACAGAAGAACCACAACAATCAATAGAGTTCTATACAGGGACATGATAAACAATTTTTATGCTCAAAATGGAGTCTGAAAATGGTCTAGACAGACACAGACGACCTATTCTTAGAGTAGAATGATACTACATGCTGCACAAGTTGCGAAACAATTGAGTAATTGCGAATGAAGTTCCCTGGTCTCGTGATTTAACGTTTTGGAGCCTGCAATTGACCACCAAGATCCTGCGATTTAACACATTTAGTCTTTCATCTTTGAGGTTATGTTAAGAGTAAGGTTTATGCCAACCATCCACAAGCAATTCCTACTCTCAAAGCGAACATTGAGGTCGCTATTACCGAAATAGAGCCCCAATTATGCGAAGAAGTTAGTGAACATTCCGAAAAAAGAGATTAAGTTCCGACCTTAAGACCTTTACCAAGGTGCCCGTTTAAAATATAATGTGTTTGAAACAAAATCTCCATGTGTCTTCTATATAATACAATATATAAAGTATTAAACTTACTTGTTTTATTAAAAAAAAAATCTTACTCTTCTTGTTGATTACGTAACTCAATGTTGGTTTAAGACCAAAAATTGTAAATATGAAATTGATTTTTGAAATTGGCAGTTTATGGTAATTTGAAATGAAATAAATCATTTTCTCATGTTAATTAACAAAATTTGAATATATAATAACACCTATTTTTTCAAAGTACTACTCAAAAAAATGATCAAAATATAAACTTGGAACAATTAAATATTCATTGTATTGTCCAAGAACTTGCCAGTCTTAAAACTGTCAAAGACCTTGAGTAAATTATCATAGGTTTATTGTTAAGTTTTCTTTAGTATTTTTCTCGGTGTATTGTTGAACACTAACACCAACCAGTCTGGTATTGATAATGTCTATTAGTATTGATCCATATTTCCTATACTCAGACCTAAACTTCTAAAACCGTCAAGATTCCCTATTTGATATAAACTTCGAACTTTATTCAAATCTTTCCTTATTTAAGTTTTATGACTTAAAGGTTGTAGATGGTCGTTAGAGAAGTTTGTGGCTGAGATTGCCTTATGAGGAAAATTTACTGAGGTAAGGGCATAACACTTGCCTCAGATTCTATTTCATATGTTTCTACGACTTTACGGCACGCTAAGTACATTCTACGAGTACACCTCTTTCACTTGATTCCCCTTCTTTCCCACTTATTTATCACCTCATTACAAACCAAGGCAGTAATGACTGAATGGTGTAACACCTGAAATCCTTAATTGAAAGTTTTAAAAAGTTCTTATGTGAATAGTGACTGGATCATCATTGGATATATTATTTGAAGCTTGAGAGTGCTATAGGTGGCACCTCTCTCTGTTATCCTATGCAATCCATGTGTTTTAGTGCGTACTTCTGATATCCATATTCACATATTTTCATATCTCTCGAATTATATACCAGATATATTTTTGATAAAAGGAGGGAACCTATTAGGTATAGCGAGTATAGGTATTAGGGAACTTATTAGGTAGAACATTCATCTATTAGGTGACGTGGTGGAAAGTCGATGAAACATGTGCATTTGAATCTAAAGGAAGCCTAAACCTCAGTCAAATGAAGTTACTAAGTAATTCTCTCCATGAACTTTCTCTGGCGCTACCTAAAACTTCTGAGTCGTAAGTATTAAACAAATTTTTATTAAAAAATTTAAAGCGTACGACCATAATTCTACATAAAAAGGGATATAATTTGAAACCCTCGAATCACTTGAATACAAAATGAAAGCTCGCAAAATGAAAGTTTTGTATTAAAAAACACTGCGAAGTGTCTTAAAATAACATTTACTTACTTGAAAACAAAAATAAAGGAAGAACAAAAAAAAAATCCAATTTTTCTAGTCAAATTTAGACATTTTATATTAATTTAAAAGTTAACATCTTAATTTTTAAGTAATAATCGAATGAAGTCTGTTCATTTTTTTCAACTTTTGTCAATAATTTAAAAATTTTAATGAAATAAGTAGGGAGAGACTACAAGCTTTTGAAAACTACATTTTTAAACTAAATCTTTGCGTTTTTCCCACAAAATATTTTATTATTTATAACTGATAAGCTGAAATTTTAACATTTTTAATCATAACTTTTTGTCCCTACACCGAGAAAAAAAGCAATAGTAAAATCACCTAAGTCGGCTTAGGTAAAAATAATTGTATGGTCATTACAAACTTATGCTTATTCACCAAAGTAATATATTGTTTAATATATTGCTTTGAGAGCATTTTCTTCGATTCCCTGCCAAAAAAAAAAATGTTTGATTCACCCAAGCCAAGAATACAACATTTTAACCCATAGTGTAGGTAAATCCCCGAAAACTTTGACACTTTATCAAAATGGTATGAGCAAAATTTATCGCTGGATACTCGCGGTTTGTTATAGTTCTCGATAAGTAAAAAATAAATAAAAATAAATAACTGGCCATTTCAGCCCTTGAAAGGACTTTGACCTAGCTTCTTATGATCAATTGTGTTGTGCGTGTTATTAAGTTTGTACACAATTGACCGAGAACCGGACCTACATGCTTAACGCCGACTCCGAACGGCGATGAACGGAATGTTCTTGTTCTCAAGAAGCTTTACATGGCATTTTGATTACTCTCTGAGGTTTGCCATTGTCTGCAGAGAGGTGGCGGCCGTACAGAAAAATTATTTTAATTCAAATAATTTTCTTTCGCTGCTGGGGTTCGAACCTGGGTCTCCAAAGTTCGTTGACATAGCGGCCACGCACTTTAACCAACTACGCCACGGAAGTTATAACAAAACAAAAAACATATTTTCGACTGTTTTTTTTTCTAGTACCTCAAGGGTTAATAATGAAATTTCCTTACCTCAAAGAGTTAAAAGTTTACATCTCATTTTATAAGTAATCATCGAATGAGGTCTGTTCATTTTTTCTCAACTATTGTCAATACTTTAAAAATAATAATGAAATAAGTAGGGAAAGACTACAACATTTTAAAAACTACATTTTCAAACTAAGTCTTAGCGTTTTTTTCACAAAATATTTTATTGTTTTTAACTGATATCTTGAAATTTTAACATTTGTGATCATAACTTTTAGTCCCTAGAGGTTTTTTTTTCATAATTGTGAAAATCAACTTCCAATTCTCATTACATGAAGAATTTGAGCTTTAGGCCAAGTATGTTGACAACAAGACAACATGAAGGCAACAACCAACAACAACAACAACATCTCTGTATAGATCAAATCACACAGCAGACTAGACAGACTGTTTCGTTGGCCACTACACCAACTCATCAGTAATCTTGCAGGACTTTTCACTGGCTACGCCTAAAAGTATGACACGATCAAGGTAAACCTTGACACAGGGTGCATCATAAGTAGATAGGAACTCAGTTACTTATGTGAAAGCGTTCTCTCCGTCAAATAAACTTCCGGGTAACTTTGTATTATAGTTATATACATATTGGAAGCATAAGTAGGACCTTAGTAGCTTGAGTGGATTACAGTGAAAAGTCATGCAACACTACTAATGAGTTGGTATAGCGGCCAACGAAAAAGTCTGTCTAGTCTGAAATGTAGCACAAACATTTGTTTCTAATAACTGTTGATATCGAAAATACGAATCTAATGTCTTTATTTTAAGGTGAAAAAAGATTGAAAGTTTGTTTAACTAAAAGGCATTTTATGGATAGTTCACATAAAAAATTGCAGTGTTTTCATTTTCAAAAAATTATATGTAATAAAAATCTAAAAAATATAAAATAAACAACTGGCCATTTCAGCCCTTGAAAGAACTTTGCCCTAGCTTCTTATGATCAATTGTGTTGTGCGTGTTAATAAGTTTGTACACAATTGACCGAGAAACGGACCTACATGTTTAACGCCGACTTCGAACGGCGATGAACGGAATGTTCTTGTTCTCAAGAAGCTTTACATGGCATTTTGAATACTCGCTAAGGTTTGCCATTGTCTGCAGAGAGATGGCAGCCGTACAGAAAAATTATTTAATTCAAATAATTTTCTGTCACTGCTGGTGTTCGAACCTGGGTCTCCAAGTTCGTTGACATAGCCACGCACTTTAACCAACTTCGCCACGGACGCCACATAACTACGCCATGAACTTAATAAAAATCTATGTATCTCTAACTTTACCAAATATATTTAACTACTATAGAACACTTAAAAATATTTTATTTTTCGGAAAATTTATTTTAAGAATACACATACGGAATAAATTATTCACCATAAACACTCAAATGAGCTTTCAATAGCTGTAAAAAAGAAATTAAATATTAAACTTTGAACGAAGAAACTCACATTTTGTTTTAATATTGTTATTAGTGTTTAGATATATAAAAAATATTATGAGCCGTTGAATTCCTTAAATTAGTTTTGCGGGTTAAGGGGTTAACTTTTTAAAACATATTGTACTTTTATTTAAATATTTAAAAATTAATTTTTTACTAATTTCAAACAAAAGAAGATAATGATCACCATTTACATACATCTTTTTGTGGTATATTTTCCAACAAAGTCTAAAACTGAAACTCTAAAACAAATTTTCAAAATTTAAGTTTTTTCATCAAATTTATCACTTAAAAGCGGATATTTTTACTATATTTGTTAAAAGTTAGCAAAGCGAATCTTGCAGGAATTTTATTTCAAAGTCCACAAATTAAAAAAAAATAAATTTCCAAGAATCGAAATTTTACACAAATACGAAGACTCCCTTTTAAGTCTTGCGCCTCGGCAACAATTAGCATTGGGAGGTGTATTTTGACCATTCCATTCGAAAATTTGACATTTTCTAGCATAAACATACTCAAAACGTTTTGGAGAATGTCCGCTTATTGTGTTGTTTACAGTAGTTTGAAAATTGTATTTCAGCAAAAAAATAGAATTAGCACCTTAACATTTTCTGGTAATAATTTTTTACGATTTTCGACGAAGATTGACAAGAAAATAATGCATCGATGAGCTTAATTCGAATTATGATGATGAAACACCACACCCTGTGACTGTAAAACGCTGGTTAAATGAGTTCGAGCGTGGTTTTCCTTCTATCAAAGATGAATTTCAATGAAATTGATCTTCAAAATTATGATCTTCAAAAAACGGCTGATTTGGCAGAAAACATCGATGCTATGCGTGAATTGTTGAAAGTAGATCGACATATGACATACCGTGAGATCAAAGGGTCATAATTTCTATATGGTTATATAAAGGGACTAGAATATATTCGATTCTACAGTAGCACTTAGGCGTCAGGAAAATTTGTTCCCGTTGAATACCGCACAAGTTGAAGGTTGTTCAAAGGATCGTGTCAATTGGTGAAAGGAAATGCTGAAAAAATACAGCGGGGGTAGTTCGAAAGACGTCTACGGCATCACCAGAGGTGATGGATCGTAGATCAATGCTTATTAGCCCAAAAAAAATCACCAATCAACTGTTTGGGTCTTTCAAAGTGAGTAAAACCCGACAAAAGTTGTCCGCACATCCAAGGAAATGGTTGCCAGTTTTTTCAAAAAAACCCGGTCATGTCCCAATTGTCAAAATTGAGCAACGAAGAACTGTTTATATTGAATTGTACACAACTATTTGTTTGCCGGAAAACCAAACAAAGAAGGAAAATCATCCTCCATCACGACAATGCGTGTCCCACACATCAGCTCAAACAAAAGAGCTTTTGAGCACTCAAAACGTGGAATTGATGCGTCATCCGCTTTACAGTTCTGACTTGGCACTTAATGACTTCTTCTTGTTCCCTTACATTAAGACAAAAAATGCGTGGCAAGCGGTTTTCTTTGCCCGAACCGGCCGTTGAGGCCTTCAAAAACCTGGTTTCGGAGCTACCACCTTGAGATTGGCAAAACTGTTTCAAAAATTGGTTCAAACGAATGCAAAAGTGTTTGATCATCTTGGAGAATACTTTGAAAAACAATAAAAGCATTTTCACTGATTAGCCACTGTTTTTTCATTGTTAGGCCCAATACTTAAAAGGCAACCAAAGTATTTTACCTTAAAGGCAAAATTTAAAAATTAAACCTTAAATAAGACTTGAGGAAGATGCTGCCTTGCGGATCACTATGGTGTCTTCCAACAAAAGCTACGACTACTACGTCGTGGTTTCTTTTCATGTAGATATAACTGTTACTTTCGTTCCCTGGTAAATACTTATCAAAAGCTTTACTCTTTGCCTAATTAGAAATGATTTAAAACAAAACAAAAAAAAAAAAAAAAATAAGTAGAGCTTTTGGCAGAATTAACTCACAGAGCTTTTCAAATGATCGTTTGCAAAAACTGAAATTTAAGTGAGTGAAATAAAGTTAGTGGCGTCCGTGGCGTAGTTGGTTAAAGTGCGTGGCCGCTATGTCAAAGAACCTGGAGACCCAGGTTCGAACCCCCGCAACGACAGAAAATTATTTGAATTAAAATAATTTTTCTGTACGGCCGCCACCTCTCTGCAGACAATGGCAAACCTCAGAGAGTAATCAAATGCCATGTAAAGCTTCTTGAGTATAAGAACATTACGTTCATCGCCGTTCGGAGTCGGCGTTAAACCTGTAGGTTCGGTTCTCGGTCAATTGTGTACAAACTTAATAACACGCACAACACAATTGATCATAAGAAGCTAGGTCAAAGTCCTTTCAAGGGCTGAAATGGGCAATTATTTATTTTTTTTTTTTTTAAATAAAGTTTATTTCGAAAATACTCGTATATTCCTAAGTTAACGTTTTGAAACTTCAGTTGATCTCTTTTCAGCAAGCGGGGAGTAAGCTTTTGTCACGTGGTGGGTTTTGGCAATTTTAGTGAAACAGGCTGAATTGATGCGCTCTGAAAATACAAATACACCGCAAAGCAACTTATTGAAATTTGAATGAGGGTGAAATGTAAGCCAAAAAGTTTGGCGAGGCAAAAACCCGTCAAAATTAACTTTAAGACCAGATCAGAAAGTTTTTGACCACCACATATATCGCTTTAATAAAGATAGGAGTAAAAATTCCCTCAGGAATTATTTGTATCTTTAAAATTTGAAAAAAATTTTATGAAAATTCACCACGCGGGTGCAATTAAAAAAAAAAAATGTAGCGCCCCTAGCAGACTTTTAACTAATTCTGATTTTTGTTTTTTTTTTTTTTTTTGTTCAAGCAATTAAGCAATTACTTAAATGCATTTGATAATTCTGTTAACCAGCCCACTGTTCTGTAGATTAACATTTGCTGGCCATAGAAAATTGCTATCAAATATTTTAAAACTATGCACTCCAGTCCACTGTAGCTTGGTTAAAGAAAACAAAATAAAAGAAATGCTTTCAGTTTTTTTTTTTGTTTTGTAGCTACCTATTTTTAAAGTTGACTTTTTACAAAATTAATGCTGACTTCTAGTTTTTTTCTTAGTAAAAATCTTTTTTATTTATATTTGCTTTGCACACCAATGAAACATATGTTTCTGTGTTGTTGCTGGTCACAATTTTTATTGATGCTTCACTGTTTTATGCACATAATTAATTTCACTTCACTTTTTACTTAAGTCATTTCACATTAAAATTCACAATAATTTCCATTTAAAGTTGTTTACTTTTGAAATATTTAAACTTTAATTAAATGCACTTCTCTTTGTTTATCTTTGAATGAACTTAATTTAACAAAATTATATTGATTATTATTCATAATTATTATTAATATTAAGTTTGTTTTCTAAGCTTAATACACGCCGGCTGGGGGCGCAACGTGCTACGTTCAAAATTCAACCGTTCGTCCGTACGAACTGGCGAAGCGTCGTCAACTGACTGACGAGCCTTGCGAGCGCACAGAACTTTTTTGGGCCCCCAAAAACAAAACAAAATAAAACTAAAACAAAACCAAACAAACAAACAAACAAACAAACAAGCAAACAAACTGTCAGCAACAGCGGCAGAGCAGTCGCAGCACAGTTCACAGCCACGAACAATGACGAAGTCAAGTTGTTGTTGTTGTTGTTGTTATATTTTAATGGAGCAGTCAATGGGGGGTGACTGTTTAACATAAACGCAGCACAACAAAAACACGTCGTATGCACACATTAAAGCAGTTGCGCGCTCTTGCATTTTTACTCAATACCTCTTTACTGGCGCACTCTCTCTCTCACGCTCTGTACTAGCAGTGCATTTAGCTCATTTAGTATTTGGCGCTCGCTGCACTCCAGCAGTAGCTGCTCTCAAGCATGGGGGCTTAAATTTTTGCACGCACAACGTATGAAATTTTCAAATAAATCTCATGACGTCACATCGTTGAATCGGTGGTTAACAACGTGCTAGCGAGCAGGAGAAAAATTTTTAACGAAATTTTAACGAAATACATTTAATAACTTTGCTCTGGTGCAAAAGGCAAATTCGTTATAAATTGAGAACTTGCATTTATAATGAGCTTAATTTTCGGAGAGCCACTTAAAGTGGTTGCTTTATTGGGTGTTTTTGTTGTTGTTATTTTAAATGTTGCTGCTGTTGTTGTTACTAAAGTTGGGTGGGTGGCAGAGCAATGCTGTGAAGGCAGTGGTGGAGGGAGAGAGATAGACTGTGGGTTAGAGCAAGAGATAATGAGAGTGTGCGAATGACGTTGGCGCATGCTGTATTTTTGTTGGTGTTGTTGTTTGTTGTTGCTGGTGTTTGGAGTTCAACTACATTTTGGCGGGTGGCATTAATTATTATTTAGTTGTTGTTGTTATTCTTGTTATTGTTGTTTAATATATTTATTGTGGTCTTTGTTGTTGTTGTACAGTTGTACTGGTGGTTATAGTCGCTTTCAACTCTATTGTTGTTGCTGCTGCTGCTGATACATAGGTTTTACATTTGTTTTTGCTCCGGCTGTAATATAATTGAACATTAATTAATAGTGAACAAAAGCTGTTTGAGGTAGGGTTGCCAGCTGTTATAAAAAGTTTATGTATAAAAATTATTAAGGCACATAAACTTCACAACAAATAAGTGGAAGAGAAAATTATTTTTTCTAGATATCTGTCTAACGGAAAAAATTTCGATAAATATACTATGTGACATTTTTTTGTTTTTCTTTAATAACCCAAAAATAATTTTCCCATAAATAAATAAGTAAAAAATAACTGCCAGGAGATATATGATTGAATTTATCATATAGTCGATTACACTTTTAAAAAGGAAAGGCAAAAATTTTAAAATATGGTTGAAGAAAATTGAACACATTAGAAATTTTTATGCATTTTCTCAACAAATAATCTTAATTTGTAAAAGTACTTAAGTTGTTTGACCCTTAAGATACATTCATCAGAGACATCATCAAAATTCTTAATGATCACCTAACTAGTAAAATTACAAAGCTTACTTAATAAATAAGGTGCGGTTGGGTGAAGCGTTTCGCTTTTTTTTTTTGAGGCCCACAGCATCCCCAAAAATTATAAAGTTTGAATAATTTTTGGCTTAAATCGCAAGAATAGGAATTTTTCTTAATTTCTATGCGTTCGGATTTTAACATTTTCGATTTCGGCAAAAAATTACAGGGATACTTCGAAAATGTTCATTTTTCGATTTTTGAAACGCTTCACCCCACTGCACCCTACCGCATTTAGATCAATCCAAATCCGTTTTAAATCATGCAATGTAGTTATTTTCGCGTGCTGAGGACATAGGAACACTGAAGTGTTCTGTATGTGATAAGATTTTGGATAATATCCTTTTCCTAAGCCTCGTTCGAATTTTTAACCCCATGTACGAATTTCGTCTTCCGACTTCTTGGGTACATGTATAGATCAAATCTTTTTGCGTCGTCTAAGCCCTTGTAACTCTGAGTTCTTGAGCTCAATTATGGACTTACAGCTAAGTAATCATTGCATGACGTATTAAAGCATTGCTTTTTTTAGGATGACAAACTTTAGTTCTCAGTCTGGGTTAGATCCGCGTGTTAAAACTGATTTTGTTGCGTTAAGAAATTCCCTTTGTTTTGAGTTTTGGAATTTTCCTGTGGCTTTAACTTTAGGATTTTCCTTCAGCAAAAGCACTTATATTTAGATCTATCTAGCACCACTGCATTTAAAGCTTCTGTGTTGTTTTTGTATTTGTCTTTTGGCTATGGTTTGTTGTTGCATTTGGTGTTACTATAAAAGCCTTTGCTCTCAACTGCTCTTAATACTCCGCAGCTGGCTCCGAAGCTTGTTCCGTGCCCATAGCTGACCATGACCAAAAAGGGCTCATTCGATTTTGTCAAGCGGCAATAAGAACATTGTTAATTTTGAAGCTAATTTCATATTAACAGGAACGCTTTTGTTGTTGTTGTATATGTACTTAAGCCATTTGCATCATATAACTTGTGAAACTTACAAGCCAATGCATTGTTACCCAGGCAGCATTTGCTAACTTCCTTCCTCTTGTTGACCAGCGAACAGAGCAAACAGTGTTGTCTCAGTTCAGTGTCTTGGCTAATTCTGAGATCGTCATTGCATTTCTGAGTTGTTGCCATTGCCGGAATTTCCACACGATCAGCAAAATAGCACAAAAAACCAACAACAAATAATGTATTTTCCAAGCAGTCTGCAACATATCGACGGAATTAATTTTGTGCATCCCCCTACATTCTGATGCCGTTGAATTTCTGCTAATTTACATCTACTCACCTCTTATCTAGCACTGCTTCTTGTGGTCTAACTGACAGACTGTTGTCTATGTGCCTTTATGTAAGTTTGGCATACCGTCTGCCTGCTCCTCCCATCTGACCATATCTGGCCATATCTTCAAATAAGTTTAAATTATGTTTCAAAAATTATGCATGCAACATCGATGCTGCACTAATTCACATTTGATGTTCGACGAATGCGTTCGGTCAATGAGGTTATCCCGTTGCAGCACCGCGTGTCTCATTCTCAGCGTAGCATCAACGAGCCAACCAGACAGACAGAGAGTCAGTCAACCGCTTTCTAGCTTCTCGTTGAGTACCTTTTAACGTTTCCTCAAATTGGCAGGCAAGTTTCTGAAAGTGGCTACTTTGACTATTGTATTTGGTTCTGTTTTTGTTGTTGTTGTTGATGTTGTTGATTTTGTTGTTATTGCTTTTATTAGCAACACTACACATTAAGTTTCTGCTGATTTGTTGTGGTAGGTCCAGAACTCAACTTTATCCACACTCAAAGAAAATAATAAGTAAAGCTTTGTTTTGCTATTTGGACAACAGGAGCGCAAACCCTGAACACGATCTTAACTAGGATTACAAAAAAGACTCGATTTTAAAGATGAGGAATAACATTTTTCCACGGGCTCAACTGGTGCTCTTATGTGAATATAGTGAAAATAAAGGCTATTATCCTGATTAAAAATAAATAAAAATAAATAACTGGCCATTTCAGCCCTTGAAAGGACTTTGACCTAGCTTCTTATGATCAATTGTGTTGTGCGTGTTATTAAGTTTGTACACAATTGACCGAGAACCGGACCTACATGCTTAACGCCGACTCCGAACGGCGATGAACGGAAAGTTCTCGTTCTCAAGAAGCTTTACATGGCATTTTGATTACTCTCTGAGGTTTGCCATTGTCTGCAGAGAGGTGGCGGCCGTACAGAAAAATTATTTTAATTCAAATAATTTTCTGTCGCTGCTGGGTTTCGAACCTGGGTTTCCAAAGTTCTTTGACATAGCGGCCACGCACTTTAACCAACTACGCCACGGACGCCACGGACGCCATTATCCTGATTAGCCAGCTTATTATCATGAAAAGCATCAAAGTTACAAGACCCTGTCTTTTTTAAGGTTTCGATTTTGGCACGGATGTTTAAATATTTTTTAAGTGAAACTACTTGTGGCTCAGGATTAATTACAGCAAGCATGACGAAAATGGACTTAAGAAGCTAAAAAATAGAACTCTTTCAATACTGAGATTATGAAACTTGGTATTAAGGTCACTTGGTAACCTACCCAGATTGTATCAACTGAAAGGAGCACGCCCACTAATAAATACAAAAGTTGTAATAAAAAAATTAACCGAAAATGAAACTTATAATTTCTATACTCAAAGTTCTATCTACTCGAACCCTATACTTATGTACTCTATGATTATTGAGTATCTGATGAGGATTTCAGATTTATTAAAATAGTTGCTCTGTGTCCCGATAAACTTCGGACAAATATTGTATTGGAAAAATATGCGCTACACGCCTACTCGAAGGTAAGTGGACGTTATAGACAATTTATTGATATAACTTGACACTTGTCACTTGATATAATTTTGGTTCTATAAAAACCAGTGAGAGGTTTAGAGTCTAAACTTTAGACCAACTTCAAGAACTAATTCGGTCTTTGTTCTTAGCTTTTTGGATTTGAGCAAAAGACGCTATAAGAATTATGGATGCCCTGATCTTAAAAAAAAGTGGTGGTACTATATTTAAAATAAAGAAATTTCCTTTTTGTACGAACTAATTAAGGAAAAGCTTTGTATTAAAAGTTTTAAGAGACTTAAACTTGACAAGACCATTCAAACAAAACGAAAAGTTATGTAACTATGTAACATAACTATGACATTGTAGTTATGGTATGATGAGTATAACATAAAAAGAATGAGATGTTAATTATGGTATGACAGGTATTGTATGATGGATATGGTATGATTGTTATGGTATGACGAATACAATATTATAAGTTCGAAATTATAAGTTTAACAGATACAAGTTGTGCGACGGGTTTGGTATGATGGCTATATTATAATGGATATGTCATGATTGTTGTAGTATACCAAAAATGAGATATAGAAAGGGTGTGATAATGAGTATTGTTTAATTGGTGTAATGGTATAGGTGGTGCGGCCACGGATGGTGTGATTGGTATGGTATGATGTGCTAAATGTGGTGGGGGTAAAATTGTGGGTATAATACGATAATAATGACATTGGTATAGAAGTGGTATAGTAATGGTAAAGTATGGTGAATAGGATAAGATAAGCATTCCTCCATTGTGATACTCTATTAACCATACAAAATGATGGGTATGGATAATGGGAGCGTACGAAAGGGTGAGTATACCGGGTTTGGTGTGATGGGTAAGACATGAAGGGTTTGTTACAATGGATATGATATGATGGGTATGGAATGTTGGCTATAGTATGATTAGTATGGTACAGAATGGGCCATACTTGATGTCAGTATCTTAATATTTAATAACTTAAAAAAAACAAAATCAATATCCATATATGACACTTTTTTGATAAAATTGGTTTTTTGCAATTTATTTTGACCAGTTTTTAAATACAAAATCAATCAGCTAGCCATTTCTATTGGCCAAAGCAAAATATGACCTTTTTACTGCGTTCTCCATCGTTTTTAAGAGTATCTCGGGCGGTATAGCGATGATTTCGACACAAATGTTTCATACCTCCACAAAAAGAAGTTCGGAGTAGTGAAATCTGGAGATCTGGTTGGACAGTCAATGTCGCCATCACACGTGAATGACAGGGAATGTTCCTTGCAGAAACTATGTTACTTTGTTCGATTTGCAGTGTGACATAGCGCACCGTCTTGTTGAAACACCGTCAAGTAATTGTCCAGAGCTTTGTCACACATTTATGGGCAGACATAATGAGCTAACATTCACCGATATCGATTCCCATCGAGTGTCTCGCCTTTCCTGAAGAAAAATGGCTCAATTATGGTTTTGTTCACAAACGGCGGTCCAAACAGTCACTTTTTATTAATCATTCAATGACCGACAAGCAATGATTCTCCGTTTCCCAAAAGCGACAATTTTGCTTGTTAACGACGTCAGAGAATGTGAAATGCGCCTCGTCGGTCATAAAAATTTTGCTTTCAAACATCAGGTACGGCGTCAACCATTCGAGCGTCTATTTCGTCGTATTTCAAGCGACATGGATGGTCTGACGGCAAAATTCTTTGAGTCAATTACTCTTTATATTGTCTACTCAAATCAATCATCTGACAAATGTCAAAGTTATTCAATGCTTACATAGCAAAGTAGGATTAGTAGTATAGTATTACTGGTTTGTAATATTTATAGTATGATGGGATAGTATGATGGGTATGGTTCAATGGAATTGGTATTGTAGCTTTTGTAAGATGAGTTAGGTGTAAGGCTTTGGTATGATAGGAATGGTATGTTGATATAGTATGATGTGTTTGGTATGATGACATCCTATGATGAACTAAGTATTGTGGATGTAATATTATTTTTGTAATATTATTATTGGTATGCGATTGGTGTGATTCATATGATAGGCTGAATATATTGGGCTGAGGAAAAGGTATCCGGCGTTTTTCTTTTCCCTTGACTTGAAAGTGTCATAACTTTCAGATTGTTATTTAAGAAAAAGATACGTAATATTTTCTTACAACAAAGGAAAGAATTCATCACGGGCATAGGAAAAGATTTGTGCTATTAATGGTAAAAGGTACTTTATCCCAATCAACTGCCAGGAAATGGTTCGTTCGCTTTCGTTCTGGAAATTTTGAAGTGAAAGATGCTCTTCGACCTAACCTAAATATTAAAGTAAACATTTTTTATTGCCGCTAAACTCCAAAGTACTGGTCCGATTTTTATGAAATAAGTTTTAAAATATCACATTTGTGCTACAAAAGGACATAGGGGTAGTTTCTTCACAAAATTTTAATAATTAGTATATTTAATTAAAGTGTAAAGTTTTTAAAAAAATCATCCACAATGCCATGCATTGGTTGATCGTTAGCTTTTCATGCGTTTGTGCTGCGAGAGGATCAATTAACTGTATGTTGCTCTCTACTCTATTCTCTCTTTGTTCTCAGCAAGCCCAACACAACACAACAAAATAAACAAACAAATACACATACATACATAAATACTTTCCTACTCTTAAAATAAAATCGAACTGAAATCGAGAAATTTTTGAAACTTATGGTAAAAGGTGATAAAAAAGTGGATCACATGCGATAATTTTGTTCAAAAATGGTCTTGGTCGAAAAAAAGTTGATGCTCGAAGGAAGGTGTCAAAGAGCCGAGATTGACGACAAAGAAGGTGATGCTGTGTGTTTGGTAGGACTGCAAGAGTTTTATCTGTTATGATCTAATACCGCCTCGCCAAGCAATTGATTTGAATATCTACGGCCAGCAATTAATTTGGTTGAAGTATAAAATTGATAAAAAAAAACGGCCGGAATTGATCAAGAGGAACGCGGTTGCATTTCATCATGACAAAGCTATTCATACATATCTTTGTTGGCCGGGTAAAAACTAAGAGACTTTGGCTGAGAAGTTTTGATGCATTCACCGCATAGTCCTGACATTGTACCGTCAGATAATCATTTAGTCCAATCTTTACAACGCATCAGTTTTTCAAAGATAAAGTCAGGGAATTGTACAATAAAGGAATCATGAATCTCGCCGAAAAATGCCAGAAAAGAATGGACAATATTTTGATTAATAAAATGTTTTTTTTTTTTTTTTTACTAAAAAACGCCAAATACTTCTTCCCCAACGGGTATATTTTTATGGGGTTGGCACCAAAGGTATGTTATGCTGGGTTTAATGTGATAGGGATAGGATGATGGGTATAGTGCGATGATGGTATAATGGTAATGTTAAGATGTGTCTGTTGTGATGGGTATAGTACGATGGGTATGGATTAATGGATTTCGCATGATCATTTGGTGGATGATGTGATGGTTACAGTAAGATGAATATGAATAACGGTTTTGGTATAAGTGGTATTGTATGATGGGTTCGGTATGGTGGGTAAGGAATGATGGATTGATTGTGATAGTCCTAGTGTGATAGACTTGTTATTATGGAAGTGATATGATTGGTATGGTATGATGAATTTCGTATAATGGATATGGTATCATGGGCGTGATATAATCGGCATGACATGACTTGGGTATGTGTATCATTCGGCGCTTGGTTGTCACAATTTCTATGAAGAAGATATAAATACAATTTTTATTTTTTAGTTCTCTTCTATTGTAACCTGCTATTGTAACTCTCATGTGGCAGCAAAAGCCAAACGCGTTGACTTTCAAAGGCCGTTTCATATCAGTTTTACGAACTGTAAGGTCAGTGGTTCGAATCCCACACGGGGCAGAAAATTTTTTCAAAATAAATAGACAATGGAAAAGCTCAGAGAGTAAAAAATTATATATAGAGCTTATTTAGAACATGTACATTAGCCGTTCAGAGTCGTAGGCAAGTAGGTTCAATTCGACAAGTAAGTTCAATTCTAGGTAATTTTGAAGAAAAATGTTTCAAGGACTTTTAAATTTGCAATTTTTTTGATTTTTTCTTCTCTTATAATCAATAAATGAATGGAAATTTATGCCTGGAAGAGTGAATTACTTAAGAAATTAAAAAAAAAAATGGTAGTGAAATAATACAACGTTGTGAAGTCATATTCCACTCGAACAAAATGGAAGTTATTTTTTATAACATATACATATACACTTATTTAGGTAAAAACTTCAGTTCTGCCTAAATATATATATTTTCTGGCTCTTAAGTCCTTTTTGCTTCTCTTCTTCTTATTATTTTTTTTTTTAATTTTCTTAACACTCGATAAGAGTTTGCATGTGAGCTCGTTTAAATGTTGAGTAGCTCCAAATTATAGCCAGAAGCTTGTTATAAATTTTTTGTTGTCAAAGTTTTTTTCCCCCAACGGTGTTATAACAGTTAATCGTTTGTCTTTATGTGGTGTTGGTAGATTTTCTGTCACTCCATTTCTTCTAAACTTTGCAGCGTTGGTTGATTCAACGAAATTTTGTTCTAATTTTTACATGATTGTCATTTGTTGTTGTTGTTGTTACCTGGACTGTGTTGCTTGAAGAAAAAAAAAATTTAGCACGCGCCCTCCAGGCCTCATCTTAATCATCAACTTAGCTCAGCTCAATTCAACTTAGCTCGAAATTCTTAGCTACGCTGCTAAAGAAACGTCATTAATGCAGCCTCCACTCTTACTGCTGCACTGCTGCTGCTGCCCATGTTGTTGTTGTTTATGTTATTGCTGTTACTGCTGCTCTACTCCTTAGCTTGATTTTTTAATAACTTGCTTCGTATTCAACACGGGACACACACGCAGCCAACCAAATAGCAACAGGCAGAACAACAACTACACCAACAAAATAGCCTTCATGTCATACAAGCTTGTAGATAGTCAAACAGACAGACTAAAAGACCCACTCACACACACACACAAACTCACTCCCCATTCATCCGTACACTTTTATGTTGTTGCTGGAATCGCACAATGTTTGTTGCATAAACAGCCATAAAAAGTCATGTTAGAATCCATTCCTCTTCTTCGACAATTAGTTTCAGCCACGTTTGAATCCGAGTTCTAAGTCCGAGTCAAACGTAGCTAAGCCCAGCTAAGCTCGCGTCGTTGTTGTGCTGCATTTGTGCCAAGATGTGCTATGAAATTAGTGCAATTTTCGAGCCTATTGTGGGGCGTAGTGCGGGAAAGCATGTTGCAATCGCTGTGAAATATGTTGTCCTTAAAGCACATTGCTTACATTTGAGTAATGGTATTTTATAGAATCGAATCCACTCAAAAGCAATTATTACTATTCTCTCTAAGAGAAACTTATAACCCCCGCGATTATTGTAGTCTTCCCCCGTATGAACACAGACTCAGCCTATTAAATTTGAATTTGACCCTATAAGACGTACAAGGCATACTCAGCTGTATCAGCATCATACTGCAGATGCAAGTAACGAGCCCATTAGCCGTTGCTGTAGAGAATTTTACAATATATCCGACCACTACTCACCTTCCTTGTCCAAATCCTCGTTCAAGCGATCTCTATTCAAGTCTCTTTCTCTTCCTAATAAACCCAAGCTCTGAACCCTCTTTCAATTCACTTTCCTTTTCCTATTTTCTTTCTAACATAGTTTTGGAAACCAATGTCAATCCGGTGGGCGGAATATGCCCACTTCAAATTGTAATACAAACTAGTAAGAAATGAACTTCGACTGGACCGAAGATAAAATACCCCCACGGCCGAACCAAAGTATATTCAAAGTCTTAAGCAGTCCATAAAATGGTTATTTGTAAAAACATTTTCGTCATAGTTTGAACAGAAAATATACGCTTTTGTTGTTCGATAGTCACTTTGTATGGGAGATGGGTGTGGTTTTCACTCCATTTGGTTGAATTTCATACACAGAGTACATGTTATATAATAAAGTTCCAATTGAATTTAAATGGATTTTTACATTTTTGATAAAGTCACTTTGCATGGGAGATAGACGTGGTTTTCATCCGATTTGGTTGAATTTCATACTAAGAGTGTATATCGAAAAGCAAAGCTGATGTGCAAAACTTCAAGTTCATAGATTAATTTTTATGGATTTCTAAGAGACTTTATCGTTTTGATAAACTCTAGTGTATTGGAGGTAGGCGTGGTTTTCCTCCGACTTGGCCCATTTTCGAACTTGACCTTTATTTTTTAGATAAAAGCTTAAATATCGAATTTCGTGATGATAGCTTGTTCTTTCAGTTGTTGCTTTTGTCGTTTGACATTTGTATCTCTTACAGCTTTCTTGTTGCAAAATTTCACATTTGAGCAGCCATTTTAAAATGAGCCTACCTCTTAATTATATCATGCAGAGAACAACAGAAACTTATATGTATTGATTTTGAAATTTTCAACTCAGAGCGAGAGAGGACTTTGAATCAATACTTCTTTCGCACTACCTAGCTGATTCTACCCATGGTGCAATAATAATAAGGTGTTAGTGAATTTGACATTTCTCTCTCAAAATTATAAATTTTTTCGCCCCGCTCCTGTCAAAAACAGCTGATGGTGAATTGGAATGAAAATAAAACAGCCAACGTGCAGTCGGTCAAAGCTCAATGCCATGTCCACTTATTTTGATGGCTATTATTGTTGAGGTTGAGGTATTGAACATTCTTTCATGGCATTCTATCTTTTCTTGAAGGAGTCGATGTGAATGCAAGACAATGTGCATGCTGGCCAAAACTTCATGTCGGTGGCACCTTCCAGCGCACGTTTTTGATAAAATGACAAAACCATTCAATGGCGAACTTGGCAAATGGGCGAAGACAACTGCAATAACTTTTTGTCAACACAACACGGCACAATTAATTGAATTAAATGTTTATTTAAACTTTATTCGCATAATAACCTATAAAAACTATAACACATCATCATTTAGCAACTCAAACAAATAACACAATTTGACAACTATCAACGGCTCCTCTCTTTCGCGCTCAATTTTTTGACAGAAAGAAAGCTATTCTTGGTGTTGTCAAAAATTCACTAACACCTTATTATTATTACACCATGATTCTACCCATGGTATAAAAATACAAGGTGCTTCGGAAACCATCTCCTGTCAAAAAATATACTCAAAAAAAGAGCGCTTACAATCGACCATTGGAAACACAAACGATGTTGAAAACGTTGAAGTGAAAAAAAAACAACAACTTCAGCAGCTGCAGATGCATTTTCACAAACAGCCATTTTTGACAGGAGATGTTTTCTTGTAGAAGAGAAAATAAGCAGTTGTCAATGCTACCTTGTATTATTACACTATGATTCTACCATGGTATACCATCTCAAGTCACAACAAAAATTTTGTTTGAGCGTACTTCCTTGACTGTTATGGGTCTTCCACAGCTGAGGGCAAAGAGCGCTATGGGAGCGTTGAGAGCAAGGATTGAGAGCAAAGGCTTATGTAGCAACACAAAACGCAGCACAAAACGAAACAACAAATCAAAGACAAATTACAAACACAGAAACAACACATAAGCTTTAAATGTAGTGGTGCCCATACCGGTCTTCCATCGTCATTTTCGAAAAATTATGGCTCTTCATTGGCATCTCTTGAATTTCTCCCCGGATTTCGGATCCCCAAATGCGGCAGTTCTGGTTAAAAATGATATTAAAATTAACTTCGTCAGAAAATACTATTGACGATATAAATCGTGACGGTGATTCATGTTTTCCAAGATTGGCGGCCTCGGTAGTCGGGTTGGTAGCGTGCTCGACTGCCACCCCATAGGTCCCGGGTTCGATTCCCGGCCAGGCCATGGTCCTTTGCTTTCTAAATTTTCTATCCTCATTTCTAATCAACTGAAATTAAAAATTCATCAATATTTACGACTCGAAGTTGTAGTTGTAGTTGATGGTAGAGAAGTTTGTGGATGAGATTATAACTTGAATTGACTGAGGTAAAGGCATAACACTTACCTCTGATTCAAATTCACATGTTTCTTTGGCTTTCCACCACGCTTAGAACATCCTACACGTGTTTCACTTGATTGCCCTTTCCTTCCCACTTATCTATCATCCCATTTCGAACCAAGGCAGACTTGACTAAATAGGCATTCCACCTGAAATCCTTGGTTAAAGCTAAAAAAAAAAAAAAAAATTAGAGAACGTACGGTGCTGGGGGTCCGCCGGCTGCAGTTTTAGAGTCAATAGGACCATGTACGCATGCAGAGCCAAATCTTTCGTAAACATTCGCTTCAGTATGGACGTGGAGAGCTGGAGTTTTTGATCACGGTTACGAATCGAGGTGCTTGGGTCGTTTTCAACACTTTCCTTTACTGCGTCGATATTTTAGGTCAAATGTTTGGGACGAAGTCGTTTCGGGGTCATCACATCTTGCACTGAGCCAATTCCACTTGGAATGTTGACGCACACACGTCTTAACAGGCACATGATAGCCAGGAAAATTTGTTCGAATTTTGTGCATGGTAACTGTGTAACATTCAACATATTTTGTTCTTTCTTTCAATATGTAGCGATGCATGTTATAATTGCCAAGTGAACAGCTGTTGACTTTTACGCCTTTGTGGCCAATTTCGACAGTTATTTTTTTTTTTCTTAATTTTTTCATTAGTAAACCCCATTTTTCAGTGTCCATAAATATTCAACTAGGCCTTAATCAAGAATTTTAACTCCGAATCGGGGTTTGAAAATATAGGTGCATATTCTCAAAATTCGCATATTCTAATTTTTAAAGAATAACCTAGAATTGCAAATTGCACTTACTTACCTTCTTCAGACATCTCTTTCTGCAGAAATGTGCTACTAGGAACAATTGAGAAGACATTAATGATTATTCATGCGAGTGGGTTCGACTGGAATTAATGCAAGTCTACAAAAATTAAGCGCATTTAATACAACTGGCAAGAAGAAGAAGAAGAGGAAGAAGATGAAAAAGAAGAAAAAGAAGAAGAAGAGGAAGAAGAATACCATACTTAAATAGTTGTACAGTATAGAATAGTTGAAGATATGCGAGTGCGAAAGCGGGCAACTAAAGTGAAGAACTAGAAATTCTATTGGATCCATATGAGAACGGACATTACTTGAACGGATGGTGGGACAAAATGACTAAATGTTGCTTGCTATAGCTCTTGCATTTGTTGTTGCAATTGATGTTGTTGGTGTTGTTGTTGTTATTTGGTACCAAATTAAATTCCCGCATGAATGGTAATGATAATTGCTAATGACCAAACGTGCATATTCGGAGCAGAGCAGAGTGAGAAATAGAGTGAGTGAGAAAGAGAGAAAGAGCGAGAGCAGAAGAGTGCACAAAATGAGCAACTAACTTAAACGTCCTTAACGCCTCACCTCACACAAGACGATGCAATGATGATGACGACCGCATTACGAAGCATTTAAATAATTTGTCCAGCGACAAAATGCCGACGATGACGACTATACAACCGACAAAACGACCGACGATCGGCAGCCCAAGTTGGCATTTTAGCCAACAGCAGTCTTCGAGTGTGTGAGTGTTTGCATTGGGAAGGTGGTGAAGGTCGCACGGGGACTGCAAAGTGAAGGAGGTGGATTTCCACTTCAAGCTCATTAATATAAATCGTGATTATGAGAGCAGCGAATGGACGCCAATTTCAATGGACGGACGGTTGGACGGATAGTTGAATGAATGGCGCAGCATTTCGCAGTGCGGAAGAAAGAACAAACGCATGCTTGCTTAGCCCGATGGTCGAATGTTTAGTTTTGGTCCGAACTGGACAGAGCTGAGCAGAGTCCAGGGCAAAGCCAGGTACTTGTAATAATAATTATTGCACGTTGTTGTCTGGTACGTTCTTCTACTGCTGCGTCTTCTGCCCCAGCTACAGCTACAGCCATTCGTTTTGTAGCGCATACGTGTTCAATTGCTAAATGTTCGTTGTTGTTGTTGTTGTTGCTGTTTGTGTTGTTGCATTTGATGTCATTTCGTTATTATTATTGTTGGTTTGAGTTTTTTTTTTGTTGTTTTTTTTTGTGGTTGTGCTTGTGTTGGTGCGCTCGAAAATGAGTTTTATGACCGAATTTAAAATGTTTTCCCTCTAAAGCGTTTATTATTTGTTACCAAATGGTATAAACATGAATTTTAACTATTTGTTGTAAAATTTGTTTTTGCCATTTGTGTTGCTGTATTTATTGTGGATGCTTGCTGTTGTTGTTTAGGTAGAGAGCAGTTAGGCCCTGGAGTATGCAATGTTTTGAGTTTTCTTGCGTATGTGTATGTGCGTTTGGCATGGGCGGCACTGCACTGCTAAAATACATTAAAATTTAAGTATTCTGGAAGATTGCTGCGAGCTAAACATTGGCAACAAAACAAAAACCAAAAAATAAACAATTCTATAGGAAAAATTTGTCTTAACAATTTAAGCAAGTAAACAATTTGGGCGTAGTTTTTATCGAGGAAAGTATTTTTTTGCTATTTTTCACCCTACTTTAAAAAAAAGTCATTAGACACATATTATTAATCAATATAAAGGATTAATCGAAATTTATCGATATTTTTTACAGAATTATAAAAATTCTCTCCTTCGTTGCTTTTACCTTGCTTTTGAGGTAATTGATCTTTTTATATTTTTTTATTCTTTTTATTTTAAAAGTAATATCGTTTTTAAAATCTTTCTTCGGAAAAAATCGATAAATCGATTTAACGAAATTTTATATTTTAAGCATTTAAGATTAAAATAACCATTTGACCGATTTGATAAGGTTTTTATTTACAACATAAATGTTCTCTATCCTTGTCCTTATTCCTCTAATTAACCATTTTCTTGCCCTTGAACTTGACCTCATCCTAATTCTCATTCGTCCTTTTTGTCTAATACTTGTCTTGCTCCTTGTTCCAACTCTTGTTTTAATCCATTTCGAAAATCTTATCAGACTAGGGTCCTTGTCTGAATCAATTTTCGCAATCCTAGTTTCAATCTTAGTAATACTTCTATTCCAAATCCTTACATGCCTTGTTTGCATTTTGATCCTTTTTCTAATATTTGTACCTATTTATCCAATACTTGTACACTTTCATTATTATTGGTATTGTTAATTTCTTCTTTTTTCAAACACAATTCTTATTCTTATTTTTGACTATTTATTTTTATTTTTTTTTTATTTTTTTTTTAATTTAATTTTTGTGTTCTTATATTTATCTTAATATTTAAATCTAATTTTTAATTTTTATTATTATTTTTGTCGATATGTTTATTACTGCCTCTATATATATTGTTTTGTTTTTATAATTTTAATTTTAATAATTTAATATTTTATATTTATATTTAATAAGTAATAAAAAATTATTATCCTATATTTTTATTAAATGTATATTATTTTTTAGATTTTTTATTCTTATTTTAATTTTAAGTTTTTATTTTTAGTTTTTATTTTTATTTTTATTTTTTATTAATTTTAATACATTGACATAATTTTCATTCAATTGAATTCAATTTTAATTTAATTTAAGTTTTCATTTTTGAAAGCAAGAACAAATTTTTATTTATTTTTATTATTGTATTTACTTTATTTTCATTTTTATTTTAATTATTATTTTTATTTTTTATAATTGTTTCTGTTAGAGCTTTGGTTTTGATTTTTAATATTTATTATTTATTTTATTTAAATATTTAATAAGTAATTATTGCTTAAACAATTTTTTTATATCTAAATAATTTTTTAATTATAATATTATATTTATATTTATAATTATATTTATATTTATATTTATATTTATATTGATATTTATATTTATATTTATATTTATATTTAAATTGAAAACAAATTTGAGCTTAAGGCCAAGTATGTTGACAACAAGACAACATGAAGACAATGAAGGCAATAACCAACAACAACAATAACGGCACTGTATAGAGCAAATCACACAGCAGAGTAGATAGACTGTTTCGATGGCCGCTACACCACCTCATCATTAAAATTTCATGATTTTTCATTGTGATCCACTCAAGCTACTCAGGTCCTACTTACACTACCAATATGTCGAGAAAGTTACCCGGAAGTTTATTTGACAGAGAGAACGCTTTTACATTAGTAACTGAGTTCTTATCTACTGAAGATGCACTCTGTGTCAAGGTTAACCTTGATCGTGTCATACTTTTAGGCATAGCCAGGGAAAATTCATGCAAGACTACTGATGTGTTGGAATAGCGGCCAACGAAACAGTCGGTCTAGTCTGCTGTGTGATTTGCTCTATACATAGACGTTGTTCTCTTGTTGTCAACATACTTGGCCTGAAGCTCAAATTTGTTTTCAATATAAATAATGAAAGGTAAAAATAAAATTTATTTATATTTTGATTTTGATTTTGATTTTGATTTTGATTTTGATTTTGGTTTTGATTTTGATTTTGATTTTGATTTTGATTTTGATTTTGATTTTGATTTTGATTTTGATTTTGATTTTGATTTTGATTTTGATTTTGATTTTGATTTTGATTTTGATTTTGATTTTGATTTTGATTTTGATTTTGATTTTGATTTTGATTTTGATTTTGATTTTGATTTTGATTTTGATTTTGATTTTCATTTTGATTTTGATTTTGTTTGTGATTTTTTTATTGCCTGTTGTAAAGCTTAAAGCTTATCTTCCAATGTATTGGTGCAATTATTTCAATGATCCTTCGATCAGCCTCATAATCTTGAAATGGAATAATTTTTTCTTTTTTTTGTCGATTTAATTTTAATGCCAGTTCTACATGAGTTTCATACGTTGCAGCTACAAACGCTACCACTACCGCCCCATGGGCAACGCCCACTTTGTCATTGGGCTGTAATTGCAACGCAGTCTAAACGCAGAGCAACTTGCAATCCATGGATTTATAATTCATGCAGGATTTTTAATTCGAAATGTTCGTCCACGGAATGAATTATGTTATTCGAAATTAGTTTGCAGCGTGAGTGGCAAGCACTAGATGTCGCTGTGTATGTTCATGGCAGTGAGTGTGTGTTTGTGTGTGTTGTATGCATGATCACTAGAGCTGAGCAGAGAGCAAGCTCAGCGCCGCTGGTGCATTCAGCTTAATTATAATATGTTCCGTTGCTGGACAGTCTGACAGTAATGGGAAATTACGAATCTAGCAACAACAGCAACAACAACAACTATGAGCACTGCCAGTCGATTTGTAGCTAGGAGTTGATCATGGCTTCGGGAACGTTTCTTCTTCCTGGATTGCAGTTAATGCTAGAGAAAAAATTCAAATTGTTATTGACTAATTTCGATCGAGCGGGGAGGAGGAGCAGAGAAGTTGCAGCAACAAAGTTGATGCTATTTCTGATTGTTTTCATTAAAATAAGTTTGATGTAGATGTAGTAACTATCAGTGAGTGAGGAGGATAAATTAAAAGTGGGCAAACAAGTCACATTGATAAAAAAAGTCTCATTTCTCCGAATCGCTGGAAATGATCACACCTGAAGAAGAGAGTTCATGGGACAGAAAAAAATATTATCGCCAACTCATTACCTTGATGCAGCAGAGTCATAATTAAAATCAAGTTTGACGCAACAACAACAACAATAACAACAACAACAACATTATAAGAAAATCAGATTTCATAATTATTTCTTGCCACATCATTTAATAAAATAAAAAGCAAAAGCAGGCGATAAAATTTTGCCTCATGTACTGGGAAGGATGAGGCAGAAACGAGCGAAGCAGAGCAGCAAAATTAAGTGCAAGATGATCAATTAAAAAATACTTTACGATGCGAACAACGCAGCGCATATAAACAAACATAAGGCAAGCGAGCGAAATGCGGCCTATGCCGGGCATGAATTGACCAAAGCAGCGCATGTTGTGTGTGTTGCAGGCAGTAAGTAGAAGCCTGCAAATGCTGCAGCAACTTTAAAGTCAACTTCAGCAACAACATCAACAACAACATTGACAACAACATCAACATCAACATCAACATCAACATCAACATCAACATCAACATCAACATCAACATCAGCGTCAGCATCAACATCAACATCAGCATCAGCATCAACATCAACATCAACAATAACAGCAACATTTCGCATTGCCAACAATCATAAAATTTCAATAACAAATTTTTATGCGCAGGAAGCAAAGATATGGCTACAATTTTATTGGCTCCGGCTGGTGTTGCCTTCATTTCTTCTTGTTTCTTCTACTTATTATGCTTCATCTTAAGCATAGGTTTTTTTTTTCTCATTTTATTTTTTTTTTTTGCTCTTGGTACTTTTGGCCAATTGCTAGTGAACGTTCAACAACAATAACAATTAGCATAAAAATGTGCCAATGTGACTCTTGAGTTGGCATTAAAAACGAAAAAAAAAAAACAAATCCTGCTGCTGCGCATGCCCACACGTGTTTTTGTTAATTTTTTGTTGTTGTTGCTACACACATTTGCTGGGAGGCGGCAATGTGGCTATGTGGCAATGTGGCAACTCTGCTGCTTTACAATGATCTAGTCTACCGTTGCTGCTACTTTCTACTTCTACTTCTACTTCTATTTCTTCTTCAATCTCTTGTAATTATTTTGAGTGACATCGTTGGATGATTTATTATCGTGCTAGCTGCTGGAAGCGTATTTTTGCCGCAATTTCAAGATCCAGGAATTTAGCACAAATTCATTTTTTTTTATGTGCTGCAATTTGAATGTAAGAGTTAAAAGACACCCAAGAGTCAAACTGGTGTCGTATGGCTCTTGATTAGCCACACTATGAAAAAGATTGGGTCATTCACGTTACAACCGATTTGAAAAAATTTCTCAATAATTAGGTTTTAAAGAAAGAAAAAAAACTTCATTGAAGACGGTGAGAGAATTATACCAAATATTGAAGATTCAACTCATTCGATCTGTCAATATAATCAAACTAGGAGTTGGTGCTGATGATGCTATTGACCCTAAAATAATGATTAAAGAAAACTTTTTCATACTCATCACCGATTGAGGCCTTCAAAAACCTGGTTTCCCAGAAAATTATCAATAAACATTGTGGCGAGGTTAACAAATTCTATAGTTTCGTTAACGAATCGCTTATGAATCGTTCTTTTTAATTGTTTATGAATAGTTTCGTTCCGACTGCATCAGAGGTTGGCTTGATGCTTAAAGAAAGCATCGATTGAAATTATGACTTTGTTAAATTCCATTGAAGATCTGTTTAGCCCAATAGAAACAAAGAATTAAATTTGACGATATGTAAACGAAGGAGGAATTTCTCCTGCTCGCGATATTATAAGTGAATAGCTACTAATAATTGCTATTGAATGAAATGTACGAGAATGCGATACGTAAACGATAACATTGATCTTCTTAAAGAATACTTTGAAAAATTTTTAATCTTAATACTTGATTAAATATTAAGTTTAAATATTAAATATTATTTGATTATAATTGGCAGTATAAGTAGAACCTAAGTAGCTTGAGCGGATCACAGTGAAAAGTCATGCAAAGACTACTGATGAGTTGGTGTAGCGGCCAACGAAACAGTCTGTATAGTCAAGCTGAGTGATTTGCTCTATACAGAGCCGTTGTTGTTGTTGTTGGTTATTGCCTTCTTTATCTTCATGTTGTCTTATTGTCAACATACTTGGCCTGAAGTTCAAATTTGTTTTCAATACTTTGAAAAATAATAAAAGCATTTTCACTGGTTAATCACTGTCAAAACCCATACAAACTGACGACATTAAAATAATGAAACCTTCATAACTTCAGAAACTATAATCCTATATTACAGACGAGCTTTGGGGTATTTTAACTTCGGTCAAGCCGAAGATAGTATGTACATGCCTTACTAGTTATTGATGAGGATACACAATGTTTGGGATTTAAAAAGTTTTTACAAAAAGTTTGTCTCTTTCTAAGACAAAGCAACTGACAACAAAACTTTGCTTTTTTACTACTTACAAACACAGAAATTTACAAAAACTCCTTTTACAGTGGTCAAGAATGGAAAGCCATTTTTTAAAGTGACAGTACAGCGCAAGTGTACTTTTCCAATTTCCTCTCCACCAATTTGCCTTCAAGTTTGAAAAATTGCTTTTTATTCTTGACTAATTTCAAACGACTCATACTTTAAAATGCAGAAGTATTGTATCTTCCCAGTGTGCCATACGAATCCGTTTCGAATTCGAAATGCACTAACTTCTTTGTTTATTTTATCCGAAACGGGTTGCGTTTCGGAACCGAAACTGATCCGTTTTCGTATGAAATTCCTCTCAAAAATGCGTATTGCTTTTTTCCCTCTTTCGGGTTCTTCTCGAACTCGGAACGAACTTCTTATACGAACCCGTCTCTTTTCTCGATTCGAGACGGACACTTTTTATTACGTCGAATTATTTTATTTCGAACAATACGCGTTCGAAACGGAACAATAAGATTTATGCAAAATTGAAAATATATAGTTTTTTTTTTATTTAACACTTTCATTATTATTTTAGTTTTAATGAAATATGAATATGAATGCTGAAATGGAAACTAAAAATAATAGAGTGCTGAAAACAATCATAATCAGGTTAAATTTTTTTTTAAGGGAACATATAGTTTACAAATTTTTAATTTTTCATAGAAGGAAAAAAGATATTGTTTTCAAATTTTGCACATATATTTATTAACATTTAAAGAATACAAAAAAAAAAAAAAATACAAAGAAAAAAACATTTTTTTTTAAATTTGTAACCTATATGTCCCCTTAATATCAGTTTTCCTCTTCTTGGAAATGCGATCATGCACATGGTGAAAAACTTGAATTTTATTTTTAAATTAAATTGAGTACAGAATTGCATTTTGTGCCCCTGATCCATTGAATATAAACTAAAAGAGTATGTAACAACTCAAAAACTGACTTTTATGTTTTGACGTATTTGTAACGGGTTCGAAACGGGCCCATGAAAACATAAATGAACGAATTCCGCGCTGACGGACTCTTAGCGGGTACGGAACAAATCAGTATCCGTTTTTTTACGCATTGAGTTTGTATTATGTACATATTTTTGTCTCATTCTTACACATTGAATTATAACTGGTGGACATTTCTATTATCAACTGTCAACACACGCAGAAAATTCATTCCTATTTGTAAAGGTATTTGTATATTTTCCGTAGGGCAGCTTCTTTATGTCAAAATTTTCAGTCAGTATACGATGTATATGTCTTTTTGAATTGCCTTCTATGTTAGCCGAGGATCATCCAAAACCATTTTATGGATTTTCTTTAGCCATTTTTGGAATATTTATCTCATATGGTCGACCACAGCAATGATCGTCTTGGCAGTTCCCACCTTCTAGTTGAAACTCTACCACTCAATATTTTACTCATTTTCATTCCCTCAGGGTAGAATCTGAATCCGTTTCGTTATTGGTTGGATGATGTATTACGTGATATTAAATAACATGGTTGAATCAATAAAAAGGTTGTCGCAAGGGTGAGAGTGAGTGCCCATAAATGTCAAAATAAAGATGACAGTTCATACAAAATCTGAAAGCGACAATTGATAACATGTAAAGTCGATAAAGTTGTTGTTGTTGCTTTTCATTGATTTTGACAATTGTGGGTACTGAGAAGAGAGTACGATTAGCCCCGATACAACCTTATTAATTTAACTATGTAACAATAACCAATTACTTCCTAGTCTACAAATTCCCTGAGAGCGTTTACTATTGATACTTACTATTCATACAAACTTCAAACAGAGGCTAAATTAGATAGATACTTTCTAGTATAGTCGTTCTCTTCGAACAACAGACTCCATCTATACCTCAGGTCAGTACACTTCTGGTACTACTCTCGTACTTTCGGTTATTACCCAAAAACTCTTAGATTTTGGTTAGCAAGAATGAGTAGATTCATTAAATTCTTTTGTCAAAAATTAATATCATACCGTTAGCGCGTTTTTTTTTTAGGTATTGTACCCGTAACAACTATGATCACTAAAAATACTTAAGAATTCCAGAACTTAATCTACTAGGATCGGCTTTAATAAATATGATATTATTACTTATGCTAAGGATACGCATAATTTTTCAAGATCATCATTATCATGAAATATAATAATAACAAGAAATAAAAAAAAAAAAAATAAAAATGATCTCACCCAATAATTTCTTTAATTATAACCCTCGACATGAGCGAGATGACGTTGAGATTCTCAAGATGCTCCAGAGAGACGAAGATGCAGACTTTATTGGCATAAGCAGTTGGCTGAGTAGAGGCAACAGTAGAACAAGCAGACTAAATCTGATTTATGAAACATAATTACAACAAACAACACTGGCAGCTTATATAATGGAGATAAAATTCCACAAACTGTACGGCTGATGCGCTCAAGTTCTCGCTGTTGAATTAAAAGAAAATGAAAATGAAACAAAATCGCACGCGATTTTAATCGCAAGTTTAATCAAAGAAATTCACTGCATGTGCCACGCCCAGCTGCAATTATGCTTAGACTTTAAAATACACTTTTTTAAAATTATTATTTTTATGATTTAATTTTGAAAGATTTGCAATTTGCAGCAAAAAAAAAAAATAACAAACAAAGTGGAAAAATAACAAAATGAGAGAAGAGGGAATTTTAATGCAAACAGCTAATTAAAGAGTAAAAAAGAAAAAAAAAAATTGCTTACGAAGTTGAGGGTGTAGAGAAGACGAACAGGTTAGCAAAAGAGTAAAAGGACCATTGAGTTTAAAATTGTTGTTGTTGTTGCTGTTCTTGTTTTTGTTAGTGTTGCAGAATTAAAAAAGTATCTCAAACAAATAATAATCAGCACGGCAAACGTGGCGATCATAAATCAATAATTGATTTATGGTTAGCTTTGCATGTGTGCGTCTGTGTTATTGGTTGCGCAAATGTGTGCGTTTATTGTTCTTTTAATTGGCTTAGCCTTTAGTAGTCCATAATTAGGTAATTTTTAAGGCGCGCACCAAATGTTATGAAGTCATAAATCACGTGATTGGCTTGCATTCTAAATGACTGCGAAAATTAATTTGAATTTTAAAAGAGGAAAACGAGCGAAAAAAAGGCCAGATTAAAAAAATTTCAACATTTTTATTCTGGTCAAAAATTTGCGAAGAGACGGAGAAGATTAAAGCTTCTTTCTTTTGTAAGAGTGATCTTTTTTTTTAAGCATTTATAAAAGCTTCTAAAACAACTTTAATATATGTCCCAACAATGTCGCCTAGGTCAAAATAGTACCCCAACGAGTTCAAAAGCTATGAAGTGAATATTTTGTTTTATTAAATGCTGATAAGCGCGTCTAAAGCAACTTTTAAATGTGTCCCAATGATGTCGCCTGCGTCAAAAAATTACTTTTGCTGGTCAAAAAACGGTGAGGTGTACATTTTTCTTTTTATATACTGATAAAAGTGACCAAAGCAACTTTTAAATATGTCCCCACACTGTCGCTTGCGTCAAAAAATTACCTTGACTCATCCAAAACTGCGAAGTAAACATTTTTCGTTAAAAACACTGATAAAAGCTTTCAAAGCTAATTTTTAAGTATGTCCCAACTATATCGCCTTCATCAAAATATTGCCCTAACTAGTCTAATAACTATGAAGTAAATAATTTTTTATTAAAAACTGATAAAAGCTTCTAAAGCATCCTTAAAATATGTTTCAACAATGTCGTATGCGTGAAAATATTACTTTAACTAATTAAAAAACTATAAAATTAACATTTTTCTATAAAAAACACTAATAAAAGCTTCTAAAACAACTTTTAAATATGTCCCCACAATGTCGCTTGCTTCAAAACATTACCTTTACTAGTAAAAAAAATGCGAAGTCAACACTTTTGTATTAAACTTTTAAATACGTCCCCACAATGTCGCCTGGGTCAAAATATTTCCCCAACTAATCTAAAAACTGTCAAGTGAACATTTATTTTTATTAAACACTGATAAAAGGTTCTAAAGATAATTTTAAATTTGTCCCCACAATGTCACCTTCGTCAAAATATTAACTGTTCTTATCAAAAAACTGTGAAGTGAATATTTTTCGCTTTAAACACTGATAAAAGCTTCAAAATCAATTTTTAAATATGTCCCAACAATGTCGTCTGCGTCAAAATAGTATCTCAAATCATCCCAAACTGTGAAGTAAACATTTTTTTTTTGTTGAAAACACTGATAAAAGCTTTTGAATCTAATTTTTAAATATGTCCCCAATATGTCGCTTGCGTCAAAATATTACCTTTACTAGTCAAAAAACTGTGAAGTCAACATTTTTTTATTAAACACTGAAACTTCTGTAGCAACTTCTAAAAGTGTCCCCACAATGTCGCCTGGGTCAAAATATTACCTTAACTAATAAAAAAATATGAAGTTAATATTTTTATTTTTTAACGCCAATAAAGTTTCTAAATTATCTTTTAAATACGTCCCCACAATGTCGCCTGGGTCAAAATATTTCCCCAAATAATCCAAAAATCCATGTCGTCTGCGTCAAAATACTATCTTAACTCATCCAATACTTTGAAGAAAACATTTTTTTATGAAAAAACACTGATAAAAGCTTTTAAAGCACAGTTTTAAATATGTCCCAACAATATCGCCTGCGTCCAAATATTAGCTTGACTTTTCAATAACTGTGAAGTCAACACTTTTTTACTGAAAACTGATCAAAGCTTCTAAAGCAACTTTTAAATATGTCCCAACAATATCGCCTGCGTCAAAATATTAACTCAACAAGTCCAAAACCTGTGAAGTAAACATTTCTTTTTATTAAACACTGATAAAAGCTTT
This sequence comes from Pherbina coryleti, assembly GCA_943735915.1. Classification (NCBI taxonomy): domain Eukaryota; kingdom Metazoa; phylum Arthropoda; class Insecta; order Diptera; family Sciomyzidae; genus Pherbina; species Pherbina coryleti. The sequence continues at coordinate 172,002,241 of OX030950.1, forward strand.
TGAAGCAGCTCTTAAATATGTCCCCACAATGTCGCTTGCGTCAAAATACTACCTTAACTTAACTCATCCAAAACCGTGAAGTAAACATTTGTCTGTAAAAAAACCCGATAAAAGCATTTAAAGCTATTTTTAAATATGTCCCCACAATTTCGCTTGCGTCAAAATTTCCAAACTCGTCCAAAAACTATTCCCGACGTTTAATTGCTCACTGATTTTGGCCATGTTGTTGATTTTATTACACTTTCGCGTGTAGACGCATGCAACACTTCATCAAATTGAACTCTTGGCCTTTTTTAACCTTTCAACAACAACACCAGCGGAACATCAACGAAAGCTCAAACAACAAGAACTTTAAATTATTTTCTCCAAAACTTGCTGCTGTAGCCAGTTTCATTCATTCTATGAGGGAGCACGAGTGTCCCTAGTTCTTCTTCAATCTTGTTGCTGTAGTTATTGTTGTTGTTTTAGCTGTGTCTTTTGATTCTATTTCTCACTTCAGCTTCCTTCATTGCTGCACAGATGCTGTCGTTGCCGGGTGGCATCACATCGAGACATTTGTAGCAAAAGCAATGAAATGTCTTTGGAAATAGTTCACAAGCATCAAAAGTCCTGCATGCATACGCACGCACACATGGACATGCAAAGTTCTGTGTAACAAACTGCATGTTTGAGTGTGTGAACAACACGTTGCTGCTTCACCGCGTACGTACATCTGTTGGGACAGTTCGGCAGACCCATGATCAGCCCGCGTACCATTTCCTGCGTCCAACCGCATTGCATACATGGCCATGCCACAACGCCGCTGAAAGCACGCGGACAATTCCTAATCTTATTCGCTGAATTCGTAATCTTATTAAATTTACATATTAATCAAAGGATTTTAATTACTCTTACACTGTATGAGCATGTGTCGCACTATATGCTTGCTTATGTGGAGACAGACACCTTATGCCTCACTAGCCTTCACTGACTTCTCCCCCACAATTCGAAGTCATCATCATTTCTTGGTCTCTTACATTGGCCTGCAGCAGCCTTAAGCCAGCTCATATTATTTAATTGGACTTTGACTTCGCCTGCGTGCTGCCAGCAAGTTAATCTCTAGACCTTGTATTAGGCGGATTATGATGATGAAATTTCGTCTAGTTTGTGCGGTGGTTGCTTAGTACTGCAGAGTAAATTGTACTAAGCACAAAGTTATGGATTGTCAAGAACATTGCGTTACCTTGTGGTATAAGTATAGTTATACGAGTCTATAAAACAAAACAACTTGGAATCAGAGTTAGCTAGAAATGCTTGAAAAAGTAAATGTTAACCTTCCAATCAATGCTTAATTAACTGATATATTTCTTTTGTTTTCAAATGTAAAATTGCCTTTTTATATAAACTGATTATTTGACCTAGTTACTTTCATATTAAAAAAAATATATTGTGCCAATAGTCATCTCTGAAGAAAATTTTTGATATATTTGATATATTTGAGAAGAATTTGACTTCACAACGCATTTTACTCAAATCAAATTTTTAATTGTAATTGCATTGAAATAAAATTCGATACAAAAACATATGTTTTTCTTTAAAAATTTGACATCACTTACTTTCCTAATAAATTCGCCACCAGTTCTCAGAAGAAAACAGTATCAACGGCAAACTGAAACTAGAAAAAGTCTATTTTGACGTCAAGTGGCGAGCTTTTTTCCTCATCAGTTTGTGCGGATCGTTTTTATGGAACTCTCTTTGTGTGAACGTTCTGTCGACAACAAATATACACAGAAAATCGTTCGTCTCTGTTTATATTCTTCGTTTTTTTTTAGTATACAGAAAAAAAATCGTACGAACCAATGCCGAACGTTTTTTTTTTGTGCGGATCTTTTAGGTGTATACGAACCCACAATGGATGAAATACATCATTTCACCTATTCAAAGTAGGTATATTTCTATAAGAAATATTCCTACTCTTATTCAATTAAAATAAAACTAAAAATATGTGTGTGGCCACCACACACGGTAGAAGTGAAACTTTATCCCAAAAAAGTTGATTTTTAAGTGGTAAATTGATTTACTCTTTTATATACATAGTCTTACTAAACAAGTCCCATATAATGGCAAAAGTAAATTAAATCTGTTTTAATATAATTTCGAAAAGTTTAATGTTAATAAGACACATAACAATTTCAGAGTTATACAATCACACCAAACCTATCATACCATACTATACCAAACCATACCATACCATACCATACCATACCATACCATACCATACCATACCATACCATACCATAAAATACCATACCATACCATACCATATCATCATTCTATGATCAACATACCACCATACCATACCATCATACCATACTATCATCCTATTCCGTCGTACTGTATCATTAAACTATGTGATAAGTAGAATTTTGTATCAAAAAAATAAAGATATAAGGAAAATAAATGCAATACAGAAATATTCTTTGCGTACTCTTTTGTTGCTCTCAAAAGTTTGAAATATACTTAAAAATGTTGTACATTAGAATTCTGTTACTCACCAGCAGTCAGTGTTTGTCTTGTTGCTTAAGGGAGTGGTACCAATATTTTTGTAGAGAAAAACATATATTTTTAAAATTGTTTTTTTTCAATCATATTTATTAAATATCAATTTTAAACTTTTTGACATATTTATAAATGTTTTAAGATAACAAAAGAAAAAAAATTTTGTTTTTCCCTAAATGTGGTTAATTTTCACGTAAGAGGTTGTCACCAATAATACCCAATTTGATTTTTTTGTATCAGATTAGCCGTTTCTGACATTAAGTTGCAGCAGCGGGACAAGTATTTTTTTTTAGTGCTTGATTTCATCGCCCTCTACCGGCTGAAGAAGTGATTAAAAAAAAATTTTTTTTGTTTTGTTATCTTAAAACATTTATAAATATGTCACAAAAAGTTTAAAATTGATATATAATAAATATGATTGAAAAAAACAATATTAAAAATATATGTTTTTTCTACCAAATAGATTGGTACTGCTCCCTTAACCCTCCGTTACATTCGCTATTCGGAGTAACGTCATTACTAACCTGGGTACACCCATAAATTGAAATTCAAGAATTTTTAAAAATAACATTAAAAGAGTAAAGCAGGTCGGATTTTATTAAATTCAGGTATTTTATTATCTTATTAAGCATAAAATTCGTTCAGTGAAACACGTATTTCATTTAAATAAAAATATTTAAAAAAAAACGTTGATTTGAGAACTAAAAAAAAAAAAATCATAGCGGTTTAGATAATTTCCCATTCTGAGGACAACTTATTTGCCACGTTCTTTGACGGGGCCAATTTGAAAAGCTAAAAAATGAATAAAAAAAAATTTATTTAATCTATATTTTTTTTGCAATGAAAAATTTTTGAGATAATTACCTCTAAATTATTCGTTATTCGAATAGATATCGTCGTATGTGGAACTGTTGTCTTCAGGTTTTGAGGTCATCAATTCGTGGCAATTGATGCACAACTGAATTGTATGACTTTTGCAAATTGTTTATTTTTCACAATAGTAGCACGTTGTTTTTGTCTTGCGATCTTCCTGGTAGCTGCATATTCGGCAGCGACCCTGCTTCTCCACTTTACCTTTTTTTTTGTTGGGGCTGATTGATGTCAGATGCTATGCTTGCAAATTTTTTAAGGCTTTGTTTCAAATTGGCGCTTATATTACTCAACTTGCTTCGTCTATCAATTTGAGATTGAATAAGACTTAAAGCCAGCTCTTTTATGAACAGAGGACGTTTTTTGTACTTTAATGGAGGATTTTCAGTCGCTAGCAAAATTATACGAGCGTTAATGGCAGCCAGGTTTACCAAGGAAAAAAAATATTACCAAAGGCCACCGTCGCGTATTTCTGGCGACATTGTGAGCAGCGCACAATTGATCTGTAGTATCAACATCTCCTTTCGTTTTGTTATAAAATTCAATCATTTCTGGTAGGCAATTCGGACCATCAATTATTTTTCCGTCATTATGGAATGTTGAAAGTAGTAAAACACACTTATTCTTTTTTGGCACATATGATAGTAATGTAGCTTTTTTCTGATAACAAAAAATGGTTGATTTAGGCGCTCTGTGTTTAGTTACAATGAATGTTGGTGGTATTACACGTTTATTTTTCCTTAGAGTCCCAACCAGTGTTGTTTTATGATTCAAAAGATGCATAGCTAATGAGTACGTCGTAAACCAGTTATCGGTCGTTATATTTCGGCCAACGCCTTGAAGATGGCTGGTTAATCGTTTTACCACTTCTTCTGGCTTATTACATAAATTATATGGGCCAGGATGTTGTTTCCCACAGTAAACTTCGAGTTTTGACGCATAGAATGACGCAGAGTCAACAACAGAAAATATTTTAATCCCATATTTTGCTGGTATTAAACCATTTCACCATTTTCATTTTACTTGAGAAAAAATAACACCAAAGTAAATAAACTAGCATGATTACTAATGTGGGTGTCAGCCACCCGAAATTCTTGTTCCTACAATACTAACGTGGGTGTATAACACCCAAACACTTTTTAAAATGGGTTATTTTTATAATTTAGTTAAAAAAAAGCACTGAATTTTGTTTTAAAATATAGCAAAATATTTATATAGAAAGAGATTACATTTGATGGTACGTGCATTATGTATCATTTCCCTATCAATTAATAATTTCTATTTTTTTTAACTTATGGGTGTAATCCACCCTAGCGAATGTAACGGAGGGTTAAAGTTAATGTTTTCAATATGAATATCAAAGACATGCTCCGTAAGCTTCGAATTTTTATGGCAATATTATAATTACTCGATGTATGAACCATGCAGTTGAAAAGCTACTGTGTCTATACTATATATTAATTATTAAATTTTGCGGAACACTATGTTAAAAACATGCCGAAGCGTTTCACGGCAAAGTGTTTCTTCGGCGAATTGATTCGTCGGTTTTACTCCTCATCGCGGCTAAAGTAGCTTCACTTCAAAAAATTTATCAAAGTCGGTTGAGAAAGATGGGAGAAAATTGTTCGTAACTGTTTCGAGCATAAGCGCAGCCTTTTAAACAACTCCAAAGAAGTGTTTTGTGATGTCTAACTGCCAATTCGAAGGAGTATTTGCACAAACGTCTATTTTGAGGAAAAAACCTTGATAAAATCTTTTATTTGGAAGAAATATAAAAATTGGAAAAACGTTGGACTAAATGTATTGATCTAAATGAAGACTGTTTAGAGAAATAAAAAGTTTTTTGCGGCGAAAAATACCTTTTATCCCAAAAGTCACTGACTTATCAAATTGTCCCTCGTACAAGATGGGTAGCGGGTGTGTTGGCGATCAATAACAAAATCGAGTTCGTGATTCTATACTCGAATCACGAGTTCCGTCAAATAGTGACCAGTGATGAAGCATTGGTTTCACCACTGTACACCTGAATCGGTACAACAAGTAAAGCAATGCATTGGGCCAAGTGGAAGTGTTCCGAAACGACTAAAAAAAGATACAAAGATCAGCCGGAAAGGACTATGGATTGGACTATGGACTATGATTTTTTGAATTCTCACTTATATTCTAACAGGCGAAAATTATACAGAAGCATTGGACTGTTTGAACGATACACTTAACACTCCCTGTGTCCACTATATTTACACATTGCGTACGTTATGTGTCCACTACTTATGACGATTTTGTCAAATTTTTCACCCCTTTAGAGACATTTTTTAACTAATTTTTTTTTTAATTTTAAGACTATTGAAAATAAAACAATGATATATGTTTTATTTGTTTTTTTTTTCCTTTTATTACTAAAGGGTCAAAAAAGAACCACAATTTTATAAGTTAGGGGGTTAAAATGTTCCACAAAAATATTTCTCGTAATATTTTACATAAATCCTTAGAACATCCTATACCCAAAATGTAAGGACAACATGATTTCCTTTGCCGATTCACTATAAGAATGTTAAAAAAAAACGAAAATTAAATCCCCCTAAAATAAGACTCAGACGTAAACTCTCAAAACGCCGATACACGTGTATTGTTTTTTTGTCCCCTCTACCAGAATCCATTGTCGGAAACTTGTTATTTTGGAAAAAAAATTGATTTTGTTGTTCAGTGTAATAAAGATTCTACAGCGCTGAAAACCCGGTACGCCAGAGTACTTGCAAAGAGTAAATTTTACTTCAAACGCGATTTTCTGGAAACATACTTTTTTAAAATGGGTCACACTACGAAAAGCAAACTAATCTACCGATTTAATTTTTTTTTTGATTTTTTTTTTTTTTTTTTGTTTTTTAATCAGTTTGAAATGTACACATAAATTGTACGTATACAATACACATCCTTTACCCAACTGAGCGACTTTCGAAAATTTTTTTCTACTTTTTACATACAACAATGGGTAAAAGATAATGTAAATACTCAACATTTCTTTCGCTCTTCATAATTTTCTTAATATTTCATATTTTCATTTCATTTCCGTAATCGATGTGCATTCAGGTATCTTTTTTTCGAACTAGTTCTTATTTCTCTTATTCAGAAGATCCGGAGCCGTTCTATGATATGGCCCGATTTTTGAGTTTTGCTCTGAATTGTCTTCCCATCCACCGTTACTCCAGATATGGCTCCCAGCGACTATTTCCCAGTGACTATCTTCATCCCAATTTCAAAAGAACCGTATTTTGGGAAATATATTTGTATCCAAGAAGGTGAACTGGAAACCTATACGTAGTTTGAAGGGTTGAACAAACTGTACTATACAAGCATCCAAAGGTATGTGCGTTGGTAAATGTTGAAAAATCGCTGGACCTTATATTTATAGCTTTTGTATTCTCGAGGGAGAAAATAAGTGCGCTAACAAGTACGTAGAGTCTTCTCGCCTCAGCATCACCACAGAAGCATTTGTGAGACTTTTACGGGGTGTTCTTTTCACAACATCGACAAATTGCTTAGCAAAAGCTCCTCGCGAAGCAAATAACACAAGCAAGGCATGTAAGGCATTACATGGTAATGAGCTAGTAGGTTGTTCTACAATGTTTACTGACAAATCTGCGGCTGAGATGGAAATTAATGTATGTGTTAGTGATGAAAAAAAAATTTCTATGCTTCTCCATATTGAAACTCGAACTAAGTTTCGCAGTCAATTAAATGCTAAAGGCCATATTGCAATTTTTTTCTAAGCCATATAAAACAAAAAATTTGACTTATAAAAAATGAAACGCAAGGAAGCAGACATTGCAAAAAAACCAAAAAAAAAAAAACATATAAACAACGCTGCATGCAGCACGAATTGCAAACGCGTTAATTTATGGCATTCTTAATGAAGGTGCTGTAGCGTCCGGGATCAATGCAAAAGTTCATAAATTATAAAAATAATTATAATGAGATCAATTTTTAATCGCTCAATGGAAGAAGAAGAATAAGAAAAAGCAGATCAAAGAAGATGCACTACACAGCAGAAGAATGAATGAATGAATGAATGAGAGCCGAAAGAAGCCAGGTAAAGCCAAGGCAGGCAGGCAGGCAGGATGGCTGAATGGCAGCAGCAGAGACGAGAAGGTGTAATTATTATCATATCCTGCATCGCCAAAACAGCAACAACAACTACAACATGAACGAGAACGAAAAAACCACTAAGACTCGAAATTAACAACTTTAATTTTTGCCATGGAGACATCCAGAAGAAGGCAGAAGGGGCAAAAGGAAGACAACCGAGCTGTTGCTGCGACATAGCTTAGTAGCGCAAATGTTGCGCTTGCGCCAACAGCTGTTGCGCCTCAAGCAGCAACAACATCGTTTAATGCGCTCAATGTGATTTCTATGTCGTGTAACATCATTTTGCATGAGCAAGATGCTGATTTAATGGAGCATTGATGCTACACAGCACAGCATTTGCTCCAAATTAATTCACTGCAGCTTTGGATGTGTGTGGATATGTGTAAGTGCGTTTGTATGGGCGCAGTTATTGCCAAGTATTGCATCTCACATCGTAAAACTGCAATTTAGAACACATCATTTGCAAGACAAACGCACTACAACAGCTTGTTTCCACCTGAACAGAAACTTCAGCGCCAAGTTGATTCTCATTTATCGCCTGTAACTACGCCGTTGCAGGTTTTATTTTTTCCTGCTGGGTCACTATTAATTTTTAATTGCTAATGAAATGCACACTCAGCATCATATTATATGCAGTGCTATGTGGTCACTTTTTGTGCTGATTCTTCTTTTAACATTCCTATTTTTAATTACTTGTAGATCAAAGTTAATTTCTATGAAATGGAAATGAAACAAATCCAATGGGCACGCCCCGTAATTAACTTAACTATGTTGGATGCCCTGGGGCACCTGGGGAGATCGTTAAGCAGGATATTTAATCGGGTAGATTTTTAGATGAAAAAAAAATATTTAAATGAGAGAAAAAGTTTTGCTTTTTCATCTCATAAATTGAAAATATTTATAATCCATTGAATAAAACTTTCACAATTTTTATCTATATCTACCTTTATCTATTAATCTATTTATTTTTATCTATCTTCATATAAATCCAGGGAATAAAACTTTCACAATTTTATCTAATATATGATGTGGAACTTCAGCCCTTTAAAGTTGTTAAAATCCACGACAAAGTGGTGAATGTGCCAGATAATGGCTTTCGCCATCATCCTACAGTGCAAGCAATTGGAAAGATACTGAAGATACTGAAGATTTGAAGAAACCGAATCGTCACGAATGTGCAAACGCTCTTGCATCGTCGTTATGAAAGCTTTTAGGGAAATATCGCTGCTCTATGTGAAAGTGTGGCTGAAGAACCAAATTTGTTAAATACCCCAAAATGCTCAGAAATGGGGTCTGTCTTACGCGGTATTTTGCATTTAGATTTACACTTGCATCCGTAGAATGTCCAGTTCAAGCAACATTTGAACCCATATGAACATTCACAAAACAGGAGGATATATCTCCTGGGTGCTGGAGCATCAACCAATGTGAACGACGATTTTTCAAACAAAATTTTCTTCCGTGATGAGACCACAGAGAAAGCTAGACGTCGAAAAGCTGCAATCAAAACGAACAGTCGAAGACTTCGCTACTCGACTCTCACTCCTGCTTCAAGAAAGCACTCCTCCGATCGACGATATATGCGCGCAGTGGAATCACATTTCCCACTCTATGCGTACGGCTTCCGAAGAGGTGAGTGGCTATCACCGCTCTCACCAAAACCAGTGGCACGACCACGAGTTTCGCGACGCCACTGCAGAAAAAAAACGCCGCCTACAAAGCTACCCTGCAGTCAGTTGTAACGCGTGCTGTTAAAGAGCGATACAAAGAGAAGAGAAGGGAAGAGAGACGCATTTTCAGGCGAAAGAAACGGGAAGCGGAAATGCGTGAGTGCGAGAAAATTGAGATGCATGGTGAAAGGAATGAGGTCTGAAAATTTTTCGAAAAATCAAGACGCCTGGCCGATGGTTTCAAGATCGGGGACTCTTCCTGCAAGGATGAAAATTTGAATCTAGTGACAAACATCCAGAGTACACTGATGATGTGTAGGGAACACTTCTCTAGGCTTCTAAATGGCGACGACGAGAACAATCCCGCCAATAGAGATGATATCCCGGAAACCCCAATTGTGGACGGCAGCGTTCGCTGCCCGACCATAGTGAAGTCTTGAAAGCTATAGCTCGGCTTAAAAACAACAAATCCGCAGGAACCGATGGCTTACCTGCTGAGCTCTTCAAGAACGGAGACGAAGCTCTATTTAAATGCATTCATGAGCTCCTATGCAGAATATGGCCGGAGCATTCCAAACAATTGGAACCTCAGTGTGCTCTGCCCAATCCACAAGAAAGGCCATCCCACAATTTGCACCAAATACAAAGGGATAAGTCTTCTTAATATCGCATATAAGGTCCTTTCGAGCGTATTATGTGAAAGACTGAAACCCATCGTAAACTAGCTGATTGGACCTTATCAATGTGGCTTCAGACCTGGTAAATCCACCATAAACCAGATATTTACGCTACGACAAATCTTGGAGAAGACCCTAGAAAAACAAATCGACACACACCATATTTTTGTCGATTACAAATCCGCCTTCGACAGTCCAATAAGGTACATCTTTACTCCACCATGTCTGAATTTGGTATTCCTGCAAAGCTCATCCGTCTTTGCAGCATGATACTGAACAACACCAACAGCACAGTTAATATCGGAAAAGATCACACTCCTCCATTCGATACCAAACGAGGTTTCAGACAAGGTGATTCCTTATCTTGCGACTTTTTCAACCTAATGATGCATCATCCAAGCTGCAGATTTGAGACGCAGTGGCACGATATTCAATATCATTGGCCATAATCCAGATTAGCGAATGGGTCTTGCAGTGAATGAAGATAAGACGAAATACCTAGTGTCAACAAATAAACAGTCCCAGCGTCTTGGAAACCACGTCACTGTTGACAACATCTCCTTCGAGGTTGTTAAGGTTTTCGTCTACCTGGGATCCAGCATAAACTCTTTCAACGATGTCAGTATTGAGATAAAACGAAGGATAAGTTTTGCCAACAGGTGTTACTTTGAGCTGAGAAGCAACTAAATTGAGAAGAAGAGCCTCTCTCGACGAACAAAACTCACACTCTATAAGTCACTAATCATGCCCGTCCTATTATATGTAGCACAAACCTGGACGTTGAGCAGTTCTGATGAAAAGACTTTGGGAGCCTTCGAGAGAAAGATCCTTCGTAAGATCTTCGGTCCAATCTGCGTCAATGGCGAGTACCGAATTCGATGGAACCACGAGCTGAATGAGCTGTATGCTGACATCGACATAGTTAAACGCATTAAAATCTAGCGGCTCCGCTGGCTAGGTCATGTTGAGCGAATGGAAAACGACGCTCCAGCGAAAAAAATATTCGATTCGGTGCCCGGTGGTGGTCAACGTAGAAGAGGACGCCCACATCTTCGTTGGAAGGATCAGGTGTTGGATAACCTGACCACGCTTGGTGTTTCCAACTGGCGCCAGCAAGCGAAAAACAGAAATGGCTGGCGTAGTTTCTTATACGAGGCCAAATCCGACCTACGGTTGTAAGCACCAGATAATTAAGTGAGTAAGTAAGATGAGACCCATCCCTCACTCTGTGATTATGTAAACAATCAAAATTGTCGAATTTGAGGCTTTGAAAATCCTCAAATAATTGGAGAGTGGCTGTTGCATCCACTGTTTTGTGCACATTATAGACTGGAGATGTTATCAGAACGTACTTTTTCGAAAACTATGAAGATGGGACAATAAGAGAGTGATTAATGCAGAGAGCTTTGATCATATAATATTAGACCTATTCAGCCTGCGATTGAAGATTATGACTTGAAGGATGTGTGGTTCCAACAAAACGGTGGTGACCCAAGCCAAACAACACGATATTTTATTGCTTTATTTCGCGAGAACTTTCTAAGACTTACAACCTAGGATGTACTCAAGAACCCGGACTGATATATAGCTAGAATCATAGCAATCATTATGGGACATACAGATTCTTCGGGACATACTTATACATACAAATGCGGGAAATACTGGACTACACTGCAATGCCCACAGTCAAAACTGCTATGACACTAATGAAAAAAGAAACGCTAGCTTGCTCTGCACTGACTCAATCTAGAATGAGCACTCTAGGAAGCCCTTTCTTTAAAAACCCAGAAGAGCTCTCATCTATAAAAATCAATAAACTACTGTTATTTCTCAACCGCACTAGATGCCTGTGAACGAATAAGTCAACCTTTCAATCCCATTCACTTTTAGATGCAGAAAAGAAAGGTTATCAAAGGTACCAAAATGACTCAACAGATAGATCTAATTGGATATTGTTGGGGGCAATATCACAGGGAAATAATTGAATACTGCTAAAGATGCCGTTAGGGACAAAGAAACAATCCGCAATATACATATTCTTCTTTACAAAAATCTTATTAAAACCACAAAAAATGGAAGGGATATTCTATCATCGAAAAGAATAGTGAGCAGTTTTATTTTTTTCAGAGCTTTAAAGCATTTCTAACTATATTTGAAATACGATACAATTTATTTAAATAGTTACTTAAGAACAATTTAAACTTGCAAAGTGGAATAATGTTCATAATGTGGAATTATGTTTATAATGTAAGCAGCTGTGATTTATTTCGGGAGCGCGTAGTTATTTCTTGAAAAATTTTAACCGACACGGCTAAAGCTTTAAGGGCCTATGAACAAGGTAGAGTTTTGACCTATTTGTATTGCAAAGTTTTATTCAACAGCCATGGTCTTTAAAGACAACCCACTGGTGTTTAATAACAACCCACTGGTGTTTAATAACAACACACTGGTGTTTAACCCTAGAAAGATAACGTACGTCAATTCGAAGTATATTATGTACATATTTTCAATATGTATGGCAAATAGGGTTATCTTTCTAGGGTTAATAACAACCCGGTGGTGCTAAATAACACCCGGTGATGTTTTTTGACACCTCAGGAGTGTTTTAAGATAGCCGGTGATGTGTTAACACGAACCGGTGGTGTTTTAAGACAACACGGCAGTGTTTTGTAACGCCCCGATAGTAGTTTATGACAACTCGTGGTATTTTATGACAAATCGGTGATGTTTTATGGCACCCTGGTAGTATTTTATAATATCGCGGTAGTGTTAAATTAAATCTTGGTGGTGTTAATAACACCACGGAGGTATTAAAAGAGAATTCCGTGGTTTAATATGATACCCTGGTGGTGTTAATGACACGCTAGTGGTGTTAATGACACCCGCGTGATGTTGTTTCATTTCATAACTCACGGAGGTATGAAATGAAAACTCCGTGGTTGTATATGATACCCTAGTGGTGTTAACGACACACTAGTGGTGTTAATGACACCCGCGTGATGGTAATGACACCCTGGTGGTGTTGGCACATATACCTTCGAATAGGAGTCTTTCTGTATTTTGGGTTTTATAGCTGATTAAAGGGGCTTGAGGTCTCATTTTTACAAATTTAAACTTTATGATTTTTATATATTTGAGGTTATGTGTCTGAAAATGACATTTGAACTACTTTTGAGGTTATGTACAGAACGCCAAAACCTTGTAAACTCTTTTCTGTCCACTGCATCAATTAGTACAAATCTTTCGCTTCAAAATTAATGGTCAAATGGACATCATTGACTTCCTGAAATTAATGGCTATTTTAAATAGAATCGATCAATTCTTTTATAGAGATATAACGTCCTATGGCTTGAAATTCATCATATTATCTCAAAATAGTCATAACCTTGAAATGAAAAATCATAGATAACCAACCGATAGCTCTTTCGGAGAAGATAAATAGTTCTAAATGATGCAGTTGGTGGAAAAGAGTTAAAAAATGTGTTGTGCATTCTGTGAATACACTCCAGAGTATCCAAAAAGGAAATTTATGGACCTATATCTTGAAATATATAAAAACCCTGGCGTAATGGCACAGTTCTGATCCAAGATTTGGTTCCTTTGTAAAGAAAGTTTTTTTGGAAATAATTCCCAATTAACGAAAGGCTATTTTTTGAAGACCTGTGTTATGTCTTCCATAAAAACTTTTCTGGGAAGACTCCGAATGGATAAAGATGATGAATGAAGAACTGAAGAAAGATAAATATACGAGCGAATAATTTTTTAACTTATTTTTTGAAAAAATTCAGCAAATTTTACACTCGTTCGCATTGTTTCTTTAGCGCTTTTAAGATTTCCATTATTCTTCACAAACTGCGTCATAAAGGCGTCCTGATTTTGTTGCCATGCTATAATCGTCGTTGTAGGCACACATTTTGTTCTATCTTTTTCTCGTTTCGTTCAGAATTTTCACAATAGACCAAAAGGAAACAAAGTAATATTAAAAGCTATACTCGCAGGACGCACATGCCAGGGTTTTTTTTTTGCTGCTGCTGCTGGGGCAAGCAACCCCACATCGTTCGCTGTAGCTACAACGATGGAGGAGCTAAGTACTTTTAAATTTTTTATTTTAATTTTCTTAATTTTCTTCAACTCAGAGCTAGCTGCTCATTGGAACATTACGCGCTGCCACACGCAATACTGCCACTCCTCCACCAGCACCGCGCGCCCACATGCGAAGCATCAACATAATCAGCCAAAGTGTTGCGATTGGTTTAGAAATGAAAAGAAAGCCAGGCCTCCAAAAAATGCTTTTGCAACTTTTTTGCTATTTCTTTGCCCTAAAGTTGTTGTCGTTAGTGAGGATGTTGATGTGATTGTTGTTGTCATCAACAGCGACGGCAGCAACAGCAGCAGCGGCATGAAAAACAAACAATTTTTTGCTACTTACTTGTTTGCAACTTATTTTCTACCAAATGTTTTCGCAGCATCTCGTTGAAAATGCGGAAAATGAATTTTCGTGCGCGGAAAATTTGTTTGTTTTTTTTTTTATTTGTTCAGCACAAGAAGAAAAACAAACAAACGTTTTCGTGAAAATCGCGGCAAAAAAAAAAAACTGAGAAAAAAAACGTAGTAGCAGAAGAATGTATTGAGATAATGAGAGCAAAAGGACATTGCGTGAGAGTGGGCAGGAATAAAGTATATGATGGCAAGAGCGTCAGACAAATGAAGTTGAGAGCAAGTTGGGGATGAGTAAATAGTAAGGATGGCATGTTAAGATAATTGTTTCATATATTTTTATTAACAATTATAAAGGATCAAACTTACAAAATAATTAAATTTGTTTGATTTTTTTTTTCAGATAGATATTTTTTATGACATGATTATTTAAAACTTTAAGTCCTTGAATTCATCAAGTAAAAACCAATATTTTTCCTTTATGGATTATTTAGTGAATTATCCGATTAAACGTCAGTTAAAAAAATCTGAAAAATCAACACATTGAGCTTTTGACTTTGAAATTTGGGGATTAAAATAAGGGATCAAGATAAGCAATTCTTGATTCCTAGGGATCAAAATAAGAAATTCTTAAAAAAAATCATCGAAATCGGCCGACAGAGTCTCACCTCGGTAGTTACTTTACCTCCCTTGGTGGGTTAAGCAAATAAAGGCTTCAGAATAATTTAAATATTTTCTACTCTCTTTGACACAAGTTTAGAGAAGGATCTCAGAAACGATTTTTTTTCTGACTTGATTTTCAATTTTTTTTTTTTTTAATCATTCTGTGATATTAGGCTAAGATGAGGATCACTTAATTTTTCTCTTAACATTATTTTTATGAAATTTTTTGAAGAAAAACTTTTTTTTTGCTTATTTTATTTCTATAAATTTTTAAGTTTAATGCTCAACTGATAATTAATTTTTTTTTTTTTTTACATAATTCTTAAGACATCTTAAACTTTTTCCGCTCAACTATCATCCTAGCATTCTAAAATTCTCCAACTTTCTCTCATACCTACCCACCAGCTCGGTAGCCCTACCGTAACGCATTCACTTGCAATATACTTGCTCTCTTCTGCCTGCTTCTCCATAAATATCTCAACTTAACGATGAATGTCCTGGCTTTCCTCAGCTTGTTACGCGCAAACTCTTTGTATCACAATCTCAGTTCTCTTTCCTTTCATTTTTTTTTTGTTTTTGTTTCTTGCATTTCTCCAGCTTTTAGCCAAATATTTCATAGCAACATTTCTCATTCATGCATCGCTCTATGGTAGATGATTTGAGATTTCCCAACTTTTTACAGATTTAATTGGGAAACTGTTTGAAATATTATGATTTTTCTTTCTCTCATTATATATTAACTAAATAAAAATGAAGAAGTCAGAGGTAGAGAAGACAGCCTCATTTTCATTGGTTATTTTTGACATTAGTTTTTTAATACATAAAATTGTGCTTCCCCGACGCAGGTCGAAGGGCATGGATATGAAGATATATATTTGGTAAATATATTTGGTAAATATATGTTTTATGATTGCTTTATCAGCTTGTTTATAAATAAAAATTTTAATTTTTAATATTTCTAAATTCTAAAATATTCTAAAATATAGAAATATTAAAGTAGTTTTCATGGTTAAATTAGTAAGAATTGAGAATAATTTCGTTATGATAACTTTTATTAATTAACTACAACCTCAAAGTTGAAATGTCAAAGTTCAAAAGTTTTGAGAATAATAAAAAAGGTTAACAAAACGAACATTTTATCATATTGTCATGTATGAGCTTCAAGACCTTCAACCAAGAACCCGGGCAATTCTATTGAATATGTAGTATTTCTAGTGGACAAATTATTATGGACGATTATGTTTCTTTTAGGTGCATTACACCTCTATAAGTCCATGACTTGTATTAAAAATTTTGATCCTGTACGAAGTCTAATAACAGAAGTATGGGTTTCATATAATCACCTTAAATCAAAATTGACTTGTACTCCAAGACGATATCTCAGCTGAAGAAAAGTCTTTTCAAACCCTTATTGGAAATTTATGACTTTTTCAGTTGTGTTAACGAATCTGAAATTTTAAGTTATTGAAGAAAGAAAAAACTTAGAATTTGAATGCGATCTTTTCATTATTTATATTGAAAACAAATTTGAGCTTTAGTCCAAGTATGTTGGCAACAAGACAACATGAAGACAAAGAAGGTAACAACCAACAACAACAACAACAACGGCTCTGTATAGAGCTTATCACACAGCTTGACTATACAGACTGTTTCGTTAACCGCTATACCAACTCATCAGTAGTCTTGCAAGACTTTTAACTGTGATCCACTCAAGCTACTTAGGTTCTACTTATACTGACAATATGCCGAAAAAATAATCCACCCGCAAGTTTATTTTTGACAGATAAAAAAACATTTTTATATTTTATATATTTTAAACAAAATTTTGTCTATTTATTTTGCAATTCGCCTCAACCTGTTGCATTTTGCGATAACTCGGCAAAAAATTTGTATAAAAATTTATATTAAACTATTCTTATAGGAAATTTGATAAATTCTCCAATGGTTGTATTAAAATGTAAAATGAAAATTCAAATTTTTATAACGATTGATGTCTTCACAAAAAAAAAAAAACAAAAAAGTTTGGAACTGCATAATTTTTTAGATATTTTTTCTTTTATTCTCTCAAAAGAATGTTAAAAATAAAAACAAAAACATTAAAACTCGCCAAGTTTTAAGATTTTTATTTGCTTAGTGGAAAAAAATCAAGCGCGCTTGACTGCCAGACCCAGAAGTACCGGGTTCAAATCTCGGCCAGGTCATGGTCCTACGCTGTAACCCTTCGCGGGACACATGAGGTCTCTCGTATCCAAACGTTTTTTATTTTTTACTTTGTAGATAAGGCAATTAAAAAAATTTTTTTCTTCTCAAATATTTTTTTTGTTTATAGTTTCAAGCTTTAATTTTTAATATTCCGTGGGATTTCTTGAGTTGTTTTTTTATATCGAAAATTATGAATTTTTAAAAGAAAAAGTTTTTTTGTGGATGTAATGCCATGTCTACACAGAGAATTTAGTTTGAGTTTCCAGTACAAAATTGAGTTTTACCATTGAACGCAAAATAAACTCTTGAGTTCTCCAGAACAATTTTGCTGGATGAAAGTCCACTAAACTCTACTTTACTCCTAAAAGTATGCAATGTTCTTATAAAGAGGCATGTTCAAATGCAACTTGTACAATTCTGTGGTGAGAAATGTCATAAACAGCTGTTCTAAAATTGTGCAATTAACTATTTGCAAAAACTTAGTAGAAGATGAGGTCTTCATATCAAGTTGACTCGATAAAAATTCCGATTTGCGCAGCCCAAAGAAGAACACACATGTGTACGCATGTGTACGCAGCCTTGTCCTCGAGTGGAATTGATGTCATGGTGGTTGATGTGCCGAAAAAAATATGCGAACACAAAAGTAATCAAAGAAATGTCACACTAAACACAATTCTGCCGTTGCATTTCTGTGTGAACAGCTATGGTTAACTTTAAACTAAACTCAAACTAAACTCTCTGTGTAGACATGGCATAACCTATGTTTTAACTCAGCTGCTTCTGCCGAACCCTCACTATTCTTTTGGTTCTTTAAATGTATATACAACGATAACTCCTAAAGCACATTCCCGATTTTCGTAATTTTTTTGTCAACAGATAGAGACCATGAACACGGAGGTCCTTTTTTAAAAAAGTGGAGTATATTCGACAAAGGGGCGTGTCACAATTAAAAAAACACTGTATTACAATTAATACTGACACTAGGGTACTGAAATTTAAAGAAAAAATACAGGGGTAGGCACAATTATTACAAATCACAAATTTAAAATTATTATTTGGCAAAGGGGTGTTGCCATATTGAGAAAACATTGTATTTCAGTTAATATTGATACTAGGGTACTGAAATTTAGTACATGGGTAGGCACAGTTATTACAACTTACGGTCAATAAAGTGGGTGTCATAATAAAAAGAGGTGTGACAATATTATAAAAACACTGTATCTTAAATAATATTGAAACTAGGGTTCTGAAATTTTGTAAAAGGGTATTCACAATTATTAAAATTTACGGTCAATAAAGTGGGCGTCATTATAAAACAGCGCGTGGCAATATTTGAAAAACACTGTATCTCGAAGAATATTGACACTAGGATACTGAAAATTTGTACAGGTGTAGGTACAATTATTACAAATTTCGGTCAAAAAAGTGGGCTTTATTTAATAAAGGGGTGTGGCAATATTAGAAAAACGCTGTAACTCACTGTACATTTTGAAGCTTTGCACACAAAAACTTTCCCACACTTCTGGTTAAGGTAAGTTTATAAAGCTCATATTTGTTACAGCTGCACAAATAATGCATGGAACACATTGGTTACATTCAACGTACTCAACAATTGCCAACTGAAAAAAAAATCGCTGAAAAACTAATATGTTCATAGAGATATGAATACATAAATGATAATAAAACAAATTAAAAAAAAACTTAAAATAATAATATTTCGACTAAAGATGATAAGCGCCGACTTTAAAAGATTTTATATTTATAAATAAATTAATATATATGATAATAATAAGTTATATTTGGTACAGAATGCTGAAGAAGAGTCAGACTTGAGTTCATTCTTTTCTTTCATTTGAATACTTCACGCATAGAAATTTTTCGTTCAACGCAACTGAAAAATTAGCGTAAACACTTCGTTTGCGAGATGTATTTGTCACAAACGAATATTGTCAACTTAAAAATATATCTTATACATATATATGTTTATTATTATTATTTATTATATTAATTGTCTTCCCCCCTATGTCCGTCCGTCTTATGGATTTTACTCATCGCACCTCTGTTGCTATCTCCATCCGCAAATTGGTAATTTGCTTATATAGAACAGTTTGTCCATAAAGTCACTCTGAATTACAAGCGTTGTGTGTATACAACAAAGGGAAAAACAAAGGAAATTTTCGGTTGGGAAAAACAATTTTTCATTTGCTTCAAATTAAAAATCATTCGTGTATATGACAAACGGAATTAATTACCTGCAACTAAATGACGCGTTTCTCGCAACTGAACTATTATTATGACAACTGTTGACGCGTGCGCAAATAACGATCCCGAGTACGACAAACAAAGTTCGTTTGCCGTAAACGTAAACTGGCAATAAAAGTTTTTTTTCTTTGTGTATACAATTTGTCTTTTTGTACTTTTTTGTTTTCCATTCTATTCGTTTTATTGAAAATAATTCATTTTAACGATTATTTTTATATTTTTATTGAAACATTTTCTTTTATTTTTCTGTTCTAATAACAAAGTTTTTCGGTATTTTACAAAAAAAAAAAACAAGGCTTAGAATTGCAAATGTAAATAGTTCATATAATTTCGCTGTGGTTTTGCAGAGTTATTAAATAATATTTACAATAATTTATTCATAAAATTAGTGGATGAAGCAATGCTTTAAAAATAATGACTAGAAAAAAAAAATTACGAGGATGAGTTCTAATTTTTTTTTTTAATTTTTCAAACTTCTAGTCAATTTGTAAGCTCCTCAGAAGTGTTACTTTTGTGAATTTTCTCCTCACATTTCCCCTGTTAGTCTTCCACTTGGTTGCCCGTACGAATACAACCCACACCAAGTGTCCTTGACCCACATAACTTGTTGCAAAAAGGAATTTTTGAAGAGTTCGCATGACCTTCAATGGAAAAAATGGTGTTTCGATGTGAACTTCTTTTATGGTGCATGAGTGTCTGTGTGTTTGTGTAAGTGTCCCTTTTCAAACTTCTAATAGAACAAAGTGATATCCACAAAGTTCACACAGTGCCAACAAAACACATACAAAGAAGTACAAATCTACATTTGGAAGTTTCTATAAAAATTTCCTTTTCTCGTTTTGGAGTTTTTTTGTTTTTACGACTTATTTTTTTTTTTACGTTTCTTGCCACCAACCGAATTCAAGTCTAGTTCTAAGCAGTCTGTGTCGTCCTTTTTTGCCAAACAAATAAAACAAAAATACAGGGTTAAGGAAAGCACACAGACACACTTCTACAAACAGAGTGTGTTGCATACCAGGAATGTTAAAAAAAAAAAACAAAAACAATAAAAAGGAAAAATACAACTCAATGACTCTGAAGTTGGCTGCGGTGTTCAAAGTTGCTACGTCGTCGTCGTAGTCGTCTACAAAGTGAACGAACGACGTTTACTTTGGAGTCGAGATGGTGCTATACTGGCTCACACCAGCTAACAGAAGCGCACATACAAACAAACATAGATATAACGGTTAACACCAATACAAGTTGCCGCAAAGTCAACGAAGAATCTGGTTTTTATTCTTGTAGAATAAAACCGTCGTCACAGTCATGCTTGCCGATGACGTCTAATCCTTGTGCAATCAAAGGATACAAACACATTTGAGCGAAAGAATTCAATGTGTGTCAAAAAATGTATCAAAACCAACAACAACGTCATTGAAAAGCTCTAAAAATATGTTCGAAAGATAAAATATTTAAAACATTCAAATAAAGACGTTGAATTATGAAAGCACCAAGAACTCCGTATATACCTATATAGTGCAAGGTATTTAATATTGAAATAAAACTGGAAAATTTTCAACAAAAAATTTTAAACATAAGACCCACCAGAGTGGGTGTGAATGTAGGCATAAAGTTGATAAGGACAATGAGGGTAAAAATTCTATGTTTAAAGTTCTTTTTTCGTTTTTGGAGAAATCATATGTTTGCGGTTAAAAAAAGGATATTTCTTATGAAACTAAAATCAACAAAAAACAATATCTTAAGCAAAGTTTTGCTGTTCCAATCCTTAAATTTTATTCTTAAAACTACATTTTTTTAACTTTTATCTTTAAATTCCAATCCTTAAACTCAGTCTTTAATTCTTTAACTTTTTTTAATTTTTTAACTGACCTCTAACTCTAACTCTAACTGTAACTCTTACTCTAACTCTAACTCTAACTCTAACTCTAACTCTAACTCTAACTCTAACTCTAACTCTAACTCTAACTCTAACTCTAACTCTAACTCTAACTCTAACTCTAACTCTAACTCTAACTCTAACTCTAACTCTAACTTTAACTCTAACTCTAACTCTAACTCTAACTCTATCTCTAACTCTAACTCTAACTCTAACTCTAACTCTAACTCTAACTCTAACTCTAACTCTAACTCTAACTCTAACTCTAACTCTAACTCTAACTCTAACTCTAACTCTAACTCTAACTCTAACTCTAACTCTAACTCTAACTCTAACTCTAACTCTAACTCTAACTCTAACTCTAACTCTAACTCTAACTCTAACTCTAACTCTAACTCTAACTCTAACTCTAACTCTAACTCTAACTCTAACTCTAACTCTAACTCTAACTCTAACTCTAACTCTAACTCTAACTCTAACTCTAACTCTAACTCTAACTCTAACTCTAACTCTAACTCTAACTCTAACTCTAACTCTAACTCTAACTCTAACTCTAACTCTAACTCTAACTCTAACTCTAACTCTAACTCTAACTCTAACTCTAACTCTAACTCTAACTCTAACTCTAACTCTAACTCTAACTCTAACTCTAACTCTAACTCTAACTCTAACTCAAACTCTAACTCTAACTCTAACTCCAACTGTAACTCTAACTCTAACTCTAACTCAAACTCAAACTCTAACTCTAACTCTAACTCTAACTCTAGCTCTTAAAATGACTGTTGCCATCACTCTTAATATCTTCTTAAATCGTTTGCTGTTTTTAGACTTGTCCGCTTTTGTCTGTTAGCTTTAAAGCTTTAGCCTGTTTTTGGCATCAATTTTGTTTTTGCTGCCATGTTTATTTGACCAAGCATTTGTTTTGACATACATTCGCCGCATGTTTTTTAGTTGTTCAGTGCATGTGCTTTGATGCTGGTATTTCTATCACCGCTGCTGGATGATTCATTTTCAATTGAATACCTAGTGTGCTGAAAACCTGGTCAATTGCAATGTAATGCATACCAACGGTATACAAACAACTCACACTCACTCATACTCAGGCAAACACTGGCAAACAAGCCCAGCTGTCTGCTTCCGTTTCCGTTTTTATTGACTTTGACGAACTGTTTGTTGGTCATCGTTTGGATAGAGTCGTTGTGGGTATATTTGCCACGCAGTTTGCAGCAGTTCAAGTGAAAGTGAAATTCTATTTTTTTTTCACCCCTTTAGTATAGTTGCCAATAAAAAAAAAACAAATAATAAAGCAATAAATAAAAAACAAAAAATAACAAAAAAGAACAAAAAATAAACAACTAAAGAGAACTTAACAAGTTGCCATATGCGTGTTTGATCTGTTCATGTGTGTGTTTGTGTGTGAGTGTTTGTTGGAGTGTGAAAGCTGTAAAGCCAAAAACAAAGCATATTTTTTGCAGCAACAGTTGCTGCTGCTCTTGCCTTGTTCCAATAACCATGAAAAAGTTTACCTAAATTTGCTCCAAATAAAGGCTATCAAAGAAGCGAAAAAAACCCAAAATTAATACATATAAAAAAAAAACTTATTTAAAAGCACTTTGCTAAGGCTTAAAGGATTAATGGTTTCTAATTTCGAGAGCAAAAATAATTTTTCTTACTTGCAGTCAGAGGCAACAATTTTTAACCACTTTTTAGAAATATTTTCTATAAAGGAGAGGAATGTACAAAATAAGGTATCAAACATGTTTGACATACATAATTAAGGCATAACCAGACAAATGCCTAATTTCGTCAAATGAAATAAATAGCAAAGATAAATTTTTATTCAAAAATTCATCACTCCAACTCTTAGTGATAATATTTTTATGTTGGGCTTTTAATAAAAACCATACAAGTGGTAATTGTAGCAAGCAATGAAAGTGTTTTCACTTTTTAAGCTCATTACATGCGTGAGCGCACCACTTCAGCAGCGTCAACATCAACAACAGCCTAGTATGAAAGGATACGCCGCCACACAAACACACACACGCACACGCATGCACGCACTGCCATTGCATTGACGCTGAATTGGCGCCACTTAAGCGAGCCACGAAATGCAATTCATTGAAAGTCCTGCGTATCCGTTCTCATGCTGACTGAATGGATGTGTGTGGATGCGTTGGAAAATTTTGCGGAAATTTTTGTTATTTAAACGGTAAACAGATTTTCAGTGTCAAGCGTTGGCCAAGAGCAGCAGCAGCACACACTCACACACACACACATACGCACGCTTAAAGTGGTGCATTAAATTGCAATATTGCGTGGATTTTGGTCTGAAGGACAAGCGACTTTTTAACGATGCTGCTGCTGCAAGAGTGCGTGCAGTAAACGCGTGATGACGCTGCAGTACGCACTGCCAAGGAATGCACATAGCAGGACATTGAATAATATTATGTATGTTTGTGTCTGTTTTGTTTTTTCTTGCAAACTGTTGCAGGTTGTTGCTTTTTTGCGTATATTTTTGAAGAGCAGCGCTGAAAAGCAGCATATTTACAATTTTCACTATTATGCAAACAAGCGTAAGAGCATGTGTGTCTGTCTGTGTGTTTGTCCTGTGCATTTGTGTATTTATTTACAAGCATGTGTTGAGTGCGTGTGTGGGCGTTCATTCCTATCTTTTGGGCATATGAAGTAACTTTATTTCACACTATGTTAGTCGCTGTCAATGTATGCATTGTGATTATATGTGTGTTTATTGCTTTTGAAGTTGCTGTAGTTGTTGTTGCTGTTATTTCAGTTGTTGTTGCCGCTGCAATAAATACTCATAAATACACTTTTTGACGCACTCGTAATCTGCGCATTTAAATCTGTTGATTGATCTGATCGTTCATTGCTGTCCTTGGTCGCCGTTAGCTGCTGTTGTTATTGTTGCTGTTGTTAATTGAAATTGACACCCGTTTTGGAAGCATTTAGCTGACCATCAATAAATTGCAATGATTGTGAATCAATTGTGTCCATTTCTGCTGCTATTGTTGTTGCTGTCGTTGCAGAAGTAACATCGACATTTTTACTTCAATACATGATTTTTATGTTTAACAACTGTATCCATTGGATTCAAAATTGAACTGATCGCAAATTGAAATAAAAGTGGGAAGGGTTAAAGGTATGATGTACAATTTATGCTGAGTTTGTTTTTTTATTATTTTTTAGTGTGATATCCCAAAGAGCTTTACAACAATCCATAAAAGTTTTTTTCAATGCTTACTAAAGTAAGTTAAAATTATACATTCATACAAATTATGACATACGTAACTATGACATTGAACTATTTTTAAATAATATATTTAGTACTTTACGCCTTCTGATAAAAAAATACACGAAATTCTTAAAAAAAAAGGAAAACGATTCAATTATTCATCGATATTCATTTGATTTTCTTCAAAGTAATTTCCATTGCAAGCAATACACTATTACAATGCTTTCTCCATTATTGTAGGAAACACTTCTCATAGACTGACATCGGAATCACCTTCAGCTCCTTCTGCAAATCGTCTCAAAACGCTTTTCGCGGGAACTACAATTACAACTCCATCATGGGAATACGAATAAGTTACAAGTTGCCAAGTGGGAAGAATACGGAGCTTGCAGAACAGTATGAACATTTTTTTTTGGTCAAAAAAGTTCAGTTCCAGAAAAAAAGTCCTGTAGTTTTATTCTTATAGCACAAAAACAGATTTTTTTTTAAATTATTTTTGCTTATTATGATATTAAAAGAACATTGTCAAAAATTACACTTAAACTTTTAAAATAAGGTCCTCCATTAGGTTTTATACCGCCTTTTCGTTGACTTTAGTGTATGCCCGACGTCACTTACAGTGGCGAGCAAAATGGCTAAATGTTTGCCAATTTCATGCATTTTGACTGCTGTAGAGTAATTTTTCACTAAAACGCTACCAACTTTTCAAGTTATATACTTCATTTATTAAGAAACAAAACATATCAGATCACGTTTGCAAAATGTATAAAAATATAAAAAATATTACAAAAATATCTATTTAGCCAGTTTTGCACGGCGCACAGTGGGGTATTTTATGCCAAAAGTGACGATTAATTGACAGGGGCCACTTATCGAGATAAAAATTGTAATTTGGGGGTTTTTGGGGTCGCTGATCAGGAATCTGAAGTCAAAAATCTGAAATTCAAAATGGCGGCTTCAAAATGGCGGCTATGAACAAGCTAACTTCTACAAAAAACGTTTAATGGAAGTAAAATTTTGTATACCGGAGTTTGTGGGATCGCTGATTACGAATCTGAAGTCAAAAATCTGAAATTCAAAATGGCGGCTTTAAAATGGCTGCCATGAACATGCTAACTTCTACAAAAAACGTTTAATGGAGGTAAGATTTTGTATACAAGGTTTTGTGGGGTCGTTGATTACGAATCTGAAGTAAAATTTTTGAAATTCAAAATGGCGGCTTCAAAATGGCGGCCATGAACAAGCAATATTCTGCAAAAAACGTTTAATGGATGTAAAAATTTGTATACTGGGGTTTTTGGGGTCGCTGATCATGAATCTGAAGTCAAAAATTTAAAATTCTAAATGGCGGCTTCAAAATGTAATCATTAGCTATGTACCTTTTACCGAATTACATAGTATATAGAATATAATTTTCGTTATTACTACAAATTGCACAAAACAAACTTTGAACGACATTTTATACAAAAACAAAGGATTGCAATAACAATTGTTAATAAACATAAACAATGATGTTGATTTCACATGTACTCTTCAAACTGCAGGGCAAACAATTTATGTCTTACTAATATCAAAATCAGAAAATAAGTGTTAAAATCGAACAAATATAATTTAATTTAATAGCTTAACACATTCATCTGCTTCTTTTAATATATAAAAAGCCGGTGTTTGAAAGAAACATCAACTAACCACCTTAATTGGGGAAAGGTGCACTGAATATACCGCTTTCCATAATGTAGGGTAAAAAATAGCGGAGAAGAGAATTGTTAAAAAAAAAAAAAAAAACAAAAAACAGCAAAATCTGTTTAGTATTTAGATTTATTTTGTACTTTATTTTCATTTATTTTAATTTTTCGAAATAAAATCGTAAATTCGTGACATGTAAGTTAAAGTAAAAAAATCGAAATACCGCGAAAGTGCGCAGCATTGACGCAACTTTTTTTTTTATAGAATACAGCTTGAATGTTCATAGCATACGAAAATCAAAACAGTTTTTCTTAATTCCATTCAACACACAACTATATCTCTAGTTAAAAAAAAAAAATCCAACTTTTTAAGGTTAAATTAATATAAATAAATTAATATATATATAAACACTATTTCATAAAAAAAATTAAATTTTGTCTTGCTTAAATACCTGAACAAGAAGGTTTCATCGTAATTTTTTGTAATTTTTAACAAATAATACACAAAAAAAAACTTTAAAAATTTCTAATAAACACGTTTGTCACTGTGCACACTCAAAGAGATAAAAAAAAATAATGACTTTCAAACTGCATTGCGGGTAAACGGTAGAATATTTTTCAACTATTCTTTCCCCTAGTGATGCAGAATTTTTTCTTCTTTCATCGGGTACCTAGCATCACTATGTACCTTGAACGTTTTTTTTTCAATTAATCGTCACTTTTGGCATAAAATACCCCATTGTGCGGCGGTAATTTTTATTGCATAAAATATAAAATTAATATTATGTCCAAAATACTTTGGCCTTAATGACGCTATTAAATACGTCTCGGCATGCTCTCGACCAGTTTTTCAATAGCTGCATGTGAAAGATTACGCCATTCCATCTGAACGCTTGACCATAGTTCGTCGATGTTATTTTGGGCCATTTCTTAAGAAGCTATGCGTTATTTTTAGAATAGCCCATACATTTTAAATCGGGTTTAAATCAGGACTCTGTACTGGCTATTGTAAAAGATGGAAGTTCTGATTTTTAAGCCTCTCTTGAACAATTTTCGTTGTATGCTTCGGATCTCCTTCTTGCTGGAATATAACCTCTTCTGTTGGATATGAACTAAGGTCAACGAAATCCGGCAAATTAGTCTGTAAGTTGTTCAGTTAGTTCTTTTTCATCATTATACCGAATATTCTTACAAGTGGACCATAATACCACCATGTAAAGCAGCCCCACTCCAAAAGGCTACCACCGCCATATTTCATCGTTAGTTAACTGGATGCTTCTGTAGCTTTTTATGGGTTCGGTGCTAGTAATATTGTTTCCCATTTGTCTGATACCGGTTAATACGGGTCTCATCAGATCACACGCTTCCAATCATCGACACTCCAGTGTTTGTACTTTTGGCAGAAATTCAACTTCGTTTTCACGTTTTTGTCAGACAATGGCAGCTTTTGTGGCTTGATGGCGGCCTCGAACCCGATTTTTTTCAACGCTCTGCGTGCCTGACTTACTGGGTTATCAATCTTTTGTGCAGCTTCTTTTGGTGTCTTAGCTACTTGTTGAGTTAATAAGCGCTCCATGGCTAAAGCAACTTTGACGGAAAGTATATTGGGGCGCCATTTTGTAACCTTTGGAGCCTTTATATTCTGCCATTTCAGTACATTTAGAACAGTTTGATGGCAAATTCTTAAGCTGTGTGCTATTTCTCTTCATGAACGACCGTTTTCGGTCATTGAAATAATATCATCTTCCGCCTTTTTATTAATCTTTCTCATATTGATACAAATATAAAACCATTCTTTTTTATTTAAACGACACAGCAAATTTGACACCGAATCAAGTAAACACGACTGAATAACTCAACTTCTTTTTGTTTATTGTGAATAAAGCAACAGTAAATTTCAGCAACAAAAACAAAACGGCAAGGATAACGGTATGAACCGACGCTGACAAATTTAAACACGTGCAAAACTGGTTTAAATTTCATTTCTTAATAAATGAAGTATATAACCTGAAAATTTGTTAGCGTTATATTGAAAAATGACTCTACAGCAATCAAAAATACATCAAAGTGGCAAGTTTTGCTCGCCACTGTACTTGTTCAATTGATATTGACGAGACTTTCAATGAAAATATCGTCTTTTTGTCAACATTCGATTTTATTCTTCAACATAGTAATCTTTTTAGTGATCTTCCAATATTTTGATATCTTCGAATAGTGCTCCTTATCTAAGTCACTAAAATATGCATTTCTTTCAAATTTGACTTCATCATTTGAGTGAAACCGCTTTCACTGTAGTCATCTCTTCAAGTTTGGAACAAGCCAATAATTACTAGGTGCCAAATATGGAGAATTTCACATGGTGGATGAGGCAACAATTCGTAGCCCAATTCATGCAACTTTGTTTTAGCTGAAAAGCCCGTTTTTCCTTGATTTCATCCTTCAAACGGCCCAATAATGCCACATAGTAATCCCCAGTAATTATTTGTACAGTTTCCGTTTGTTCACAAAGCCGTTTTTCATAATTCAAACGGCCCAATAAAGTTGCCATAAATTTTTGTCCACTTTGAAGGTAGTCCATGAAGATCCTTGAGCATCTCAAAAAAACACTGGCCGTAATCTTACTGGCAGACTGTTGAGTTTTCCAGCGCTTTGGAGGGGGCTCATGCGATTCCCTCCACTCTGCCGACTGCCTATTGGAACCGGGAATGTAGTGAAATACTTTTTTGTTCTATTTTTTGTCACAAAGCAAATGTCAGGGCACTAAATCAGCTTAAATTTACTTAATAATTTATGAAATGTCATGAAATTTGACAAACAGCTTTATGCTATCTAAAAAAGCTTTATTATGAGTTTGAAGCACCATCTAGTGGAAAGTATCAGGAGTTATCGGTTGACCTAGTGTATAAACTATTGATGCTGAAACGCGCACAAATGTGCAGATAAGTGCTCGTATATAGACACGCATATAAAGCTCACGCATACAAAAATATAAGGCTAAACCATTTAAAAGCTTCACTTGTATTTAATAAGGAATTAAAAAATCGAAAAACTGTGCGACAGAAAGCTTACAGAACAGATTTCTCTCAGTGAAGAAGCTTCCCTACGGAGAAAAGAACCGGTTCTAAGCCTATCAAGTGATAAGTCCCCAAGAGAGAGGGATCAGTCCCAATTCTACCACCAATATATGAAACCGACCGGTCACTTTTACACAGTGTTGTCATTGACAGGGGTCAGTTGCCACCTGCTGCGTCACCTTGGACCTGTCCCGTGACCGGCCTCGAAGAAAGAATTTGTGATCTATCTTAGCAATTTTATTTGTTCACTAAACAATCACTCAATATTGCTTTTCACATTGTTAAATACTTATTCTGTGACAGATGCAATATTTTTTTTCTTTTCAACTTTGAATTTCCCCACGATACATCGGCCTGTTGCCGAAATTCGGCCATCTGTTTCTGTAAGGTAACGAAACCCAAGTTGTTTTTCACATAATGAATGGTTAATAATTTGCATGTAAATTCTTAATGCTTAGAATCAAATCAAAAATCAAAAAACTCATAGACTCATATGCTTCAAAAAAAAGGAAGCATATGAGTCAATAACAAAAATGTATTCAACATATTATATTCATTTAAAGTAAATAAATAAATTAAAAATAAAGTAAGTAAATAAACGGTAGAAAAGTATAACAAATAAATCAAGATAAATGATAATTCTCAAGATATAAAAGCAAGCAGCAGTTTAACTGTTTTTTTAACGCTGAGAGAAATTAAGAGAAAGCAACAACCACATTAACAACAACAATAACAATAATGCTACTCAGCTCTTTTTAATTGTTTAAGTCACTCCCGCATTCTGCTCTTGCTTTTGTAAGCTACAGCAGCCATGTTCAACAGAGCTTTGTCGCTTTGCAGTTTCACATTGTCCCATTGGTAAAAAAAGCATTTTACATTTGCTCAGTTTTACATATCTTAATGGCAACATATTCGAATAAAAATTATATTGTGCAAATCTACTCAAAAATACCTATCCATCGATATAAGTATTATGTGAATATGTTGAAGGTAACACAGAAAAAAAGGGAACACAAACTTTTTTGTTTGCGTATTAATATATAGATATATTCGCTTAAATCCTTTTAATTAGTCCCGTGCTGAATAAAATAAAATCTGCCCCGTATCAGCCACAAAGAACCTGTTCCGTGACAAGTTATATCAGACCTGTCCTGTGATAGGTTTCATTCGAGTTGTCACGGGACCAGTCACTTAAGAGTATTGACTCTTCTTTCTCCGTAGTGTTAAAGCTCTCTAACACAGACGCAAAAATGTCTACGTTGTAGAATGTGAATCTACATCGATATAAACACGTTTGAATAAATAAGGTTGTCGCAAAGGTGAGAATGAGTACCCATAAATGTCAAATCGAAGTTGACAGCTCATACAAAATCTGAAAGCGAAAATTGATAACATGTAAAGCCAATGAAGTTGTTGTTTCTGATTTTCATTGATTTTGACAATTGTGGGCACTGAGAAGAGAGTACAATCAGCCCGGAGACAACCTTATTAATTCAACCATGGATATAAACACAATATCCGATAAACATTTACTTACAAAAATGTCACCCTTCATATCAGTGATTACAGGATTCGAATAACATGATTTCGAAAATTTTGTAGAACACTTTGATAAAATATTTTCATATTTATGAATAAAAATTGGTTAAAGACATAAATAAACATTTTATACTGTTCTATAAAACGCTGCATTTTGTACTCATGAATTAATTCAATATTATATTAAATTGAACAACACCATTTCTGTAGCTATGGCAACATAACTGATATGCAAACTGCAACCGGATATCCGTAAAATTCCCCACATAAACTCACCGCAGTCATGTTGGATAGGCCGACAAGCAGCCGGCCAGCGGTTAATGATTTACCAAATTATGCAGCCACAAATAATTTTACAATTGAAAATGTTTATTATTAATTACAGTGTAGCTACAGCAACAGCAACAGCAGAATAACGACAACAATTGTAGCAACAACAGCAACAGCAGCAGCAACGACATTGACTTAAAGTAGAACGGCCCGTTAATATGGTAGAATTGACCACAAATACATCAGGCTTCAGTCAGCTCAGGTCAGTAAAAACCAAAATGTTTGGTAATGCGGCGACATTTGGAAGCGAAACATATGCACCGCAGAGCAGGCATTGAGATGAATGCGTTAATTATGGAGCGAACATAAATCAGTTTGTGCGTTATGCGTCATGTGCGAGGTATATTTGTGAAGTTGGTTGTGGTACGGCGCTTATATGGACATCATTTAAGTGTAAAGAATTGAATATTTATTCATGTTTATAATAAAGTTACAATAAAAGCTTTAAACCTCATAACATGCAACCGTCACGCGTTACTAACTGCCAAATCAAATATATACGTAAATATAGGCCACCACCACTTTTTTTCTCTTATGGACAATCTATAGAGGCTAATGGATCCATTTGATCTACACCTCCCATGCTCTGGTTGTAATTGATGAAGAGTCTTGGTATTTGGAAGTCCACCTTTTCCCTTCGATCCTAACACCATCGTTTCACTTTTCCTAGTGGATTTTTTTGATCAAAATTTGTTGCCATCGTAACAACACTGTTATCTTTTCAACGTACTATTGCGATTTCATTATTTTTGTCAAATCGATAATCATATTCTGCTCTCAAACTCTTTTTCTTCATTTCTTTGATGGGTATAAGTGAACATTTTTTTGTTCTGTTACCTCGTATTGTGCCAGTGGCTCTATATCCCAAACGTTTCAATTCACACAACAAATGGTAGTTTGTAAAGAAGTTGTCAAAATATACGATGTGTTCCTTTGGAACTATAGGCGTTTTCGCAAGCAGAGATTTGAAAACTCGTTCGTCTAAAGGGTCAGTGGTTACTTCTGTAGTTTTACCACTATAAACTTCAAGGGCGTAGCAGTATTCATCTGAATTTGTTGCTACCCAGTTCTTATAACCAAACCGTACTGGCTTTCCCATTATAAACTGCTTCGCAGAATGGCACCCAAAATACTTTATCATGGATTCGTCTACTGACAAGTTTTCGTGGAGAACACACCATTGGCATGAATTTCTTTCAATTAGATTGCAAAGGGGTCTCATTTTGAATATTTCATCAGTCGAACTTATGATTTTGCTGTTATCGGCGAAGTGCAAGTTTTTCTTTATTTCTAAAAATCTATTTCGTCCCATTGTACTTGCGACCAAAGCAACGCGAAGGTCTTCATCCAAACTCCAATATGCTCGCTCTGTAGGTAGATTGCTATAACGACTGAATAATAAACTCTCCAGAAAACGTTTTAACTCTTCCCGGTCAAGATTGGAGTTATATCTGTTGTTTTTTATTGGCGTATAAGACACTTTTTTCGATTATCAAATCAAGAATATCGTTATCAATAATTTCTTCAAACAAAACCACAGGTGTATGCACATTTGTAACTTTTCCAAATTCATCGACTCTATTCCTAACAGAACCACTGGAATTATAAGTTGTGCTATTGGTTGGAAAAATATATCTCCATTTAGAAACTCCAAAATCACTTTGATCGACTTTTTGTGTTATATATATCTAGACAGTGGCTCATCGTCACTATCATCCAATCCGAGTTATAACAATAACTCTCATCCTGTGATTTTATAACAACTTCAATAGTTCCCTGCACATCATTCGGCATAGTTTCATCTATCAAATCATCTTAATTTCCTTCATTCTCATCACTTACAACAGCAAGGTTTGGAGGCACGACTAACATATCATAGTTAGCATCAACGTCATCGTTCTCCATTATGTAATTAACGGCCTCCTCAAGTTGCAAAAAGTCATTGTGGCTTTTAAAAATATTTCGTGTGTCATACTGCAGACGTTCAAGAACCTGGTAAATAATAAAAAAATATTACTGATCAGGCCATTGTCCCCAACTGGGGACATTCCTATAAAACCTTACCTTGTCAAATTTTTGACTTGTCTTGTGTACAAGCAATCGAGATATTATACACAACTTTAAATCACTTGGTACAATTAACAAATACCGAATCGATATCGAGGTTACAACACACTAAAAATAACATTTGTTTGGCTCTTGGGACCACGTGTCTTTGTTTATAAATCGCACGTAGCCTGCAGCAGTCATATGTGTATTTACAATGAGAAACATAACGCTATTACTTATAGTTGTCTCTCTTTAAACAGGTGTCCTTATATGGGGACTGAGGGCGGTAATGGGTTCATTCGACTTTTGGCGATGAAGCACCATCAAAAACCTCTGTATATCGGTGGTTCACAAAATTCCCTACTTCACAAAATTCTCGAAGTGGGGCTGTACTTCGCTCACTGGCGGATTTCATAAAAGGCGTTCAAAATCTGTCGTTGAGTCACAAAACATTGATGTTGTATGCGAACTGATAACGTTTGATCATCATGTGACATAATGTGAGATTGAGGCATCCCTGTGCATTACTTTCATCAGCATATGTGCATAAATTAACACATATTAGTGAAAAGGATTTGCTAAATATCCAAATCATAAAGGAGAATATTTCGAAAATAATTTTCAATAAAAATTCGATCTGTAAATTTATTCCCGAAATATATGTAGCAACCCTCGTTATAGATTTTAATTCAAAGATGTATTTCTAGTATAGATTTTTGGGGTCCTTGAGGTTGTTTTCTTCTATTTTTTTTGTGAAAAGTAAAGGAAACATTTACAAAAGATGATCCCTTCTTTAAAATGCAAAAAACTATCGCCTGCCAGAAATTTGCATATAGTCTCTATGCCTCAATTGTTGTGCCCGTCGTTTATTGTTATGGTTGTTGTTGTTGTTGTCAAATTTTATTTTGTCATACTCTTATATTTGCAACAGCGCCCCTCATCAGCAGGGCACCCACCCGAAAAGCACTCATAAAAGCTCCGCCTTGCAACGTGCACAAAGTTTTTTGCGCCTCGTTGTTTTTTTGTCTTTTTTTTTTTTGTTTTGATAGAGAATTGTTGTTGTTGTGCTGTTTTTGTGTTGCTGCTTGTCACGCAAAGTTCTTATTGTTGTTGTTGTCGCTGATGTTGTTGTTGTTGTTTTAGCCGAATTTTTTTTATTTGGATTGCGCCCATTTTCTGTGGCTACTGATTTTACGCTGTGGTGGGTTTCTTCATGAACGCATCTGTGCAGTAGCTCCGCAATGTAACGTCATTCAACTACAAAGTAAACGCAATAAGAAAAACTATTCACAACGACTATGGAGTTTATTTTTTTCTATTATTTTTTTTATCATTTGCACCATCCGACTCGGCTCCACTTTCTAGATAGCATTTTGCGACGTTTCGTTTTTGTGGTGAGTTTTTCTTCATTTGTTGCTCTTTTTTGTGTGTTATTCTTTTATCTACTTCTTTTAATTTAACGTAGTTTTTGCCTTGCATTCGCAATTTTTTTGAATTTATCCGTTATCGCAGTGTTGCCAACATGCTTCATTTAAAATTGAAATTTTAAGTGATTGCAGGTTGGTCAACACTAGGGTGGGTAGGGATGTCAGCTGAATGGTCTGGCCGTGCACATAGGCTTTGTTATTCTACGGCCCTGGCTGGCTTTGGGGATTCGATATTTTTTTTTCGAATGATTTTTTCTACTTGTTCTCAAATTAAGCCGACAAACGAGCACAATTTTTTTTAAATATTTTTATTCCTTTTATTGCTTTTTATACGTCGTTTTAGGCTCTTATCCTGTACGCATCCTTGTTCATGGTCGTTATGGTTTAATTTTCTTCTGCTGGCTGACTGTCGCTGTCTGACTGTCGCTTTTGCTCACTTGAGTCTACGGCGATGATGACGTGGTTAGTGGGCGTGTGTTACGGTTTTTGTGGTCACCAGCATGGGCAAAAAAAAAAAAATTGAGAATATGCAATTGGAGCTTCGAATTGGAGCTGTTGTAACTGTTGTTGGTGGTTTTAATTTTCGTTTACTTTATTTTCAAAAATGGCGTTTGTGTAGCATTTTGTATTTATTTGACGTTTTGATTTTGAGTTGCAATTGTTATGTGCGGCAGGAGATGAAATCTTTGATGTCTTCAATTTTTTGCGGAGTTGACGGAAATTTTTGTTGAATTCAATTTGATTTTGAGAGAAATTTTGCTGTCCTAAGTTGGAACTAAGCATATGTAACTAAAATGCAATATTGTTGCGTGAAATTTATACTCGCTTTGTAGTCAATGAGGTAGCATTGACCCCATTGACCTCATAACAAAAATGACAAAAAAAAAACAAAAAAAAAATTGTTGGAGCCAAAACATCACGGAGGGAACCGCATAATGCTGTAAAAATGCAACAACAATGAAAAAACGTTGCATGCAATTATAACTCCGTGGCTATTAGCGATATCGGTAAAAATTATGGAACGAGAGTAAAGGTAAGGTTTTCGAAAAACAAATAATAAAACAATTGCGCCATGAGGCCTCTCAGGGAACCGCATAAATGAAAGTTATCTACATGCACCAAAGTTAATTTTGCTTTTTTTTTTTTACTTGAACCAAAGATTTGTGATAATTTGTGTTATGATAATAGATGAAAGGGAAAGAAGGGCGATGAATGAAGTCATACTTGTGAAAGATGTTCAAATATGGAGGGAAGCCGTTGTACATGTAAATTCGTATCTGAGGCAAGTTTAATGCCTTAGATGCCACCTTATAACTTCAAGTCGTAAATATTGATTTGATATTGAAAAATTTTCAATTTCAATAGCTAAGAAATTAGGATAGAAAATGCACAAAGATTAAAGTACAAAACCATGACTTGACCGGGATTCGAGCCCGGGACCTCTGAGGTAGAAAACCCAATGCAACCCAGGACAAGTAGAAAAAAATCGAGCACGCTATTTACTCGACTACCAAGGCCACGCAAAAGAAAAAGTGAAATTAAAAAAGAAACAAAAATAAAAATATGAATAAAAATTAAATATAAATACAAAGGTACATAGATAGAACAATAAATATAGAAATAAATAAAATTTGAAGAAGTCTTTGATAAGGACTAGGACAAGAATTAGTAAAAGTATGATGATAAGAATTTGGACCAATATTAGGACCAGTAGTAGGACAAGGATATAGGCAAAAGCTAGAACATGGATTTGGAGAAAAATTCAGATAAGGATTGCCGATAGGATTAGGAAAAGGATAAGGACAAGGATTTGGACAAAAATTTTTGAAGAACTAAGAACAATATTGAGGACAAGAACGGGAAAAGGAAGAGCAAAGAGGTGTACATCAGCCAAACAAGCTGAACCCTAAACGAAATTGTAGAAAAAGAAGAATAACAACAAAAAAATGAAAAAGCAACTACACGCTCTGTTAGCAGTAAAAGTTGTGATCGATCTTCAAAAACTGTGAATAGTTAAGGCCATGCCTAAAAGTATAATACGATCAAGGTTAACCATGATGGTACGCATAAAAAATAGATAAGAACTCTAGTTAGTAATGGAAAGATTTCTTCTCTCTGCTAAAAATTCATGGTAATTCTCTTGGCAAATTGGTAGAATAATGTAGACTTAAGGGGGGATATATACCCAGAGGCCGAAAAAAGAACTTAAAGGCCGAAAGGATTACGAATAAAATAAGCCTCCAAAAAAATCAAAACGATCGGTTCTCTGAGCTTCCAGAAATCTTGGCCACCGAGTTTGAAAACATCGTTTCGAGAAAAACGCGTTTGAAAATAAGGGCCAGCATTGCGCGCTCTAGAAAGCGGTTCACTCACTAGGCTATAAGTTTGTTATTTCTAGAGATATCGACTTAAAATTTCCAGCACATATTCTTGAGACTTAAAACTTTAAGAAAATGCAAAAGTAAGTAAGTAAGTAGCTGAGTGGATCACAGTAAAAATTCGTCAAGATAACTGGAGAGTTGGTATAGCGGCCAACGAAAAAGACCCTCTAGTCTACTGTGTGATTTGTTCTATACAGAGCTGTTGTTGTTGTTAGTTGTTTTAGACAACTGAATAGAACAACAATTGGAACATGTTTCAAAGTGAGGAAAAGGTTGAGAACAACTTTTAGAGAAAGGGAAATGATAAGAATAGGGATAAGGACATGGTCACGCCAAAACTTTCGGCGTGTCCATGACACAGTCAACTCGTTTTTTTTAAATGATGAAGTTATTATATTAGTATGAATTTAGCCCATTTCAGCCCTTGAAAGGACTTTGACCTAGCTTCTTATGATCATTTGTCCAGAAAAACCGATTCAAGTGAAACTTAGAATATATCTTGATAAATATATTGTGTATGGAAGTAAGAGGAATAACTTTTTATATTGGAAAGTTCATTTGTATTTAACAATAATCTGATGATCTTTTAGGCAAATTTTTCACTTTCCACTGTAGAAGTGCCCCGTTTCAAATACACTCCATTTTTGAAATTTTGATTTAGTGTGTTGTATTTTTGAAAAAAAAAATCCAAAGAGAGCATATTTTCAGCTCGCCTAGAGTGACCTCTTTAGTTGTTTCGATACCTTTAAAATATTTTTCATATTTTGCTGAAAAGTAAAGATCTTACCTTAACGACTTCATGATTTCTTTGTTGTGAAGGTGAAAGCTTTGCTATTTTCCTGAAAAAAAAAAACAAAAAATATTTGTAATCTTTAAAAAAAAATTATAACAAAAATCTTTAAAACAATATGCTGATATCTAAATCATAACACGAATATCTTTTAAATTTCAGAAAATGTATAGCTTTTGAAAAAAAAAAAAATATTTCTTGTGTCTATGATTTATTTTGTAAATTTTAAAATTAAACTGTTTTTAAAGCTTAAAATCAGTCAGAAAAGCAAAGTTTTTTTCAAACATAACAAAGGTAATGTACTCTTGTGACCTGTTTTATTGCCAACTTCATAGGCAGTACCTGGCATCGTGTAGTGCCTTTAATTGCAGCATGCTTTTAGGCGTTGTGAAATTGTTACTGTTCCCTAGTAGCTACTTGTGAATGATGGCAACAACCTAATTGCTAAGTAATGCTTATTTAAGCTTTTTTTTATTTTCTAGCCAGTTCTTCTCTTTTAAGTAGAAGCAGCTAAAGAAGCAGAAGCAGCAGGTAATCCTTTAGCGCCAATCGTACTCATTTGCATTGTTTAATTTATTTATGGCGCATTTCCTGAAATGCTGCCTCTGCTGACTCTGACATGATGACAACCACTTCCAGTGCAACTCATGCTGTTTCCTACTCACAGTTATTTGACTACAACAAGTAGATGCTTTGGTGTTGTTTTTTTTTTTTAATTTATTGTTGTGTTTTGTTTTTGTTGTTGCTGTCCAACACTTGGCAGTCATGTTGAATTATTTCATAAAAATGTCCTTAGGTAATTTGTCTTCATTAGAGGCTACTTGAGTCAGAGAGGCAAGCAAGGATTTGAGGCACTTGGAATATTTTTGTTTTTGGTTTACTTCTGGTATTTTTTTTTTTGCATTTTTCCTTCCTTAGCTGCTTGAGAGGAAGTAGAGTTGTTAAGAATTTCCTACTAATTAAGGATGTTGCTAAAATAGAGCTTTTCTTTATGTTATGATGAGGCTGACTGCGTCATGTTTGTGACACAAACAATAGTTTTTTAGCAGCAGCAACAATAACAACAACCATAAGTAGCACATTTGTGTCGCATGTCCTGCGGAAGTTTATGCTTAAGTTTAAAATATAACAAGAGTATGTGCATCAAATTTGCAAGAAAAAAAAAGCTTTTGCTGCAGCAAAAGCTTAATTAAGTTCTGTCTATATTTTATATAAGTTATATTCTAAAGAAGATGGGCAACAGACAAAAGACAAAAGATGTTGAACGCACCAACAGCACGCAATACATATATATATATATAAATATGCATAAACTTGCATGTATGCGTGTCTGACAAAAGGACCTCAAGTTGTGCATCCTTGCCAATGCCTTGCCAAAGGTGAAAAAGAAGGTATTGAACAATTAAATTTTGCTCAATTTTGTACACAAATGTCATTCATCCAATTTGCATATAACATTTAACACACAAACACACACACACACACACACACACACACTTACAAGTAAACGCACCCACACAACATGGACAACATCAGCCGGCAGCAGCAGCAGAAAGAACGAACTTCAACAATCAAACTAGTCTACATATGCAAGGAGCTGCTCGATTGTTATACTCTTTGTCCTGGCATGCCAAGCAGCAGTGAAGTGACTGCAGGAGCACCCAAGAGGGGAACGGGGTGACAGCATATTTAATATAAGCATAATAAAGAGTCATAGGATGTGAGGAAAGCAGCCGTTGAAAGCAGCATGAAGAGGAAAGTCAGAATATTTTCTCAAAATAATGTAAATTTTGCC
Source organism: Pherbina coryleti (assembly GCA_943735915.1). Classification (NCBI taxonomy): domain Eukaryota; kingdom Metazoa; phylum Arthropoda; class Insecta; order Diptera; family Sciomyzidae; genus Pherbina; species Pherbina coryleti. Next base: position 172,041,899 of record OX030950.1, read on the forward strand.
AACATCCGGACAAACTGGGATTTTGTAGCAGTAAATGTATCACGCTGTATAGGTGCGTGTGGGTGTCTCATTGGAGTGTATTGGTGTTTATGCACGCATTGCACTTCACTTCAAACACCGACTGGTGACATAATCCTGCAAGGAAAATTCGACAAATCTAAAAAGACAATTAAAGATATTTTCCAACACCCACCCACAAGACACAGGTACCCCCCACCCTCCCGAGAAAACGAAAAAAAAAGTGGGCATGGCAAATTTCAATGAGCTAGCCAGTTGATGAGTTCTATCTACTAAAGAGTCCTGAGAAACATTTAAACAAATTTCGGCACAAAATTTACAGTAAATGACGTGACCAAAGGACGAGCAGAAAATGACTTCCAGCTGGCAGACAAGTTGCAGCAGGTGAGGAAAAGCCAACATTTTATATGTTGCATGCAGTTGAAGGAGTCGAAAGGACATTCATTGATTTTTTGAGTAGATAGCATAACAAAAATACAACAAAAATACAAAACAAAAAATATTACAAAATTTATTAAGCAAGTTTTTGTGTGTTGGTTTTTGTTGGTGTTGGTATAACAGGGTGTTTCCGGTTTGTTGTTGTGTTGCTTGCAAGTTTTATATGTTTATCAATATTTGCTGCAATATTAAGTGAGTGCCTGGCAGCAACATAGATACGCAAACATACACACAACCACACACACACACACTCACACAACTATTATTGCAAGTAAAGAAGTCCTGCCAACTGAAGTCCTTTTTTAGTGCTGCAGTCAAAGATTTATTGATCAATGCAGCATGGTAATGAAATTAAACTTTGATGATGAAGTATTTATTGTGGTGAGTACTGAAGATTTGCAGCATAGGCAGCCATTTTGAATTTATAATTATTTTCTTATTATTTTATCTACAAATTTAAATTGTTCAAAATTTTGTCGAAGAGGTTCTAAAATCTGACATCTAAAATCTAAAATCTAAAATAATCTAAAATCTGAAATTTAAAATAGAAATATTAAGTTTTTTATTTTTATTTGAAGTGGTAGCCGTGGCCCAGTGAGTAAAGTTCGTGACACATACGTCACAGAACCATGGTTCAGTTTCCATCTGACACAGAAAGTTTTTTCAATTGAATAAATTTTTCTGTTCGGCCGTCACCTCTCTGCAGACAATGGCAAACCTCAAAGAGAAAATAATGCCTTGTAAAGCTTCTTGAGAACATGCACATTAGCCGTTCAGAGTCGGCATGAAACAAGTAGGTCCAGTTCTCGATCAATTGTGTTCAAATATTTAATAACACGCACAACACAATTTGATCATAAGAAGTTCGGTCAAAGTCTTCAAGGATGAAATGACCAGTTTGTTATTATTATTATCATTATTATTATTATTTTTTTTTTATTATTATTATTATTATTTTTATTTGGCAGATCTTGTCTTTGAGTCTTTGTCACTTTAGGTTTCTGTTTCCTTCAGCTCTTGTGTCGCCATGTCTTTGTGTCTTTGTGTGTTTGTGTGTTTTTGTCTTTGTGTCTTTGTGTCTTTGTGCCTTTGTGTCTTTGTGTCTTTGTGTCTTTGTATCTTTGTGTCTTTGTGTCTTTATGTCTATGTGTCTTTGTGTTTTTGTGTCTTTGTGTCTGTGTCTTTGTGTCTTTGACTTTGTGTATTTGTGTCTTTGTGTCTTTGTGTCTTTGTGTCTTTGTGTCGTGTGCCTTTGTGTCTTTGTATCTTTGTGTCTTTGTGTCTTTATGTCTATGTGTCTTTGTGTTTTTGTGTCTTTGTGTCTTTGTGTCTTTGTGTCTATGTGTCTTTGTGTCTTTGTATCTTAGTGTCTTTGTGTCTATGTGTCTTTGTGTCTTTGTATCTTAGTGTCTTTGTGTCTTTGTATCTTTGTGCCTTTGTGTCTTTGTGTCTTTGTGTCTTTGTATCTTTGTATTTTTGTGTCTTTGTGTCTTTATGTCTATGTGTCTTTGTGTTTTTGTGTCTTTGTGTCTGTGTCTTTGTGTCTTTGACTTTGTGTATTTGTGTCTTTGTGCCTTTGTGACTTTGTGTCTTTGTGTCTTTGTGCCTTTGTGTCTTTGTGCCTTTGTGTCTTTGTGTCTTTGTGTCTTTGTGTCTTTGTGTCTGTGTCTTTGTGTCTTTGACTTTGTGTTTTTGTGTCTTTGTGCCTTTGTGTCTTTGTGTCTTTGTGTTTTCGTGTCTTTGTGTCTTTGTGTCTGTGTCTTTGTGTCTTTGACTTTGTGTATTTGTGTCTTTGTGCCTTTGTGTCTTTGTGTCTTTGTGTCTTTGTGTCTTTGTGTCTTTGTGTCTTTGTGTCTTTGTGTCTTTGTGGCTTTGTGGCTTTGTGGCTTTGTGGCTTTGTGTCTTTGTGTTTTTGTGTCTTTGTGTCTTTGTGTCTTTCTGTCTTTGTGTCGTTGTGTCTGTGTGTCTTTATGTCTTTTAGTCTTTGTATCTTTATGGCTGTGTGTCTTTGTGTCTTTGTGTCTTTGTGCCTTTGTGGCCTTGTGTCTTTGTGTCTTTGTATTTTTGTGTCTTTGTGGCTTTTTAGCTTTGTGTCTTTGTGTCTTTAAGTCTGTGTATCTTTTTTATAAGTGATAAGTTTGCATTGTTCAAAACATGAATATTGGATAAAAGCGTTTTATTTTGACGATGTTTGTTATGTCTGCAAAAATTAGTTTTTGAAACAAATGTTTATAAGAGTTGTGTTCTGTATAATGATGTCAAATATTTTGTTAAAGGAGCTTAAATTTCGTTGCGTTCTGACCATGGCTTGTGTTTCTCCCGTTTGTCTTCGATTACTTCTAACTTCTGAGCGATCTGCATTTAAAAACTCGCCTTATTAAGCCGGATCTTTTTAAGATTTTACTCTCTTTGATAATCCTGCATTTTAATGGCATAACAACTCAATGTGCTTAAAATGTGCTTCATATTATTTTTGAAAATGTGCTTCAAAAGCTGAAACTATGCTTATTTTCTTGTATAAAATTCTACTTATAGCCTTTCTATCAATAAAGTTAAATTAAATACTTATTTTATTTAAGAATTTTGTGCAAACAAAAACAAAATTCCGTGAAATATATAAAATGCATTTAAAGCACTTTTTCCCCCATTATTTTAACATAATCTTTTTGACCTTTTTCTGCATCCTCTTGACCAAATGCCAAAATCTTGCAAATGTCATTGATGCGCATAATTACGAAAAACCACAAACGGAACAACAACGATAAACGTAAATGTGCTCTTATTATTCCTTTGCAGCGTTTTCGACGAAGCATATCGATTGCCTTGTTATCGATTGCAAACTTATGTGGAAAAATTCAAGAACAGCTTAAAACAAAACAAACCAAATAACTAAGAAGGGAATTAAATTAAAACTAAATTCAAATGAGTTGGTATGCTGCAGATTGTGGTTTTTGTTGCTACTGTTGTTGTTGTTGTTATTGTGTTTGGCATTAAAGTTTAAACTTGTCATTTGACTGCGCGGCTCGGACAACGTAATGAAATTGAACCAAACTGACGTTTGGTAGCTACGATTGAGCTTCGTTTGGATGCAAATCAGCGAATGACGAAAAGAAGAAACAGAGCTGCTTGGAGTAGTAAGAGAAAAAGTATCAGACTGCAATTGCAATGAACGGGAGAAAAAAGTAGAGAATTATTTCAAAATGCAAATTGATTGATTAAGTATAGAGATGAGCTCTGTTGGTAGTTAAGCAGCAGGAAGAAGAGGTATAAATTTTGCATAACTAGCAGATGTTAAGCAGGCAGTAGAAGCAGCAGATCAAATAATTGGAAGTTGCTAACAAATTCTGGGAAGTTTCTGCTGAAGAATGTGCTTCATAAGCATATGGAACAGAAGGAGATTTTCAACAGCTGCTGCGGATGATTTAATTAAGAAATATAAGCAGCTAATTGTAGGTAAAAATAACGAGCAGTTGACGTCAATTGCATTAATTAACAGCGCAAAAGGTTTCCATAAAATAAGTCAGTGCTACAAAGAATGTTAAAAAATTAATATTACTTGGACATTTATAAGAAATTAGAAGAAATATTTTTTCATAAATTGAAAGTTTCGTCAGTAGAAGCCTAAAATCTAAATTGTGGCTGTATTTCAGGCCTGAAAATATGCAAGAACAAATTGAAAGTACTATAAAAAGTCAACATAGAGGTCATATCTTCCTTCAGAAAGCTAAAAGGTCTTCAATATTGGAAGATCTTACTTGTTAGAATTTAAGCTCCAAAAAATACGCACACTTCCATGATACGGCGAGCTGAAACTAGCTTTTCCTTGAAATGAAGTTGTGCTTTTAAATTGATTGCGATCCTTTATTATTTTATATAATTTCCCATACAAACACTTACATAAACACACACATACACACACCTAGTGAACTCTTTACATACTTTCGTTTGTGCCTCAATCAATCGAAATAAAAATTTAATTATCACCAATTATACTGCTGCAGGTTAAAAAGCATACAAGCATTGAGCGTAAAAGTATGCAACGAAAAATTATTTCTGCATATTCATCAAATATTTATTGTTGCATATTTTTTGGCGTAACCGCATAAAACAATTTTCATATCCTTTCAGCAACAGCAGCAGCGACAGTGGCAAGCAGGATAAAGGATATTACCAAATTTTGTAAAACCAAATATGAAAAAATACAACAACAGCAACAGCAAAAATAATGAAAGAAAGCACTTATATTTGCAAGTGTGCACATGTGTGTGTGTGGCTGTGTGGGTGAGTGTGTTTGTTAGTGGGTTATATAATTGCTTCGCATATCCGGCGTGCGTTTTTTTTTATTTACCAAAAACCGCGAAAATCCAATGCGGTCGCGTGTACCCTTTTTTCCCCAGCTAAAGAAAGAGACAAATGCAGGTATTGTTCTGCGAAGGACTTTGTTGAAAGCTCCATTTGATTGACAAAACAAATTCTAACAAGGTTTCTTCCAATGCTTTAACATTAATGTTTAACTTTCATCGAAGCCAAAATAGCGGCATAAAATCAGCAACATTGCTAGGCATAGAAATGAAATTTTCCTTGTTAAGGAATTTATTCAAACAAAAATAACTATGTTCATGCGCAACAAAAACTATTCTGAACAATAATTGCCACGACTATCGACAAAAGATGCACCGATGCATTGGCCAGCAGCTAAGTTATAAATTTTCGTTTAACGTTTTCACGGCGAAAATAATTAGAAAAGTATTTTTCGCCTAACATTCCTAAAGAGTGGCAACGTACAAATTATGAATGCCTCGAGTGAGCATTATTGAGCACTAAAATTATTGACAGGAATTTCATGTGGAAAATAGGCCACAAGCACACAATAAACATGATTGAGGATAAACAAGGATAAGGCTGGGGAAAACATTAAATTTATATTTAAATCATATAAGAAAACTGATGCAAAGGTAAGATATACAATGTTGAAAACGCAGTAGATGTAAGAATCAAGTAAAAAAAACAAGTTGGAACATAAAACATAAATATATTAAAACATACTAAAAACACATGCCGTAGTAAGCAAGAAAGAAATGCAAGAAACAAGATACAAGATACAAGATACAAGATACAAGATACAAGATACAAGATACAAGATACAAGATACAAGATACAAGATACAAGATACAAGATACAAGATACAAGATACAAGATACAAGATACAAGATACAAGATACAAGATACAAGATAAAAGATACAAGTTACAAGATACAAGATACAAGATACAAGATACAAAATGCAAGATACAAGATGCAAGACACAAGATACAAGATACAAGACACAAGATACAAGATACATGAGACAATATACAAGATACAAGATACAAGATACAAGATGCGAGATACAAGATACAAGATACAAGATACAAGATACAAGATACAAGATACAAGACACAAGATACAAGATACAAGATACAAGATGCGAGATACAAGATACAAGATACAAGATACAAGATACAAGATACAAGATACAAGATACAAGATACAAGATACAAGATACAAGATACAAGATAAAAGATACAAAATACAAGATAGAGTTAAAGTTACAGTTAGAGTTCGAGTTAGAGATAGAGTGAGGGTTAGAGTTAAAGTAAGAGTTAGAGTTAGAGTTAGAGTTAGAGTTAGAGTTAGAGTTAGAGTTAGAGTTAGAGTTAGAGTTAGAGTTAGAGTTAGAGTTAGAGTTAGAGTTAGAGTTAGAGTTAGAGTTAGAGTTAGAGTTAGAGTTAGAGTTAGAGTTAGAGTTAGAGTTAGAGTTAGAGTTAGAGTTAGAGTTAGAGTTAGAGTTAGAGTTAGAGTTAGAGTTAGAGTTAGAGTTAGAGTTAGAGTTAGAGTTAGAGTTAGAGTTAGAGTTAGAGTTAGAGTTAGAGTTAGAGTTAGAGTTAGAGTTAGAGTTAGAGTTAGAGTTAGAGTTAGAGTTAGAGTTAGAGTTAGAGTTAGAGTTAGAGTTAGAGTTAGAGTTAGAGTTAGAGTTAGAGTTAGAGTTAGAGTTAGAGTTAGAGTCAGAGTTAGAGTTATGCCATGTCTACACAGAGAGTTTAACTTGAGTTTAGTTTTAAATTAACCATAGCTGTTCACACAGATATGCGTCGGCAGAATTGTGTTTAGCGTGACATTTAGTCGTTAACTTTTGTGTCCTCATATTTTGTCGGCACATCCACCACCGTGACATCAATTCCACTTGAGGACAAGGCTGCAGCCATTTCTGCGTACACATGCGAATTCTTCCTCGCCCTGCGCAATTTGGAATTTTTATCGGCCCATTCTAATGTGAAGACCTCATCTTCTACACTTGTCCAAGTTCTTTTCTTCGCTTTTTTGTTAATTTTTTTGCAAATAGGTAATTGCACAAACAGCTGTTTTTGATATTTCTCACCACAAAATTCTACAAGATGCCTTTTAACGTACCTTTTTGTAAGAACATTAGCATATTTTTAGGGATTTCTCAAATTAAGTTTTGATAAACACAGAAACAAAGTTAAGTTTAGTTGAGTTTCATCCTTCAAAATTGTACTGGAGAACTCAAGAGTTTATGTTGCGTTCAGTGGCAAAACTCAACTTTATTCTGGAAACTCAAACTAAACTCTCTGTGTAGACATGGCATTAGAGTAAGAGTTAGAGTTTGAATTTGAGTTTGAGTTTGAGTTTGAGTTTGAATTTGAGTTTGAGTTTGATTTTGAGTATGAGTTTAAGTTTGAGTTTGATTTTAAGTTTAAGTTTGAGTTTTAGTTTGAGTTTGAGTTTAAATTTAGTTTGAGTTTGAGTTTAAGTCTGAGTTTGAGTTTGAGTTTGAGTTTGAGTTTGAGTTTGAGTTTGAGTTTGAGCTTGAGTTTTAGTTTGAGTAAGAGTTTGGGTTTGAGTTTGAGTTTGAGTTTTTTCAATTTACTTGAAAAATTGATTTTAGTTAAGCAACTTGAATTTATTTAAAATTGCAAGATTTCAGTTATTTATCGCTGGAATTTTTTTTGCAATTTTTAGTTGTTTTTTGTTCGCTATTTGACTTCTTGAACAAATTAATCCTTACCCGAAAGGTTGCTTTTATTAATTAAGTCATGCCTTAATTTATGCTCTGCTAACTGTATTATTAACCCTGTACACCCACACCCACACGTTTTACGGGTTGTCCTGTTCGTCTTACACATCGTTGCTTACATTATTTAGAGAAAATTAGAAATTACATTCGTCCTTCTTGGCAGCTGCGTAAAACAGCAAATTAAACAGTAAATTTGCATACATCCTTGTGACGGGACCAAACAACAGCAACAACAATAACTATGAGCAACTAAAACACCACAAACGGGACACTTGGCACACAGGATTAGCGTACCTACGAATTAACCCTTAAATGATGAGTGAACCACCAGCGCACATAATTAAAATGCATAATTATAAATTTTTGGACGTAAATTAAATGAAAATGGAAAATCTCAATCATCATCATCATCATCATCATCAACATCTTGATCATCATAGAAGTATCCCTTAAAGTCCTGTAGCCATCGTCATGCTTAACCAATATTTAGAAATGCAAATCAATTTTGTCGGTTCGTTGTTGTCTCTATCTGTCATCACGGTCCCAAAACGCTCTGGCTATACATAGGTGTGTGTGAGCGTCAATTTAACCCATTGAGACGCGCGCTTAAATGCCAAAATATTAGCATAAATTCTGTTGTAATTTTTGATTAGCATAAAATTTTTATTGCTTATTTGAGGAAATTATTTCAAGACGTTTTGGTCTGCGGTCTACTATGATGGTCCTTCAGTGGAATGTCGACAGCAACATTACAGATGAGCTCAATATTAATGACGTTATTTAGTTTGATTCTAGCAATATTTGACTTTTGTCAGAAAAGGTTTAAAAGCCCAAATTCAGCGTTTTAATTTCATTTGTTCGCATTGACGTTGTTGAGATTGTTGTTGATGTTGTTGCTGCTGTCCAAAATGAGAAATATTCATTTGCATTGCAAATGTCAGCTTTTGAAGTTTCCAAATAGAAAAAAAAACAACAGAAATTTGTAAATGCAAATAATAATATTATTTGGAATTTTCAAATTATATTTTATAGTTAGAGAAATGGTGAAAAAAGAAATGAAAAAAAAAGGAAAACACTGCTGCTAACGATAAAATTCTAATTAAAAGCAATTTCAATCAGTAGATAAGAGTGTTTGCATTAATTGCAAGAGATTAATTGAAAAGATGAAAAAAAAAAACAAAAACAAGACACGAACTAAAAAAATTTGCATAGGTTTGACTTTTCAATTAATGTCGAAATAAAATTCGCCAAGAATGAAAGGCGTTGCAAAGGATGTTATTAAAATATGAATACAAGAAATGTATGTAAACATCCTTAATACATCTCATTCAAGTTGAATTAAAAATTAATCTATATCCTGTTAAATTCATTACATACATTTAATTAAGTTCTTAAAAAAAACACCCTCATAAAAATTATCATATTTGCTGGCGCACACCAACCAATACAATCAATCATTCCCATAATTTTTGCCCATTTACGCACATTACACACTTCATTAAAAAGTCATTTGAAAGCGGAAATTAAAAATGTACGCACACTTTTTGTACAAATAAACGAAAATTAACCAAATTAAGTTTAAAAATATATCATTTTAGCATAAACCAACTCTCTGTGTGTCGGTAGCCTCACAGAAAGTTTTGCGAAACAAACATTTTAAATATTTACATTGAACACAACTGAAGGACATTTGCAGTTAAGTTTTTTAAGCACGCATTAAGATATATCATGGAACATTTTATATAAACGTTTCTATAAAAAATGTATATAAAAAAAAACAATATCTGCTTAAATAAGTTAGGAATTGAGAACAACGACTGCGCAATTGCATCTATTTAGCATGAGAAATGAGCTCAAATCGCACTCCATCTTCTAAAAGACACAACTCAAAATTTGAAAATTTTCAGGAGAAACAAAAAATCAGTTTATTTTTCAAAGGAATCCATACAAAACAAGAAGACAAAACATTTTTTTTTTTAATTAAAGAGTACAAATATGAGTTCAAAATTTTGATAGTTGATGGAGGTTAGTTATCACTACGAATAGTTTAACATTTAAAAGTAAAAATCTGTAAATTTTGAGTTGTGCCCGTTTTGAAGATGGAGTGCGAAATATCAAGACGAAAAACATTATCTGCGTTTTCAGTCTTAGTTTCAGACATGATTTGAAATTCAGGCGTCTTTAATTGTTCATTACAATTGATAATTTTGAGCTACTTACACGTCGTGTTCTGGAAATTGCGTTTAATTCGATGATCAAAACGGAATGCAAAGATACAATGAATTTTTGCTCAAAATTAAAATAGTACAAATATAAATAAAGAGGTACTTTGAAATTAAAGACTATCTTAATTTGAAATAGACGATCTAATAACTTAAGGGGGTATTCTAGTCTAGAAGCCTGAATTTCGAGCGTTTTTTGAGTACTCTTTAAAAAAGCAATTGATATTTTTACCATCCATTTTTTTATGGTTTATTTATTCATATTTCAAGAGAACATAAAAATTTAAAAAAAATATTAAAATTTCAGTAAGTTATGCCTCCTGGTCTCCTGAAAAATAAAATTATGGATAATATTTGATCAGTACAAATGCCTGTATCGTATGAACCAGAAAAAGTGAAAAACAAAAAATGTTCGCAAAATGGTGGCTACCCATAAATTGAGGTCGATTTTTCAACTAATTTTTTAACTTTTCCGAATTTTTTAAAATTAATAATGGGTGTTTTTTTTAGGGGTTTGTTTTTCGAATAGAGATAAAACTGGCATTTTGTGGTCAAATCTGGCAACTCTTATGTCATTTATGTTCAGTTTGGTTTGCCATTTCATCATGAACAGGTTGACAAAAGAACAACGCTTGCAAATCGTGCAAATTTATTTCGAAAATAATGGTTCAGTTCGCGAAGTTTACCGCAAGCTCCGTCCATTTTATGGTCGACATAATCGTTCATCAGAGCAATTAATTCGGTTAACCATAGGTCGTTTTCGCACTACGTTTACTCTATGTGATAATACGCATCCGCAGAGACGTCGAACAGTGCGCACCGAAGAAACAATTGCCGCTGTAGAGCAAAATGTTGAAGAGGACCCGAATGAATCGATTCGCCACCGTGCACAGCAATTGGAGCTTTGTCCATCAACTTTATGGAAGATTTTGCGCAAAGATCTTGGCTTGCGACCTTACAAGATCCAGCTTGTGCAAGAATTAAAGCCGCGAGACCATGCAATGCGTCGTGATTTTGGTGTATGGGCCGAAAATGAGATTGATCTCGATGCTGATTTTCATCGCAAAATTTTGTTCAGTGAAGAGAGTGAAGAGAATCCACATGAGATCCTTGAGACGCCATTACATCCACAAAAACTGACTGTTTGGTGTGCTCTATGGGCTGGTGGAGTCCTTGGGCCATACTTCTTCCGAAATAATGCTGGAGAGTCAGTTACCGTTAATGGAAACCGGTATAGAGCCATGACAACCGACTATTTTGTTCCCGAATTGGATGGCATGAATGTGGATGAGTTGTGGTTCCAACAAGACGGCGCTACATGCCACACAGCGCACGTCACAATCGATTTATTGAAGGAAACATTCGATGAGCGCATAATTTCGCGGAATGGACCTGTCAATTGGCCACCAAGATCGTGTGATTTGACACCATTGGATTATTTTCATTGGGGACATGTGAAGTCGCTCGTCTACGCCAACAAACCAGAAACGTTAGGGGACTTGGAGGCCAACATTCGTGGCGTTATTGCCGACATACGGCCCCATATGCTCGATAAAGTGGTTGAAAATTGGACCTGTAGAATTGGCTTTATTCGAGCCAGCCGCGGCGGCCACATGCCCGAAATCATATTTAAACATTAATGGCATAAAATTATCCTTCCAATAAAGCCAAATTGATGGAAATTAAAACGATTTTCTTGTGTTTTATTTCAATTCGAAGTTCTATACCTCTAAAAAAAACACCCTTTACAAGAAACCACCTTCTGTCAAAAACAGCTGCTTGTCTGCAGCTGCTGAAGTTGTTATTTTTTTTTTCACTTCAACGTGTTCAACATTGTTTGTGCTTTCAATGGCCGATTGTGAGTGCTCTCTTTTTGAGTATATTTTTTAACAGGAGTTGGTTTCCCAAGCAAAGTGTCAATGCTACTTTGTAATTATTATACCATGATCGAGGGTTTATTGAAGGCTTCAATCATTTTTACAATTCGCTCATTTATGAAACATTTAAATATTTTTTTAGCGCTTTTGAACGTTTATGAATGTTTTTCAATTTGTTTTTTTATTTTTTGGTTATGAAGGTTTTATAAGAGGTTGATAATTTTTTATGAATACAGCCGTAAAAATATGCTTTTATACAGCCGTAAAAAACAGAAAGTACTTGATTTAAATTTTATAATAATGTTATGTACATTTGTAAATGTCAACTTAACTTTTCAACTGAAGCTAGCTTTTCAACTAGCTTAAAATTTTTTTTTTTATTGAAATTTTTTATTAAAAATTTATTTTTATTTTATTCTTATTATTATTTTATTCTTTTTATTATTTTATTCTTAGAAACCTTATTATTTTAAGTATTTTTCTACTGTCACTCATCAAAGTCGAATACAATATTTAACTAAAACTTTAAAGTCATGTCTTTTTTAATTTACCCTTTGTACCTACTTTTAAATAGACGTTTATGTATTTCTTATTCATAGTTCCAACTCAAGAAACCATGTATCTGACCCTAGAATCCTCATAGATGGCGATTTGAGCGTTCTTTCTTACCACTAAACCTATCTGGTCATTGTACTTATTTCAACAAAAATGGAACTATGTCGCTTTAGGGTACCCTTTACCTTGGCGGCCCAAAATGAAATGCCTCATTAAAAATGAAATTTCATAAAAATTATAAAAGAAATTAAAACGGGGTTTTTGATTGAATAGATAAAATATAAAACTTTGTTAAAAAATAAGCAGTTGTCAATGCTATCTTGTGTTATTATACCATTATTCCGATATAGTACCTATTGTGCCTTGTTTACGTTTGAGGTATACGTGGCTGTTGTTCTAAGTGGGTTAGTACTCAATCAGCCATTTTCCCGACTTAGTCAAGATTTTCGATGAGAAAATCATATAAGCACTGCTCTAAGCCCTTTTCGTGCCTGAAATATTTTTGGTTGTTGGACCAGTTGCACCAAATCATGCAAGCAAGCAGTAGAAATTCTTTGAAACTTATCGATTTTATCGTTCAACAACAAAATTGCCAAAATGATGCAAAGTGTACCACATTTCCAATGACAAAAGGCGTATCTTTATATCAAATGACTAATAGCAGTCATTGATAAATACTATTTTTTCAATGTAACTAACTAGCTTTGCTAAGATAGTGACTGGATTTGGTGGCACTGCACTTCATTTGATCAAAGTTTTAAATGAAAAATTTAATTAAGGTGATTAATCTTCATGCTCCAAATGGATTGAGCTATGCTGGGGTTTGAGTCTGCAATTCGAATTTAACTTAAAAATGAGTTTAAGTAACAGAAAGTAAAATTACGATTATATCTTAATTATGCTAAAAAAATATAAAAAAAAAATAAAAATGAAAATCAAAAGACATCCAAAGAAAATTATTATTTTGAGTGATTAACTGAAGAAATCTCAGCATTGTGCCGTTAGCAGTTATTAAAAGACTCGATTACCGAATACACCGGAAGCACACTTTACTCATCAAATAATTAGAATGATGTCCAAAGTGCTCGTACATGCTTAAACATGCTCTCGTAATTTTCTGCAACGAACTGTGTTGCCAACCTAGAGTCGCCTGGAGTCGGAATTCCATGGCTATTAATTGCATCTAGTGCAGCAGCGCGTGCTACGCTGATGATGTGGTAGATGCTGATGATGGATCGTGGTGGTTGATTGGGCAGAAGTTGGTCCATGACAGTATCTAGTTGGTGCTTATAAATTACGGCACTTTGGGCGGCAGCTGATTATTAAATTGTTCGCGCTAGAAACGTCAGTGAAACCCAAGAAATTTGCAACTAATTTCAACATCAAGAAGCAGCTAGTGGTGGTGGTGGTGGGTGATTGTAGGGTAGAATCCAAGGAGCACTAATTGCAGCATGACCTGCATCCGCATGCGAAACAATGTGTTTAGCAGGACATGCTGAAGGAAGCTCACGCGAACAACGCAGCAGCGAACTTATTTAAATGTTCACCTGGAGGAGTAGAACAAGAAGCCAAATACTAAAGGAAGCTACACTTCAGATGCAAGCAACCAGGCACCATCATCAGCAGGCTAATAATAAGTAGCAGCAGCATCAATTGCTGTTATAGTTGTTTTTGCTGCGCCATATTCTATGCTCTTCTGTCGCACCGGAAGTCGGTCGCAACTTACCTACAACGAAGAAACCAAAAGCCACACTTTACCCTAGCTTTTCTTGCGTCTTCTAGTCTCACGGGCAGTGTGCAAAAGTATGCAATATGTAAGTCCTGTAGCTGCTGATGAATACCGTGCTCTCTTCCAGCCGTTCCTCCCGCCCTTGTAGCATATTCTAATTGTTGTTAATTTGCTAAATGAAATTCGGTGCAATTAAAAGCGGAGTCACCGTAGAATAATGATGTGCGCACCACCTCACCTGCCACATCTCTGCGCTTGTATCCTTAGGATGCACACTATTGACTGCTTCGCTGCTTGCTGCCAAAGGAAACCAATTTTCAGTTCGCGGTCATGTCCTTTGGCATTTTTGTGCACATTTAGCTGCTGCTGCTACTGAATTGCAGTTGTGTGAGTGTGTGTTTGTGGCGCTTATTATGCATCTTGTCGTTGTCCTTTGGTGCTAAATAGGTTACATTAGGTTGATTTTGTGCCAAGTTATTGTTTTTGTTTTAATTTTATTAGCTAAAAATAAGCGTTGATTTTACAGAATCGTTAACTTGCCCGCCTAAAGGTATGCAATCAATTATTAACTTAAACTTTTCTGAGCATATTTATGGTAAATGATCAATGATCAGAGATAAAGAATTAGTTTTTCGAATATTAATTTTGAGTAATTATTTTTAGGTAAATAAAAACAATAATAAAAATATTTAATATTTTTAATTTTTAAAAAATACAATTTAACAGCCGTATTCATAAAAATATCTTAAAATAGCTTTAAAACGTTCAATAGTTACAAAGCCTTTTTTATGTTAAAGAGAAAGCAGAGAAAAGCGAGCCAGTTGGAAAAATCAGCTGTTCATCTCGAGTTTCATGTTTCTTCATGTTTCTTAGTTGATTTTAGGTTAAGGAGGCATATAGTTTACAAATTAAAAAAAAAATGTTCGGGAATTTTTTTCGTAGAAGATAAAAAGATATCGTTTTCAAATTTTATACACATACTGATTATACAAAAAAATATTTTTAGAATTTTTAAAGCGGTTTTTGAGGTTATTTGATATTTAAAAAAAAATGTCGAAAATTGACAGTGTACAGGATATCATCCCTCTAGAACATTAGAGGGAAAAAAACCAAATTAATCATTGTTTAAGTGGCTATTGCCTGAACTAGGATATATTTTTTTCGCCGCAAAAAATCAAAATGGCGGGAATTTGAAAAAAGTCCATTTTCTAGGTCACAAAACGCGGCCGCCATTTTGTTTTGTTTTTTCTTTAAATATTGATAAATATATGTGCAAAACGATATCTTTTTCGATCTATGAAAAAAAATTCACGAAAGAAATGTTTATTTAAAATTTGTAGCCTATATGTCCCCTTAAACTTGTTACAGGTTTTTTTTTTGCAAATTGAACACTTCCTTAGCATTAATAGTCTTATATACACTGTTTTTATATTTGCACTAAATTTAAACCAGTGGTGATCAACGCACAGTTCAAACAACAACAAAGAGAGCTTTCCGAGTGCACAGCTTTACACTGAAATAAGAAGTTATCAAAAGCTCTCACAACATTTGGTGCAAGAAACTCTTGTCGAGTGTTGGAATTTCAATATAATCATTTCTTTTTTATTTTTGTGTTTGTTTTTCGCTATTTTAATATAGAAAACATTAAGCAAAAATGTTGTAATGCTTTTCCTGAATTACAGTACACGTCCAATATAACGAATACCCGATTTAACAAATGTCCAATATAACGAACGGCAAAATCTCTTCATTGACTATTCTATATAACGAATTCAAATAGTTTGTTGTCATTCGATTTAACGAACACTCAAGGTCTTCTATACTAAAATCAATATTTTACAAGAGAAATTATAACTAAAAAAAAAAAAAATCTGCGAATATTTTATTGATATATAAATAAAAACTGAACTATTAAAACAATATTTCTTTGTTTAAAATATTCATTCGATATAACGAATTTTTCGATTTAACGAAATGGCTGGACAAGAAACCATTCGTTATATTGGACGTCTACTGTATTGCAATATATTTACGTATATTCATAAATAAAACAACGAGTAACACATTCACCACATGAACGCTCAAAGCATACTGACTTGAAATTTAAAGCACAGCAGAAAACCAAACTTTTATGCAGTGTACAAACACAGCGAGCCGATTGCTACTTCGTGTGCAAAAGCTCAACAACACACGACTCCCGCGGGCTATGGGAAATCATGTAGTGAGCACCACTGATTTAAACCCAAACTTAACACGTTTCCGCACTGTTTACAACTTGAAAACTTAATATTTTTATTTCATTCGACGTTTCTACGAACTCGTCGTTTTGACAACTAGTCAACTTTTTTATTTTCCACTCTTCGTCGACGCGTGAGGACACTAAGCGTGTTGGCCCTACCCATGATACAAAATTTATTGTATTATGGCACTACCTTATAATTCTACCATGGTTTTAACAAATTTTTTTGTTTTTATTTTCCTTTTTTTTATTTTTTTATGTGTATTTGAGTTTAAATTTGTAATTTTGAATTTTTTTTACATATTTTCGAAATGCTTGAAATATTTTGAATTACCCATCAAACACAATGACTCTTATAAGACTCTTTTAAGACTCATATAAATAAGTTTTGATCGTCATAGTGCGCTCAAAAAAGACTATTTTATGAGTACATTTTCGTAGGTTATGGGCTTCAAAATATGATTCATAAAAATGACTGCTTTATGTCTCGTTTTGGAATCAAAATGAAGATTCTTTAAGACTCATATTTAATGCTCTTTTAAGACTCATAAAAGAGGCTCTTTTAAAACTCATATTAATTAGTCTTTTTGAACTCAAAATTAAGACTCTTTTAAGACTCATATTTAATACTCTTTTAAAACTCATAACTAAGAATATTTTAATACTCATAATAAATACTCTTTGAGAACTCATATAAATTAGTTTTTGGACTCAAAATTAAGACACTTTTAGTAGTCATATTTAATACTCTTTTAAGAATCATGAAATGGAATCTTTAAAGGCTTATAATGAAGACTCTTTCAGAACTCATAGAGTAACAATTAGGTTGAATTATAGTTTTAGATTAAAACTTATTTAAAATATTTTACACTTGAATTATAAAAAAAAAATGACTAAAATATTCTTTTTTTTTAAACATTTAAAATAAAAGATAATTGTTCAAAAATTAAAAGTTACAAATTTCACTTTGCCATATTCGATTCGACTTCATTTAATTTTGCAAGCTCCTCAACTGCACGCTGAACGACTGAAAGATCATTTTTGACATTCACTTTCTCACAAATTACCATCCCATTACAAATTACAGAGGATCAGCCGTGATGGTCCGACATACATATGCACCAACGTTTTGATATATTAAGAAGATAAAAATATTACTTTAAAGTTTATAAAATCCTCTCAGAACCTAAGTGTCGAGTACTCATAAAACACTCGTATATAAGACTCTTTTATGAGGCCTTATAATTACGCATAAATCATGCAATATAAGTTAGTCTCTGTTATGAACAGTCATAATACCGTCTTATTTAGGACTTTTTAATGAGTTCTTTTCATGAGAACTCATAACGCAAGCATAATATTGACTTTTTTAAGAGTCCTATTTTTGAGCAGTCATTCAAATCACAATCATATCAAAGACTCCTTTAGTAGTCTTTTATTTGCGTACTCATAAGTCATGCATAAAAAAACTCTTTTTAGAGTCTGGGTGAGTTCCAAAACATCAATTGCAAAGCAACTCTACAAAGTCATGTATTCCTAAATGCAACTGTGTAAACTTTGACGATATCACATGTCCCAAATTGTATCCTGAAATTTATCGATGCGCAAACAAAAGCAAACTGCGCATCGCTAAGGTTTGTGATGCTTTGGTATTTGATTTGCAACAATGGCCGACATCGAAGAGTAAGAATGTATTTTTACAATTTTAGAGGTAGTTTTTTACTTAATTTATTATTAGAAATTATAATTTTAGAAAAAAAAAAAAAAAACAAAATTGATTTGTACACAACGTGTTCCAAAACGTCAAGCTGTAGGGTTGCTTTGCATTGATACGGTAGCTTAAACGCATCATTACAAAGTATTTTGAGTTTTGGAACTCAGCCTCTTATTTTTGAGCAATGATTTTAGAATCATATTATAGACTCCTTAAGGAGTACTTTTATTGCGTACTCATTAAACACGCAAAACAAATACTCTTTTTAGAGTCTTATTTCTGAGCAATCATTTTACAATCATATCAAAGACTCCTTTGAGTCTCTTTATTGCTTTCTCATAAACCACGAATAAAAAATACAATCATATCAAAGACTCCTGTAGTAGTCCTTTTTATTGCTTACTCATAAAACACGCATAAGAAATACTCTTTTTAGTCATTTTTTGTTTTTGTTTTTTAATGCACTCAGAAAATGTTTGCAGGGTATTTTTGACAATATTTGTGCTCAAATGAGAGCAAATAACTTTAAAAATGCTTTATGAGGGATTTATATCATGGTGGAATTATTTATTCTGTAAGAACTTTGTAGCCGGGGTTAGCTCGCCGGATAGCCGGGGTTCGTACAAAAAATTATTTCCTCAGTCTCTTTAAATTATAAATACGAGGGTTAATTTAAACTCACTACTTAAGTCTTTATTAAAAAATATTTGTTTTTCACAAAAGAAAAAAAATCAATTCACATATTTTCTTTATTCATCTGTTAAATAATGGCCGTTGCTCCTGATTTCCCTCGAAGTCCTTTAAAGTGGGATCCGTGGGTTCTGTTTGTTTGTCTGTCCTCTGGGTACTTGCGATGGGCCGTCCGGTATAGAACCACTCGGCAGGATGTATGCTTGGTCGTTAGCCTTGTACGGAAATATGGTCTGAACCTAGTGGCGATCGACTCGGATGCTTTTAGAGCAGACCGTCCGGTATGAAACCACTCGGGTCGACAAAAAAAACAACTTTCGTGATGCCACTGGTATGTTTTATGACCGGCCGTCCGATATGAAACCACTCGGGCCGACAAGAAACACTGTTCACCAGGATGAGCCGTCCGGTATGAAACCACTCGGGCCGGATGTAACAGTTGGTCGTTGGTGTTGTCGCAGTGTGCTGAACTGTATTAGCGCGACCACTTGGATGCTTTTAGAGCAGACCGTCCGGTATGAAACCACTCGGGTCGACAGAAAAAGGACACCGTTCGTGACGTCACTAGTGTGTTTATCGCCGGCCGTCCGGTATAAAACCACTCGGGTCGACAAGAAACACTCTTTTATAATTGCCTTTAGTCACTCGTGCGTAGTCACTTGTACCCTTGTACACTTGTTCACTTGTCACTTGTTCACTTGTCACTTGTTCTCTTTGTCACTTGTTCACTATGTCACTTGACTCACCGATGTGCGTTGTTCGCGTGTTGACTACAAAAGAGAGCCACTGTTGGTTCGCTGACTCCTTTTATCCCCAAAAAGGGTAACGGGACCTTGTTTGTGTCGCCAATTTCCATTTGATCTCGGCCTTGAATTTTTCTCGCCTAGAGATAGCGGCAACATTTTGCCTTGCATGTTATTGTTGTCATAGTCGCTGTTTAATGACCCCTATGTGTTTTGTTATTGCCACGTGTGGGTGCATAGAATGCATGTTGTTTGTGTGTTTTTGCTTGTGACTTCGTTATATTGTTTTGTTGTTGTGCGAATTGATCAGGCCACTGGCTTGCTGTATGTGTTGTTATTGTTGGTTTGCGGGTCACAAACATTTCTTCGTTTGTTGTTGTTGTGCCAATTGATCAGGCCACTGGCTTGCTGTATGTGTTGTTATTGTTTGTTTGCGGGTCGCCCAGCTGCGTGTTTTATGGACAGGGGCGGTTCGCGGGTTCTTGTCCAGGTGCGGTTTAGGGTTGCAGGGCGGATTCATGTTTTTCGGGGCCCTTTGTGCAGCGGTGTTTTATAGGGAGCTGTAAGGCATAAATTCAGCGAATTTATGTTTCCTTACACCCCCCCCTTACTTCCAGGTAGAAGACTGAGTACGATGTTACTTTCCGTTATCGTGACTCGGTAGTTGCTTTCGGTGTATTTGATGTCGTAACTGGCTTTCGTGCTTGTTTGGTTCTTCGGTGTGAAATTCTTTCAATTCGCTCACGTGCGCTGTCCGTACACTACTGTCTTTGTCGCCCCGGACCTGTACGATGACTGGAGATGTGAACCCCACGACTCGGTAAGGTCCGTCGTACCGAGGTGCGAGTTTGGCTGCGAAATTGTCGACTGCTTTCGACAGTTGGTGTTGCTTTAAGAGCACCAGCTGTCCCACCTTTGGTCGCCATGCCCTTCTCCTGAGGTTGTAGTATCTTGCTTGATCCTGTGCTGCCTTTTCGAGGTTCCGCCGGACCATTTGAAATACTTCCTTCAGTCTATCTGCTCTACCAACGGGATTTTGGGGACACGTTCCTGTACCAAGCGCCTGTTCATCAAAGAGCGCCTTTGGCAGTCTCGGTTCTTTTCCTTGCGTCAAGAATGCAGGTGTATAACCGGTGGTGTCCGAAACACTTGTATTTAGCGCTAGAGAAATCTCAGGTAGTAGATCATCCCATCTGCGCTGATCTCTTCCAGTCAATTGTGCTATCATCCTCTTCACGTTCCTATTTGCTCTTTCGGTGGGATTTTCCTGCGGCGTGTAGGGTGCCGTGAACTGTTGCCTGATCCCCATGTCCTTGAGAAAGCGTTGGAAAACCTTGCTGCAAAATTGTGACCCATTGTCTGTCATCAAAACTTTTGGGACCCCATATCTTGATATGATCCGCTCCCGCAATACTTTGCTTAATGCGCCCCCCGTAGCTCGTCGTAGTGGAACTATATCCGTCCATTTTGAGAATTTATCAAACATCACCAGCAGCATCGTATTTCCATGCATGGAACGAGGAAGTGGACCTACAAAATCCGCACAAAGGATGGACCATGGTTCGTCTGCAATCTGCGTCAACATCTGTCCGGCAGGTTTGCTCTGGCTCGGTTTGTATTTTTGGCATGATTCACAAAGTTTTATGTGCCGTCGTATATCGCGTGCCATACCAGGCCAGTAGTATAGTTTTGCTATTCGAGCTGTTGTCTTCCTGATTCCCATATGCCCCGCACATGGATTATTATGATTTTCGGAAAATACTCGAGATCGAAGTTGAAAAGGGACGCAAAGCTTCCATGATTCACAATCCTCGTCATTTGTGCGTCCTGGAATATATCGGTATAGCTGCCCCTGAACGATGCTGTAATCGGGTAACTTCTCCGGTTCTCGCTTTACCGTCGACATCTTTGAATCATACCACTTACAACCTTGCTGCTCACTGATAATTGCGCGTAGCGTTTCGAAATCCTGCAGTTCCTTCTCTAGAAAGTTTTTCACCAGTTCCTTTTCCGGGATTGTATCCCCACGCAATCTGTTTTCCTCGTCCATTGGACCGTCTCTAGCTGTTCGTGTAGTGCACTGGCTGGTCCGTTTATTTAGCTTTTCCCGTTGATTTGCACGTTCCGTTTCCTTCGCTTTGTTCACGCTGTCTGAAATTCTCCCACGGGCCACTGCACACACGCGAACGTTCTGTTTTTTCGTTGGCTCCTCCTCTCTATGCAATCTGATGGTTTCACCTCCACAACTTATCTCCGCGCAAGTTGTCTGAAGGAAATCCATGCCTAAGATGACGTTGTCTATTACGCCTGGAAGGATCAATAGTGTCATATGACAGCGAGCCGTCCCCAGCCTGACCTCTACTTGTATCCCTTGTCTGACTTCACGTATGGTACCATCTGCCATCCTCACTGAGACCTTTACCAATACCCGTTTCCCTCGTTTCATAAGCTTTTCTGCAAAGACTTCACTTATAAAACTTCTCGTTGCACCCGTGTCGATGGTTGCAATTGCAGCTTCTTCGTCTAGTGTGATTGTAGCAAAGATTCGGTTTTCGTCGACTCCTAGCTTAGCTAGTTCAACCGGGGTCTGCCCTGACGCTCCACACCCCGTCGTTGAGTGGATCCTTGGCCGTTTTCCCACTTGCCGCCAACAGCACTCCACCGTAAGTGTGTTCCGTCGGCCACACTCCCAGCAAAACAACACTCTTCTATTTCGGCATTCTCTCTTAAAATGGCCCTCCTGACTACACCAACGACAAGCTGTCTTAGGATTTATCCGGGAGTTCTCTGGAACTGTTGGGATCATGTGGAGCTGCTCATGACGCATACGGGGCAGGCCCGTTCGAGGTTGCCCTTGCCCTTGGTCCGCTCGAATTACCTCAAAATCGTCTGCCATGGCCATCAGTTCGTCCAGGTTGTTGAAATCCTTTCGGCGTATGTATAACAGGTAATCTGGTTGAAGATTTTTGTAGATCTGTTGTAATTGTTGTTCCTCTGTGAAACAAGCCTGGCGCATAAGACTCTGAAGAGTGAGGACATAGTCCTTAAAAGGTTCCCTAGGTCTCTGTTGTCTCTTTCGAATTTCATCCTCCAGGCGCTCAAAATGTCGTGTATGCAAAAAAAATTTAAGAAGATCCCTCTTGAACAGCACCCATGTATTCCACTGCCTGTTATTATTTCTCCACCATGCTAACGCCTTATCTTTCAAAAGTTCGGGCATTGACCTTGGGAGCAGATCTTTATTGATTCCATATGCTGTGGCCAACTCCTCTATCCTCTCGATAAACGCGTTTGGGTCTTTACCGCCATCATATTTTACGGACCACTTCCGTACCTGATCAATCACGGCGTGATACGATTGTGTCCTCATTTCCTCACTTTCGGCACCCTCTCCTGGTATGGGATTTCGAGATCGTCGCTCTTGAGGTAGTTGAAAATTTGGCGTTGTGCCTGTCGGTGCCCTCTGACCCTTTGAAGATGGAAACGCTGTCTCTGGAATCGGAGATAGACTACAACTGTACCGTGCCTCGAGCTCTTCCAGTCTTTGCTTCTATGACGGGCTGAATTCCGCGCCAGCAATCCATTTGGAGAACCGTCTCCTTAGTTCCTCCATGACTCCATCTCCATTTAGGTCCAACTCTTGCATATACGACTGCAATTGTTCTTTTGATAGGGAGTACAGCCACCCGGTCTTCACCATTATGATTTTTTTCTCTGCTTTTGAAGGGTTTTTTTTTATATTTAATTTCTCTGCGTTTTTTCTTTTTCACTGTGCTTACGAGTTTTTTTTTTTTTTTTTTGTTCTCACTGTTTGAATCTTTTTTTTTGCACTGTTAGAGTCTTTTTATTTTTTTCTCACTGTTTGAGTCTTTTTACTTTTTTCACTGTTTGAGTCCTTTTTTTTCTCACTGCTTGAGTCCCTGCTCGGGCGCCATTTGTAACGAACTTTGTAGCCGGGGTTAGCTCGCCGGATAGCCGGGGTTCGTACAAAAAATTATTTCCTCAGTCTCTTTAAATTATAAATACGAGGGTTAATTTAAACTCACTACTTAAGTCTTTATTAAAAAATATTTGTTTTTCACAAAAGAAAAAAAATCAATTCACATATTTTCTTTATTCATCTGTTAAATAATGGCCGTTGCTCCTGATTTCCCTCGAAGTCCTTTAAAGTGGGATCCGTGGGTTCTGTTTGTTTGTCTGTCCTCTGGGTACTTGCGATGGGCCGTCCGGTATAGAACCACTCGGCAGGATGTATGCTTGGTCGTTAGCCTTGTACGGAAATATGGTCTGAACCTAGTGGCGATCGACTCGGATGCTTTTAGAGCAGACCGTCCGGTATGAAACCACTCGGGTCGACAAAAAAAACAACTTTCGTGATGCCACTGGTATGTTTTATGACCGGCCGTCCGATATGAAACCACTCGGGCCGACAAGAAACACTGTTCACCAGGATGAGCCGTCCGGTATGAAACCACTCGGGCCGGATGTAACAGTCGGTCGTTGGTGTTGTCGCAGTGTGCTGAACTGTATTAGCGCGACCACTTGGATGCTTTTAGAGCAGACCGTCCGGTATGAAACCACTCGGGTCGACAGAAAAAGGACACCGTTCGTGACGTCACTAGTGTGTTTATCGCCGGCCGTCCGGTATAAAACCACTCGGGTCGACAAGAAACACTCTTTTATAATTGCCTTTAGTCACTCGTGCGTAGTCACTTGTACCCTTGTACACTTGTTCACTTGTCACTTGTTCACTTGTCACTTGTTCTCTTTGTCACTTGTTCACTATGTCACTTGACTCACCGATGTGCGTTGTTCGCGTGTTGACTACAAAAGAGAGCCACTGTTGGTTCGCTGACTCCTTTTATCCCCAAAAAGGGTAACGGGACCTTGTTTGTGTCGCCAATTTCCATTTGATCTCGGCCTTGAATTTTTCTCGCCTAGAGATAGCGGCAACATTTTGCCTTGCATGTTATTGTTGTCATAGTCGCTGTTTAATGACCCCTATGTGTTTTGTTATTGCCACGTGTGGGTGCATAGAATGCATGTTGTTTGTGTGTTTTTGCTTGTGACTTCGTTATATTGTTTTGTTGTTGTGCGAATTGATCAGGCCACTGGCTTGCTGTATGTGTTGTTATTGTTGGTTTGCGGGTCACAAACATTTCTTCGTTTGTTGTTGTTGTGCCAATTGATCAGGCCACTGGCTTGCTGTATGTGTTGTTATTGTTTGTTTGCGGGTCGCCCAGCTGCGTGTTTTATGGACAGGGGCGGTTCGCGGGTTCTTGTCCAGGTGCGGTTTAGGGTTGCAGGGCGGATTCATGTTTTTCGGGGCCCTTTGTGCAGCGGTGTTTTATAGGGAGCTGTAAGGCATAAATTCAGCGAATTTATGTTTCCTTACAATTCTTCCATGATTTATAGCACGTTTCAGCCAATTTTAAAAATCCTCTTTTTTATAAATAAACATTTTCAAGCATTTTTTGACATTTTCCTTGTTTTTGATCATGATACAATTATAAGGTCATAGGTCGAAGAGAAGACAGTCTCTCGAAATTTAAAATCTTGTTCTTCTTCTGATTGTAAATTATCAGTCAGCTGTTTTGAAAAATCGATATCAGGGTTTCGTGCGTCATTTTTTTAAAGTACTTTTCTATGCATATTTGAATATGGGTTGCTTTGCATTACTTTGTACATTTTCGGCTGCATTCATAAAAAATTATGAACCTCTTATAAAGCCCTCATAAGAAAAAAATTGGAAAAAATTGGAAAAAATTGGAAAACATTATTCATAAACGTTCAATAGCGTTAAAAGTATCTTTTAAATGCTTTATAAATGAGAGAATTTGAAAAATGGATGAAACCTTCAATAAACCCTCGATTTTTAAATTTTATTTTGTTTTCATCTGAGAACAAATTATGTCAAAAATATGCCAAATTGTTTCAAAATATAACAAAAACAAAGAAAATGTCAAAAAAATTATTGAAAATGGCTGAAACGTTCTATTAACCCCTCATAAAGCATTTTTAAAATTATTTGCTCTCATTTGAGCACAAATATTATCAAAAATTATTCAAAATATCTCAAACACTTTTGAGGAAAAATTGTCAAAAAAATTTAAAAAAAATAATAAGAAAATTTTTTCAGTGCAGCGGGTAGAAAAAACTTCGAAAAACTTTTGACGTTTCAATATCAAAATTTTTGACGAAATTATGACAAATAATAAAAAGTCATTAAATGTATCTAATACACAAACCATTATTGACGCTCTCCCCACTTCAAATCGTAAGTGTTCCTATTTTACAAAGCAGCTACAAAATGTTTATGAAAAATAAAATTTTAATAGCATGTTCAAACCGACTTCATTTAACGTGTTATTCGAAAAAAGCTTTTTTTTAACATCATCGTTCATACTGCCTTAACTAGTTTCAAAATGTCAGTTTATTTGTTTATATTTTGAAAGAAATAAAAAATTGTTTATTCAAAAATATAAAAAAAATAAAAAAAAAATAACAAAAAATTCAAACAAAGTCAAAAATTTGTCAAAAAATTAAGAAAAATTTGTCAAAGAATTTATTTGTTTACATTCAAAACATCAAAATAAAAAGCTCTTCTCAGATTTGGCTGCGTTTAAAAAGCAAAAAGAGCTTTTCTGACGTTAGCAAGAACACAAACCAGTGATTTAACGAGTTTCGAAACGTGTTAAATCATTTAACACGGTAAATTTCCAACAACAATTGTACGCATTTAACTTCATCAAAACTTCATTTCAGAACTTGTTTTTCAATTTAACTTCATTAAATTGATTTAACATAATTAACTGCTCGGTTTGAACATGCTATAAGACTTTTTAAAATTAAAAAGCTTTCTAAAAATCGAACATTTTAAAGCTATTTT
This sequence comes from Pherbina coryleti, assembly GCA_943735915.1. Classification (NCBI taxonomy): domain Eukaryota; kingdom Metazoa; phylum Arthropoda; class Insecta; order Diptera; family Sciomyzidae; genus Pherbina; species Pherbina coryleti. The sequence continues at coordinate 172,068,087 of OX030950.1, forward strand.
AAAATATTTTTTGAATGCATCTTTTAATATATTAAAGAAAAATGTTTTATTTAAAAAAAATTTACATATAAAATAAAGCAATTATTAGAATGATAATTCCATTAAGGGTTCCACGCCCCATTTCCAAATACTGCTCATATTAGTTTTAGTAATTTTTTCTGATTACATTTACGAATGATTCTAATTTTAATACAACTTTTATAAACAAACACAAATTTAATTGATTGATAATTTAATATTGTATGGAATATACTACTCATCGTTTTTTTGTTCCTTTAACTTTATTTAAAATATTTATTCTATCAGTAAGGTGGATACGTCGCGAAATTGTATGTTATATAAAAACGATATAAAGTAGTAATAGTAGAAAGAAAAATTAAGTATTAAAACAATATCACAATAGTACTTTTTTTAGCAACTCTGGGTGTGAGTTCAAATCATAGTTGAATACATAGTTGAATAAATAAGGTTGTCTCGTGGCTGATCGTACTCTCTTTTCAGTACCCATAATTGTCAAAATCAATGAAAAGCAACAACAACAACTTCAACGGCTTTTCATGTTATTAATTTTCGTTTTCAGATTTTGTATGAGATGTCAACTTCGATTTGACATTTATGGGAACTCGCTCTCACCCATGCGACAACCTTATTTATTCAACCATGGTTGAATACATGATACAATAAATAGAGGTAGATGCAGACCTGACTGTGCTCTCTTTTAATACTGCCGTAACTGTCAAAATCCATATAAAAAAAGTTGTTTGCTTACATTTAATTTCTATGAACTTTTTTATAGCTTTGAGATTTTATATGCGTTGTCAACTTCGTGTTGACATTCGCGGCAGTACGTTGTCATCTAGCGAATCTACCTGTATTTATTGTATCATGGTTGAATAAAGAAGGTTGTCTCGCATGATACAATTATACAGGTAGGTTTGACAACAGGCTATTTTCTCACGAGATCGTTCATGGATTGTCAAACTCGTCTGTTTTTTGTTTTTTTTTTTTTTTGTTTGCTTTGCCTTGTATGATTTTTGACAATTCATGTTCGCTGGAAAACTGTCACACCTACCTGATTAATTATACCATGGTTGTCTCGTAGCTGATCGTACTCTCTTCTCAGTACCCATAATTGTCAAAATCAATGAAAAGCAACAACAACAACTTCAACGGCTTTTCATGTTATTAATTCTCGTTTTCAGATTTTTTATGATAAGAAAATACAAAAAATAAGGGGTACTTTTTAAAGTCTCTCTCTATCCGACCTACCTTTTTATTGTATCATGGTTTTTGATATTAAAGAATGATATATTTTGCAATAATTTGATATTTGATATATTTTTGACAAAAATTTGTGCTCAGATGCATGGTAGAATTACAAGGTAGGGCCTAGTCGCTCAGTGCCCTCACGCGTCAACGAAGAGTGTAAACTAAAAAGGTTGGTTAATTGTCAAATTGGCGAAGTTCATAGAAAGCTCAAATGAAATAAAAGTATTATGTTTTCAAATTGTAAATAGAGCGGACACGTGTGTTAAGTTTGTGTTAATTTGACTGGAAATATTGTAAAAACATTCCAAATAAATCTATAAAATGCCGAGGAAGTGTTCAGTTTGCAGAAAAGCTTGTAAAAAGTTTAACCTAAAATCAACTGCGAAAAATGAACATTAAAAAACTAGAGATGAACAGCTGATTTTGACAAGTAGCCCGCTTTTCGCTGCTTTCTGCTCCATTCTTCTCCGAGTCGGCCCTACCTTATAATTCTACCATGCTCAGATGAAAACAAAAAATTTTAAAAATGTTTTATCGAGGGCATGGTACAGTAATACAAGGTAGCACTACCAACTGCTTATTTTCTCTCCTAGAAGAAACCACCTCCTGTCAAAAACAGCTGTTTGCAGCTGCTGAAGTTGTTTTTTTTCACTTCAACGTTTTCAACATTGTGCGTGCTTTTATGGCCGATTGTGAGCACTCTTTTTTTGAGTATACTTTTGGACAGGAGGTGGTTTTCCCAGCTGTGCATGGACAGTTGACCTTGTAATTATCATACCATGTATCGGAATATATTGTATTCTTAATAAACGAACTATCCAAATGTATTTACTTTATCGTCAAACTACTTTTAACAAAAAGTCTTACTCAGGAAACCAATGTCAGAGAAATGTGGTTCAACACAAGATATTCAAGAGGAATGCAAGACCGCTAGTTTTCGTTTTAAATATTTATTATCCTTAATTATAACTGAATCTCCAATGGCATTATGGAACAAATATAGTTGAGCAGCTCAAAATACAGTTGCTCCTGCACTTCAGTCTTCAGATACAGGGACACACTTCGCAGAGCCTTTCTTATGACACAACAAATAGAGCACTTCGTGGGTTGTACTGGTTCTGCGAAAAAGTAATGAGCAAATAGAAAAGTCACTGAACAACTGATGCAAAAACAAAAACTCTTCACGCTCACTTTCCATTGAAGCAAATAATCGCTAGTTCGGTTTTTCGTAGTTAAAATTTCCAGCGTACCAATCAGTATTAGGACAATAAATCCGGCTTCACGTGTACAAAGATTAAATGTTAAAAATATAATAGATATGGTAAAAAATATACAAGTTTGAATTCAAATGAAAAGTCTTAAAAGGAATGTGATTGTTTTGAAAAATAATTATTTTGATAACTGACAGATGAATAAGAGAAATTGAAATTTTAAAAAGAACAACAGTAGGATGAGAAACTGGAGCAAAAACATTTCTACGCGTTGTAAAGAGTCTTTAGCGTAAAATGCCTAAATTATCCTTCACTATGTGTAACACCCAGGCTTAAACTTTGCAAATTCGTTGAAATTAAGTTTTTTATGATTTACGCTTTTGGCTGTTTTTTAGCTCTACCCCCACCCACCAACTAGCTGCTATTTTTATTTATTACGTCTGTCGATGATTTCTTCGTTTTTTGGTTTGGTTTTTGGCAATTTTATAAATACCGCCATGTTGAACCCCGCTTTGCGAATACTTGGAACACCACAACCTTCGCACAATAGCAGCAACCAACACGCACACATACACACACCAACAAACATAAAAAAAACAAACAAAACTTTTTCGCGAATTTCGCGTAATTTTGCATTTTTATACAAATTCATTCGACGACGTCGAATTTGTTCTTATTTTGAAAAAAAAATCTAAAAAAAAAATACTGAATTGAAGCCAAAACGCTGAGCAAAAATGGGCAGCATTGTTTTTCCTTAATTAATGTTTAATCAGCAGGACTCACCGGACGTGAATGGACTCAAGCACAAACACACATGAAAAATACAGATATACACACACCCACACATCCACACTCATAGATATGCATGTTTTAATGTATGACTGACTTTTTTTGTGGGCACAAATAAAGGGTGGGGGGGGGGGGTTGAAAAATCGTGGCAGCCTTTTTAAACAGCTTCCCCGAGAAGCAGCAGGCAGCTAAAAGAAGGCATCGACAATATTTTGGTCAAAAAACGAGCACATCAGGAACAAGAACAAGACAAAAATGGAACAAAACATAGCCAACAGTTGGGGTACAGCCCGCGCACAGTGGAGCCAAGAAATAAAAGAAAGTTCAACAAATTATTCAGCATTTTTTTTTTATTTTAAATTTCATTGAACCGAATGCAAATGTATGAAGTGAAGCATGATTCTTCATTGATGGTGCTTTATTGTTGGTTTTTTTTTTCTTTTTTTGTTCTGTTGTTGTTGTCCTTGTTGGTGCTTCTCATATCGCGCGACATGTGAACACAGTGGAGCACACTGAAAAAATGTACGCCCAAAAATAAGCAGGGAAAAAAAAAATTAGAATCAACTCGCATTAAAACTTTGCATATTCCACAAAACAAAAAAACCAAGCCTGAAAATTTGGACAACGTAACACCATCTCCTGCCACCTTGGAAATTTAAGGCACCGAATCACTTGGGCCCCGTATAGGTAAGCCAACTAGATCAATGATGGCGGTGGTGTTGGCCAGTGGAGTGGCACTCGTGTAAATTTCACATTCAAAATCATACGAGCTTGCATCATGCTCGTGATGAGTAGAGGCCCAACTCGTCCTTTTAAGCACCACATCATCATCGGTGGCAGCAGCAGTAGCAGCAGCGCCGTCATCGCAGTCATAAACAGCATCGAAACTGAAGTTCAGTGAAGCAGCGTTACAGGCGCTATGGAGAAGAAAAAGTGAAAAACAACCAGTTGAAAAATCAAGAAAACAAAAACAAAAAAAAAATGCATAAAAAAAGCGAAACCGAATTTTTTAGCGCGCCAAAAATAAAAAGTGAAAATCAGCTGCTGCTGCTGCTTCCACTCACTCGGCTGCGCCCCAATGTCAATTTTTATGTTTGGCGAATTTCGAAGGACAACAACAACAATAAGAAGAACAACAACAACAACAACAGCCAACAACAACAACAACAACCAACAACCAACAACAACAAAAACAACATTGAAAATGACGACAATGGTCAATTGCTTGACGCAGCAACAGCCCGCTCACTCAACACACGCCACTGTTATACAAACTCCCACTCTCGCACAATAGCTGCTATGAGCTTCAAGTGTAGCGTTGCGCCGCCTTTAAAAAAATGTGTGTGGAGGGGTGCCTTGCATGTTGTTTTAATTTTTTTGCAATTTTTTAAATTAGTTCGTAGCTGTTAAGACTTTGCTTGGGTGGAGCTAAAGCTGAGATGGTTAAATTCAGGCTTATATCCGACAGTGTTGTATTTTCCAGAAATAAGTGCATTCATTAATGATTGTACAAAATTTTTCAGTTTAAACTGACTTTTAAAAAAAAGGACATTTCAAAAGTTTGCAAGATAAGGCCCAGTACTCAGAGGTATAACAGTAAAAACTAAGAAAACAGCAATAGAGTGCACAGTGCAACAAACTAACATTCTTTTCGGTCCAATATAGAACGTATCATGTTGACTATTCTTGATGAACTACATAGGTTATGATCGGGTATGGGCACCACTACATTTAAAGCTTTTGTGATGTTTCTGTGTTTGTTTTTTGTCTTTGATTTGTTGTTGCGTTTTGTGTTGCTACATAAGCCTTTGCTCTCAATTCTTACTCTCAGCGCTCCAAGAGCGCTCTCTGCCCATAGCCGGTTATGATCAAGTACGTCTGAATATCTTATATTATAAATTCTTAACATTACCCAGCAAACATTATGACTCCTAAAAGAGTCTTTTAAGACTCATATAAATGAGTTTTTATCGTCATAATGCGTTCAAAAAGACTATTTTATAGGTTGTGGGCCTCAAAATATGATTCATAATAATGACTGCTTTATGCCTCATATAAGACTCAAAATTAAGACTCTTTTAAGACTCATATTTAATACTAAAATAAATAACCTGGTAATTTAATAAAAAAATAAAAGATAAATAACCTGGTCATTTCAGCCGTTGAAAGGACTTTGACCTAGCTTTCTTATGATCAATTGTGTTGTGCGTGTTATTAAGTTTGTACACAATTGACCGAGAACCGGACCTACAGGTTCAACGCCGACTCCGATCCGCACAAAGTGAAGAGAAAGAAAGCTCACCACTTGACGCCAAATTGACTCTTTTTATATTTCCAGTTGCCGCTAACATTGTGCTCTCTTCTGAGTGAGAGAACTGGTGGCGAATTTATTAGGAAAGTAAAGGTGATAACTGTGGCGGTCGTGGCGCAGTGGATAGAGTGCGTGACCCATACGCCAGAGAACCCTAGTTCAATTCCATCTCACACAGAAAGTTTTTTCAATTGAATTAATTTTTCTGTTCGGCCGTCACTCCTCTCCTCCGTTCGAAGTCGGCATAAAACTAGTAGGTCCAGTTCTCGATTAATTGTGCACAAACATTTAACAATTGATCATAAACACAATTTGATCATAAAAAGTTCGGTCAAAGTACTTTCAAGGGTTGAAATGGACAGTTTATTATAATATTTTTCCAATCATATTTCTTAATGTTACTCAGTAGTCTCTAAGGGAATCCAAGGTTTATTACATCAAGGGCATGCAAGGTTTATTCCAATACTCTCTCACACTTTAAAAACTAGCCATTTCTTTTCTTTTTTTTTAATTTTTTTTTTTTATTTATTCGTTCATCATATTTTTTTTTTTTTTTTTTTGTTGTTGAAAAATAATTTTTATTAATAAATGATTGCTTTTTATCTTCATTTTTTTTTTTGAGAATTCTCCTAAACTGCCTTCCATGATTTCAATTATTTTTTTTTTATACAATAAATAAAGCATATTCTATACAGCATTTGTGTTCTTTGAACTAAAAAGAAAAAAAAATGAAAAAAAATGAAAAAAAACTTAAATAAATTAAATATTCCATTGATGTCGTGCTTGTGCCTGGATCCTTCCTAGACTCCTAAAACTATGCAATGCATTACACTTCTAATAATTCAAATGTCTGCTTGTCACTCGTGTTCATTTACTTAAAACTTCTCCGATCCGAACACAAACCCCAAATCATACCCTACAACCCCTGCAGTTCGTAAGTCCTTCGACCAACCCACACCATCAGGTTCGGCCTTGCCTTGCTCTGCCTGCTCTGCTAGTAGTTTGCTTGCTTAAACTGAATTAACTTGTGCACTAAGTTTGTGCAATTGTCCTTTTGTGACGTCTTGCATTCTGCACCCTTCTGCCGTGTGGACCTTGTGAGCGAGCAGTTTGGGCTGAGTTTGTAAATTTTGAATTTTCCTAATTCGCAATGAGGATGCATCGAACATTTTGTGCGTTTTAATGCTAATTTTGAAATGGTTCGAGAAGAACGAAGGATGCTGCTGCTGCTGCTGCCTAAAACTTAAGTTTAACGTAAGCAAGAAGCTGCACGCATACAAGCAGAAGCACACACACACACACAGACGAACACATCGAAGTAGCAAAGAGTGGTGGAGCTGAAGGTGGGGAACGACATAGACACAGATTTCTAATTGTGCACTGGAAGCATGTTTCACTGCATGGACTTCAAAGTCCTTTGCGTAGGATGCGGTGTTGAGTGATGAGCGAAGGAGGCTGTTGAACGTTGGAGAAGGAAGTGCAAAGCAGAGTAAGAAGTTTCGATAGGCTTTGTATGACTCAAGCCGTGTGGTGGTGGGAAGTTGGAGACGATAATGATCATGATGATGATGATGAGCAAGCCAAAGTCATTTAATATATGCAGCACAATTGAATTAAGCAGTGGCGTTATTTTTCTGATATTAAATAAAATTTTCATTATATTTTTGCTTTTATAAAACACTTAATTTTTAGCTCTGACAATACTTTAAATAAGCTTAAAATTTGTCTTTTTTAAAGTATTATCAAAGCTTTAAATTTGTCTCGTCCATTTAAACCAAAAGTTTAACTTAAAGCTTGAGAGTTTTATGATTTGAAAGCCGCCACTGTTTAATAAACTGATTTAAGCTGTGCGCTTAGGTGTTCATTTACTGCTAGTTGTTGTTGTTGTTGTTGTTGTTGTTGTGTTTGTTGCTGTAGTAGCCTTAATATATAAATTTAAACATAAATGTATAAGTGAGTGTATATCAATGCATGTGTGTGTGTATTTTTTATGCGTACATAAGTACACGAAGAAGTCAGGCAGAAGGTATTTCTGCCCGCTTCGGTCCACCCAACGTTGTCCGCTGCAACTCCATCGACGATGTCGTCGACGCCGTCGTCAAATGAATCTCATTTGCATTTAAATTAGGAACCAAGGACCATTTGCAGCGCCCAGCTTGAGGTGCGGAGCTGTGCAGGGTACTCTTGTGCTTGGGCGAGAATTCGGAGTGATTCCCAAATCAGTTTTCCACATTTCGATAAACTTCTTCTTGGAATATGTTGTTGGCATTGACTGAAACTGCATGCAGCGTTGGGTGGTCAGGTAGTAGCTGGAGTTATTGGAGTGCAGAGTATAGTGGTGCAGAGTATTACGTGGTGAGGAATTGGAGCTGGTGTGAGTCGACATAAACAGCAAATACATGCATATAATTTTGTAGTGTAATCAGTTCTAGTTTTGTTGTAATTAACACAGTGGCGTGTTTGCTATGGTTATAATGGGCAGTATAATGATTGAAATGTTGAAAACATGAGGGATAATTTTTCTATCCTATGGATATAAACAAACTTTTGTATCTAAGACTCAAATTTTTTCAGGATTATAACTGTACTGAAATATATTTAGCTTATATCAAAGGAAGTACTGCTATTTGTACTGTCAAAACTCATGACAGCCTCGTTGCATCGACGAGCGCTTTTTTAAGCCCTGTTTTTGCTTTAAGAGTGTTTCTGGTATTATTTCGCGTCCTTAAATTTTTATCAAAAATGGATCATGGAAAAGGAAGATTTATCAAAACAGATGCAACTGCGCTCTTGAAAATAGGGAAAGTTAAGGCCCAGTTTCAATTTTTTGAGTAAAAAACGGGCTTGTTTGAATGCCTGTATTTTTTTTTTATTTTATTAAATATCAAAACAATTTTTTTTTTTGTTTTTATTTCAGTCTTACATTAACAATTTTTTTTTTTTGCAGCCATATTTACGGTTATACAGCGCGTAAAAGTTGAGGTCGCGAACAAGAGGCTTGTACGATATCACCTCTTCAGATGGTTTGATAAAAAAAAACAAAAAACCTAAATTTTATAACAGTTTTGTCTTATGCGTGAACCAACAAAAAGTATAAAATTAAAAGAAATAAAAAAATGCCGCATTAAAGAAAAAAAATTCCATTTTTCATACACGAAATTGGACCTTATAAATGAAATAAAAGCAAAACAAAATATTTTTTATTTGATTTTGTTGGTTCTCGCACTGCGTATTCAATTATTTTACAAAATGAAAAAAGATTTAAGTTAATCGGACACATACTTTTAAATGAGAAACAAGTTTAAATGAGAGCCAATATCAAGCTGTCTGATAGAACTGCAGCAAGGTGTATGTCTTAAACGGCTTTGAATTTTATTCTGAAATTTTTTGACACATTCTTAGGATGTTTTTGAAAATATTAAAAAAAAAAAAAATTCGAAAATTTATCAAAAAAAAATTAAACTGGGCCTTAAATAATATCATTGTAAAGGCTACTATATTATCTTAACCTTTATAAAACTAACGGGTTTTCAAAGGAAGATGAAATGAGAGATTTTCAAAGATGTATTTTTTATCACATTTTTTTCAAAATCTGTACATTTTTAGTTCCTAAATTTCTGCCTACAAAAAAAAAAACATTTTTTAATTTTAGTTCAATTGATTTTGCAGCGAGTAGGATCAAAACGAACGAGAGCAAAAATAACTAAATTTACCAAGCTATGGTTTGAGTCCTTGGTTTGTCCAAACAAACCAAAAGACCAAGCGAACTAAAAGAACGAACGAACTAAAAGAACTAACGAACTAAAAGAACGAACGAAGTACCTATAACATGCAACGAACAAACAGAACGAACGAACTAAGAGAACTAAATGAACGTACTAGTTCATTACATACGATATAACTCAAAAGAGCTATCTTTGTGGTGAACCAAAATGCCCAAGCCTATTAACAATAATTTTTTCAATATGCATCGGCGTTGCATGAAATTATTTTTCGATGCCATGATAAAAGTTTTAGTATGAAAGTAAAGATTAATTCTTTCACCTTATAATAGATAATAATAACGCCATCGGAAAGCGTAGGTAGCTGCTTAAGCAACGAAACTATAAATTTGTTGCATGTAATTATGACTCGCTGATTATATGTGCTGCAGTAAAAACTATTGTACGCCAATAAAGACTGGTTCTTAGCCATCAAGACAAAAATAGACAAACGACTTATGAGACCGCGGAGAAAACTCTAAGACCCTCTGAGATCGAAAATTCAATAATCATGCAACGACGTTGCATTAAATAATTTTAATAAATTTTAAGAAATGGCAGGCCATTTTGATGCATAGAGCATCAAAATTTGAGCAAACGTTTACAATTTCATAGTATAAAAGCAAATATTGAAGTATGGGAAAAAGACGTGGTAGGCTGAAATGGGCAGTAGTGCTTTAAACTTCTATCCATTAAAAACATATTCATATTTTTTCAAATAAATGACAAGTAGTGTGAGTTCTTCTGTAAAGATCATGTAAGAACATATCTAACACTCCCTGTGTCCATTGTATTTTTGCGTATGTTTAGTATCCACTATGACGATTCTGTCAAAGCTGTTTTTTCACATTTTTAAAGACATCTTTTAACCCTAAATTTTTTTGGAGGTTTAGTTATAGGTTTAAATTAAGAATAAAGAGGGTTTTGTTAAAAACTAGTAAGAAATGATCTTCGACTGGGCCGAAGTAAAAATACCCCTACGTCCGAATTGAAATATATTCAAAGTCTTAAGCAGTCAAAAAAATTTTTATTTGTAAAAACATTTTCGTCATAGTTTTAACAGAAAATATTCTCTTTTGTTTTTTGATAAAGTCACTTTGTATGGGAGGTGGGTGTGGTTTTTACTCGATTTGGTTGAATTTCATACACAGTATACATGTTACATATCAAAGTTCATATGCAAAATTGCAAGTCCATATATTCATTTTTGTGGAATTTAGAAAGATTTTACATTTTTGATAAAGTCACTTTGCATCGGAGGTAGGCGTGGTTTTCATACGATTTGGTTGAATTTCATATCCAGAGTGTATATTAGCTATATAGCAAAGCTCATGTGCAAAATTTCAAGTCCATATATTAATTTTTGTGGAATTGTAAGAGATTTTACCGTTTTGATAAAGTCACTTTGTATCGGAGGTAGGCGTGGTTTTCATCCGATTTGGCTCATTTTCGAATTTGACCTTTATTTTTTAGATACAAGATTAAATATCGAATTTCGTGATGATAGCTTGAACATTACGACTGTAATCGTGATCACAGACAGACAGACGGACAGACGGACATGGCTAAATCGACTCGTGTGGTGATGCTGATCAAGAATATACATATATACTTTTCTATACCTACCACGCCTCCTTATGGGCGTTACAAACGGAGTGACAAAATTAATATACCCCGTTTACGTTTTTTAAACGTAGGGGTATAAATATTTGTACAGTTTTTCACAATTAATTTTGGAACAGTCAAAAACGAGAATTTTTTTATTGCAACACCTCAAAATGTTGTAGGACGATATCGTCATAATGGGCACAGGGAGTCTTAAACATATTTCGAATGAATTAAAAAATAAATTCTTCCAATAAAGCCTGTTCTTAAGAGTCAAATGAATCTGAGTACAGTCTCTTGTATATACAATAATAATAAATAATATCTACTTCACTCACATTTAAATGAGTATCTATATATCTGCTAGTATTATTCGTAAAATAATTGAATTATATCAGTTTTTGTTGTTTTCTTAGAGTTAAACTTGTAGCAATCGAAATATACAGCAGATGATGATGATTATATTGGGGATGATGATGATAATGATGATGATGATAATGTTGATGCATGGGGTGGGTATAGTAGTGGTTTCAATGTTTTGAGCATATTTTGTCCTTGCTTGTCACTACTTCAAACAACAATATAGTGGATGGATGGTAGTGCAAGTGGTAAAGTGACAGGCTTTTGTGCTAAAATAATGTTTTTTGATATTTTGCATATTTTTAATTTGGTTTTTCAACATTCAAAATTCTAATTAGAAAATCTTGAAATTGTAATAACACAAAATTAAATGAAATTTTTTTGGAAATAATATAAGTTTTGTTTGAAGGTCTTTCAGAATCAGTAGCATTATTTTCTTTTCGAAGGTTTTTTTAAAAACCGGTCAAGAAAAATTTTTAATAATTTTACACTAAGGGAAAAAAATATTAAATTTATCCAAAAACTTTTTTAATTTATCCAAAAAGCGAGTAATTTTTGCACCAATAACGCATTTACTTAAATCGACTACGTAAATATTTAAAATTTATTTAAATACTTTTTTAATTAAATAAAATATTAAAATATTTAAACAGGATTTAATAAAAAATATATTAAAATTATGCACGAATATATTAAAATATTTTTCAAATATTTACTATTTGAAACTAAAACTATCGCATTTAAGAAAAATTTATATAAAAATATTGAAATTGAAAAACAATTTATTTGAATATTTCCCACGAGCTGTGTCCATCGAATGCCATTTAATGGTATATTTTATTTTCCTTCTTACTTTTTTCGTTCTGTAATTTTTACTATTTTTGACAGTTGGTACAATAATATGGCGTCAAATGTCAAAAATAGTAAAAACTATAAACAAAAAAAGTAAGCTAGAGAATAAGAAGCAAATTATGCAGGTAAATGACAACCGGCTCAAGAACTTCTTGAAAAAATACCGAGTTGTCACTCCACTCTACATGATTTCATCATGCATCGCACTCACCATGGCATTCACAAATCATAATTGCCAAACTTTCATGCTATATTACTCTTGCAACATTAACTAAATAAGAACTATAAGACCCCCAACTGCAAGAAATATACTGCAGGAACAAAGTGCGATGCTGTTGCTGCTTGTCGGAATATGTGTGTACGTGTGCGATGCTGTTGCTGCTTGCTTGTATGGTATATGTGTGTACGTGTGTGGTATAAATAAAATTCAAATACGGGAAAAAACGAGTTGTAAGGAAAACATTTGATTTATCCACGTAAATATTTAAATAAAATTTATACTCAGGCGTGGATAATGCTAATATGCGTTATTTCCCTTAGTGTAGGAATTTGCTTTGACTGAAGATTGAATTGAGATGTATTTTTACAAGAAACTTACTTCAAGTTTATCTATGAAAGAAAATTTTTGTTAATTTGGTAAAATCAAAAAGACAAATTTTTAACAAAAATTATAACCAGGGTACGGTTAGGTCCGTTCAAGTACGCACTCAAACACGTACATACATTGTTTATTTTGGTCCCTGCTCGTGTACCTTTTAAAAAGTCTCACGCTCACGTCCCATGCACTTTCTTATTAAAGAGAACGCTAGAAAAAATTTGATGTATACGCGCCCACAAGAGTGTGAGCAAAAGAGACGATTGAGGCTCATAAGACAGTTCATGAGCAGTTCATGGCAATAAATATGTATGTGGGCATGGTAGAGATCCATGTTTTCTGGACTTACTCGGCAGAAAACGATCTTTTTTACTGGGGTTATAAAAGGCTAGATTGGCCATAGTAATATATTCCATTAAAAGATTGTATGGACTTGTATGGAACAAATGTTGCTTATTTTGTATTTTGTATTTTTTCTTTTCTTTTTTTTTTTAGTCTTTTCAAATTTTGTAAGCTTGGTGAACTTATTGTGGTAAAATCGATGTTTCCAAGACAATACGTTCTACATGTACTATCAACGAAACTAGATCACTGGAAGTTTTTTCTGAACTCGTTAAACAGAAATCTATTATTATTGGATAAAAATGTTCTACTGAGATTTTATAGGGAATTAGTTGGGTTATTTGATTTTTTTTTTTTTTTTTTTTTGACTTTGTGGCCCTCTTGGACAAAAACCTATGATTATCAGTCGAATAGTTTCCACTGGGATTATATATGGGACTAGTTAAATCATAAGGTTTGTTTTGAGTCCTTGTGGATTCCCTTAATAATAATCTATTGTCAGTCAGGTTCCACTGGGCTTAACTGTCGATCTAATTAAGATATGAGACATTTTTTTGGCTTTTATAGAACCCTTTGAAAATACTTTATGATTTTCATAGAACTCGTTGGGTTATAGGAAATTTTTTGAATTTGACAGACACTTTGGATAAAGAATGTGACATGACATAATACCCAAGGACATAATCCACAAAATTGTTTTGGGGATTATGACCGCCAAATTTTCGACAATAACACCCAAATCGATATCGGGGATTATAACCGACCTGCAAGTGCTCATAACACCCCGATTTTGTATCTGATTCTGAATGAGAAGAAGAAGAAGAAAGCTTTATAGATGGCCTCTTGTGTTAAATTTGATTCAAAAATAAATAAAATCCACATTATGGTAATATTTGTAGGTTATGTTTTGACAAAATAAATAAAACAAAGCTTGAAGATGGGACTCTACCTTAATTTTTGTAGAAAAATTGTCGGAACTGTGGAAGAATTCTTTTATTATCCTCGAAGATAATAATTTTTCGAATAAATATATATATAAATATATATAATAGATGTTATATTTGAATAGTTTGTTGCACAAATAAATTTTGAGTAAGCAAATTAGTTCAATATTTTGTTTATGTATCATGAATTATTATTATTTATTTTTATTTATTTTTTATTTTTTTATTTATTTTTTATAATTTATTTTATTTTTTTTTTTTATAATAAATACATAAAAAAGTCGCAAAAACTCAAATTAATTTGTATTTCTTGAAAAACGGACATGAGTCCCACCGGGTATTATGACCACAAAATCGGTTTGGGTGTTATGGCCGAATATTCTGCTATCCTTACCTCCAAATCACTTTGAGGATTATATCCGTGGGTGTTATGCCCTGGCATTGTTAATAGTTTAGTAGATAGTTAATAGGCGTCCGTGGCGTAGTTGGTTGAAGTGCGTGGCCGCTATGCCAACGAACCTGGAGACCCGGGTTCGAACCCCAGCAGCGACAGAAAATTATTTGAATTAAAATAATTTTTCTGTACGGCCGCCACCTCTCTGCAGACAATGGCAAACCTCAGAGAGTAATCAAAATGCCATGTAAAGCTTCTTGAGAAGAAGAACATTCCGTTCATCGCCGTTCGGAGTCGGCGTTAAACCTGTAGGTCCGGTTCTCGGTCAATTGTGTACAAACTTAATAACACGCACAACACAATTGATCATAAGAAGCTAGGTCAAAGTCCTTTCAAGGGCTGAAATGGCCAGTTATTTATTTTTTTTTTAGATAGTTAATAGATAGTTTTATTGTTGTTTTTTTTTCATTTAATCTTTTTCATATATTTTTTTATTGTGGTTTATATGGCTTTAATTCTTTGTATGATTATATATGGTGTAAAAGTGCAAGGAATCCACAAAACTCAAAAGAATTCCAATAACCCAACTAGTTCCATATATAACACAAGTGGAACCTATTTGACTGAAATCCATAGATTTTTGTCCATGATGTCCCATGAAGGAATGATTTTTTTATTATGATTATATTATCCAGGTTGAAACTATTTATTTGGTAAAAATGAGTCCACTAAACTAAAAAAAAATCCAATGATTCAACTAGTTCTATATAAATCTCAGTGGCATCAGAGTGGACTGATATTCATAGATTTTTTTTCTAAAAAGTCTTAGATTGTTATCTAAGAAGTTCTATAGATCCACCTATTTCCATTATAGTCCATATATATTCTCAGTGGAACCAATTGGCTATAGAATAATAGATTTATATGCAACACGTTGATAGAACCCAAAAAGGTTCAACTTATTTCAAATATTATTCACGTGGATGATATTTGGTAGGTACACGGAACACGCTATAACTTCTCAAAGCATAGTAGAATAAAGAAGGTAGAGAGGAGAGGGAGAGAGAGAGGACTCAGAACTGTCAAATCGAAATTATTTCCATTTGAATAATTTTTGTTGCTTTTGCTTTCTTTAGATATTTTAACAGATATGGCTGACAAAAAAAAAGAGCACAAGCAACCCTGCATATGCCTCGTTTATTCTACCATGTCTCAAAGTTTCAAGTATGCGCTCCTGGACAAGAGCTATAAAACATTTAGTAGGCAGGGTTGCCAGAGACTGTTCGCCTAAAATCGTCAAAAGGCCTTTCAAAAATCGTCATTTGGGATTAAAAATCGTCATTTGCAAGTCCCAAAAATCATCATTTATGTCCTAAAATCGTCATGCAGTACAGAAGATTTAAATTTTTACATAAAGCAAAAATGGTAATGAAAAATTTTCACATATTGCTCATATAAGATATTTGTTTCAGATGAATTTAGGAGGAGCAATCTTGGTCACCGCATTTCACCTTTTTTTCACAGCGCTCTATAAAAAATGCTGTATCTACCTAAGTGTTAATTTTTTTTTTTTTTTATAAATGTGCATTTATTTAGGTAAAAAAACCCACATTTAAAAATAACCCTTAGGTTAGGTTAGGTT
This sequence comes from Pherbina coryleti, assembly GCA_943735915.1. Classification (NCBI taxonomy): domain Eukaryota; kingdom Metazoa; phylum Arthropoda; class Insecta; order Diptera; family Sciomyzidae; genus Pherbina; species Pherbina coryleti. The sequence continues at coordinate 172,084,162 of OX030950.1, forward strand.
AGACCGGTCGCCTCTCGTAGAAGTCTCACATACACCATACAGGTCCTTAGTGGTACCGGTTAGGTGGAGGCTGTGTGGGTCAGGAGAATTTATTAAAGATTTGCGTCGTATTCACGAATTTTAGAAGGGATTCAAGAGGGGTTTTGGCTACTTCTTTTAGTGACGAGAACGTCGGAGAGCCTAAGAGTTTATGTCTTGATCTGAGTATAGCGAGGCATGTGCATAGAAGGTGTTCCAGGGTCTCTACGGTGCCTGGTTCCATACACTTCCTGCAGCTTTCATCCATGGTGATGCCCATCTTCTTTGCGTGGGCTCCCACCATGCAGTGGCCAATAAGAATACCTACTAGTGTTCTGCAGGCACTCCGTGGGTGTGCAAGGATGTATGTGGTTCGTTTTTCGCAGCGTGCCTCGCACATAGTTCTGGCAATTTTGCAGGTTGCCGTGTCTTTCCACCTGCGACTCGCTGTTAGTGCGGATCGTTTTTTTAAGTTGCTGTATAGTTCTTGTAGTGGGATCAGTATATGCTCAGTGAGCTCTACTCCCAGCCCGGCGCCCTCCTTTGCTAGTTCGTCTGCCATCTCGTTGCCTTCGATGGTGGCTTGGAACCCAGTAGATACGCACTTTCTTTCTGCCGGACAGAGCGTCTAGTGCTTCCCTGCTCGCCAGGGCATTTCTGGATTTGATGGTATCGGAACTCATGGATTTGATCGCCGCTTGGCTGTCTACAAATATGTTGATTCGAGAGTGATGAGTGTTAATTCCGAGGGCTAATTCTGCGGCCTTCCCTATAGCAAATACCTCTGCTTGGAAGATGCTGCAGTGGTCCGGCAGTTTGTACGGCTGCCTTATGTCGGGCTCTGCACAGTACACTGCCGCTTCCACCCCTGTGCGCATTTTTGAGCCATCAGTAAATATGTTTACTGCCATCTGTGTTTGTTGAGTTCCATTGCACCAGTCGTTCGGTCCTACGAGAGTTGGTACTCTTGGTCTGGTGGTTATGCGGAGGATCATATAGTCCGTGAGACTGGACAAATCTTTAAAGATTGTACAGTGTCCGAAGTTCTGATTCTGTATGATATCAGCCGCTATAAGGCGTTGTGCCGTTTTTCCGGCTATTAGTTTAGCGTGTATGTCCAGGGGATCCATACTTAGTATGGTTTCTAGGGCCTTAGTTGGAGTTGTCTTCAACGCCCCCGTTATACAGATCGCTGCCTGTCGTTGGGATTTCTCCAACGTTTTGAGGTATGTTGATTTGTTTACTGCCGGCCACCACACTATGATTCCATGGAGTAGAATAGGGGGACTATCGATATGTAGATCCAATGCATCAGAGAGGGTGAGAGGCCCCAAGTACTGCCTAGCATCTTCTTGGATGCGTATAGAGCATTATTGGCCTTTTTCACTCTCTCGTTTACATTGAGTCTCCATGTCAGCTTACTGTCTAAGACTACCCCTAGGTATTTTGTATGAGTTTTCGGGCTGAGGTGTATGTTATTTATTTTTGGCGGTGTCCACTGCGGTATCTTGTATCGTTTTGTAAACAGCACCAGATCGGTTTTCTCAGCATTAATACTTAGACCGACTGAGTTAGTTCATCTGAGTACCTCTTTGAGTGTTCTTTCCATTATAGAGCTTATTGTTGGTAGACATTTCCCCACACTTATAATGCTTATGTCGTCTGCATACGCTGTTATCCTTGGGCCTTTGCCTTCAAAGTATTTGAGTAGTTCGTTCACAACTAGGTTCCATAGTAGTGGAGAGAAAACCCCTCCTTGGGGTGTTCCTCTGCGTGCTTCCCTTTCCATGGTTGTTGTACCCCACTCAGCTTGGACCGTTCTACAATTTAGTAAATTGAAAAATAACCCTTAGGTTTCCTTAAAAATATTCACAAACATGACCTTTTTTTCGGCCTCGAGATATATAGTCCCCCTTAAGAAATTGCTGGACTATTTGAAAGAATCCCAAAAACTTGACAAGCTACATAACTTTTTTTTTTTGCTTCAACTATTTTTTTTTTAACAGCGCATTACAATTGCATGTTTGTCTTTACAACAATGTTGCCACATCATACATCTTGGCACCCTTCTACCCAAAAGCGTTCAACTGAAAAGTGTTACATACGGTGTTGCAATGGGTTAATGCTTCTATTATTACAAATTGCTGCTTGTCATAATACGCTAGAAATGTACGTGTACCGCCTTTTTTTAATATAACAAACGTCATACACTCCCACATTGGTGAGCTGATAAGGAAAGATTGCATGTGTCTGTAATATTTATCTAGATAACATGAATATTTATGTTTATCTATTCTAAGAAAAAAAAATTAGTGCAAATTTATGCTCACGTGATAATTGAATAAACATGCTATGTTTAACCTTGAAGTCGCTGTCGCTTTTATTACTTTGATCAAGTAAGTAATCAAAGCGTTGCCATTGTTTTGTTATAATTTTCTATCACATTACATTCATTAGGAACAAACATACACACATATACACACACCGAAACATAAAATGCAAATTCATGCACCCAGAGAGTATACTCACTTTTAGTCAAGCCACCCACCACCAACTCTCTTTGTTCAAAAGCTTTGCTTTCCTATGCTTTCTAAGTCACACTGAAAGTCGGCTCCCTCGCCTTCCTCCAAAGTGCAATAATCAATTTTGTGTGGAAAACAGAAACTGAACTTAATTGCATTTATTATTGAGAAATGAGAAATTTATGGCTGTACAACAACAACAAACACAATAAAAACAACAACAACACTAACAACAGGAATATCAAACAATACAAACGTGGTAAGCCTTTGTTTAGCATTCTGTCAAAAAGAAAAACTCTTCATTGATGTTTGAGTTTCTCGCTCTTATTAGTTCTTCTATCTCCCTCACTCTTTCTCAAACTATTACCTTCTCCAAGCTTTTTACTGCATTTTCTCCTCCTCATCCTTATAAATGCCTGCTTTCTTCTCATCATTAGCCGAATTTCTTGAACTCGGAAGACTTCTCGCTCGACATCGGCTTCAGCTTCAAAGTCACTCACTTTCTTGCCATTTGACGTTTATAATGTCAAATAAAGTTAGTTAGAGCAGCAAGTCTTGCAAAACAGTGAAGCATAGCAAATGTTGCAGAGCTTTTCTAAACAATATCATTATTAATTAGAACTATTTCAGTATTTTAGACACTGAAATACTTAGGAGTTGAGCTGTTCTCACCCTCCTTTGGTGTAGAGTCTAAGTCAATGGAACGTCTTTTTGATTGAATTTGATGCTGGTAGAATAATAACGGTATATTTGACGATAGTTCAATAAAGTGTTGGTGCGTCAGTGCACTAGAGAGAGGGAGACAGAGAGAGAGGAGGTGAGTAAACTGCTTGTATAGAAACAAGTGGTATAGCCTTTACTTTTCAGTAAAATTGGTGAAATTTGGAACAATTTTTAATAGATGGGCAAAATTCTTAAATAAATGTAATGATTTCCGCTAAATTAGCGAAATTGAAATCGGAGCGACTATAGAAATATGTTTGCCTCTTCTATCGATACCTTAATTAGGAAGTTTACCTTTAAACATCAAATTGAATTCAACTCTTGACAAATGTGAAAGCTTTCGTCAAGTCCAAAAGAGATGTAATTCAATTCTTGACCCGTGTAAAAGAGGACTAAATTAACTTAATTTCCATGAATACACAAAAAATTGATGTTTATTATTATTCGTTATACGTCAATATTATTATAAATGATGTATCAGCAAGAGATGTAGGGTTGCAAAGTTGTATTGAAATGCTGGTCACTTGAAGGATAATATGTTCTATACATTATGTATATGTGTATTACTTTATAATCCAATAAAAATTGAAGAGACATCCAAGCAATGGTTAATTTTATTCAAGACACGCCTCTTTTGGTACATCCTACATCAGCTTTAATGTATCTAGCGGAAAGCTTTTAATTAACTGTATAGGTATAGTTTGTACCAAAACAATTGGAAATTGCCAAACATGCTCAATATGAAAATTACATTTTAGGATAAATTTTTATGATGCATTAAAAACTGATGCATGACTTTATACAAAAGGGTATATTGCATTTTTTGCAATAAACTTGAGTTTCCGATTTACATGGCTTGTTGCGACATTGACGTTTGCTGCTTTTTTCCCAAAAAGTTGGCCAATGGTTGAGACAGTCATATCTAATATTAGGTGGAGGTAGGTACAGTAATTTTCAAGTCTGTGGAGCTTCTTCGGCTTGTTTTTCTTCAGTGGTTGGTCGACCAAATTTATTCTTTTCGGAAATTGGTAAGAGGGTTTCTACTACTTCTTCCCGAAACCTTGGAAGTTCGACGCACTGATATTTTTCGACATTTATGCGATGGTATAAAACAGAAGCATTTACCATTGCTAAATCGAGCACATGGTGAAATAATCGAGATGGTCATTTACCTGTCTTCATGCGAATTTTGTAGCGACCAACTAGGCTGTCCATAAAGTCCACTCCACCCATGTGGTGATTATATTCCTTGACGACGTTTGGGCAACTGACATGTTCATACTGCTTAGTAGCGCGATTCCAACGACGGGACTTTGTATTTAAATCGCCCTGATCATCCGTTTTAAATGGCTGCACTCCTGCATATGTTGAGGAAAAACGCACTCAATGTTGCCCTCCAAACAACCGTAGAAATATCTATACGATAAATTTGCTTCTTCGTCAGCTGTTCATCCGTAGATAGTTTACAATTTCTTACCCTGTTGGCACGAAAAGTTACAAGAGAATAAATACCGGGGCTTCGTAAATAAACCAAAAAGCAAACACATTTGCTCATCGATACTTATACGCTGGGACATTGGCACCGAGGAAAATCTAGCATTCATATGTTTGATGATGGGACGGACGAGGTATAACATGTCGTAGTCAGCATGGTCTCTAGACGGACGTTTGGAACCATCAGCGAAATGTATGTAGCTACGAATTTCTTCGAACCGATTTACTGGCATGACATTTCGTATTGGTTCAAAAGAATATCTACTCTAATATGATCGCACATTTGGGAAACGATATACGGACATAAAGATCAGTATGTCGATGTATTTTCATATTTCATGCAATGTGCAGGAGGATTTATGTTTTTCTGTCGTGCATATAGATTGATTTCATCGCAAGTCATATTCAAGAATTCCTCAACGAAATATGCAAAGCAGTCATAAGGAGTTTTTAAATGAGAAAACTCTTTCAAATTTGGAAGTGTTCTGATAGCAAGTGTTCTGATAGCAGCTGCCTTACACGAAGATTTTGAAGATCCAGACGCTTTGTCATCTTCCGTAAGAGAATGAATAGGTGTAACAAGAGAAAGTCCAAGATCTGATGTATGAATGTATTCGATGTTGCTTCAGAAAAATAGTCGTTTTGATTTGGAACCACAAAATCTCGATCATGTGCACATCGCTGAGGCATTGATGCCACTAGATCCTCACAGACGGTCTTAGGAATGCCTATCCATGCCTGTTGCACTTCAGCATACAATTCCGAAAAATTTGTAGTTTTTAATGCACCCACACGTTCTTTTACTACTTGCCAGATGTTCTCTGGCCAATCCAAAATAGTCCGTGAACCACTTCTTAGTATGACCAGCAGTATTTTTTTATCATTATCTTGTTGAAATATCCAACTTACGGGTAAGTTTTCATTGGAAAATGGAATACGGTAAGTCCGTAATATGCCTGTATATTGGAATCTGTCCATGTGACCCTAAATTTTCACGATTGGGTCAACACCACGCCATGACATGCCGCCCATACCATAATATTACCTCCGCTGTGCATTAGTGTTGGGCGTGTGTACTTAGGGTTAAACTTAACTCGTACAGGGCTATTACCCTATTTATTTTGGATTCATTAGTAAATAAAACTTTTTTCCAATCCTGAAGGGTCCAATGGCTATATTTTATAGCAAATTCCATTCTCCTTTTTCGATTTAGCTATACCAAAGGTCTCTTCCTGCAAATACGTCCAAACAGTCCAGCTCCTCTCAAACGACGTTTTACTGTATCAACGGTGTATATATACACGCTTTATTTACTCAACAAGTTTATGTTGATGTTGTTTTCTAGTTTTTTATGCACTAGACAACAAGCAAATAACTGTTTTCTTAAACATCGTCGCTTGGTTACAGTAGCGGATAATAAAAAACAGCTTCTTTTTTAAGTATATAGAAATTCTGAATAAAATATAAACTAACATCGTTATTGGCGTGGCGTCCGTGGCGTAGTTGGTTAAAGTGCGTGGCCGCTATGTCAAACAACTTTGGAAACCCAGGTTCGAACCCCAGCAGCGACAGAAAATTATTTGAATTAAAATAATTTTTCTGTACGGCCGCCACCTCTCTGCAGACAATGGCAAACCTCAGAGAGTAATCAAAATGCCATGTAAAGCTTCTTGGGAACGAGAACTTTCCGTTCATCGTCGTTCGGAGTCGGCGTTAAGCATGTAGGTCCGGTTCTCGGTCAATTGTGTACAAACTTAATAACACGCACAACACAATTGATCATATGAAGCTAGGTCAAAGTCCTTTCAAGGGCTGAAATGGCCAGTTATTTATTTTTTTTTTTTAACATCGTTCTTAATTCTGTACACTTAAATTTTTTTTTTTTTTTTTTTTGTTTCACCTTGATATACGAGGAAGTGATTTGAAACATCCTGTATCTTGATAATAAACGAGGATATTATTTGTATTCAAGCAAAGTTTTCTAGAACCATACCGTGATTGATCCAAAAATTTATTGATTTTTGATTAAACAAAATACTTTTCTCAGTGTATGAAAAAAAACCTTACATAACATAAACAAGTTCAAAGTTATTAATATTATTTTTTTTTATATAATTCGAAATCCTTTTCATGCAATTATTCTTATCAAATATTCTGAAAAATTTCACCTCATAATCATTCGGGCTGTCAGCAGCTTTAACGCATCAAGCTCATCCAAACAACGTTTGATTCGAGCAAACTACGTTGACTAAACTGATAAAACGTGTAAAAATGCACTGGCACAGCAAAAAGGAACAAAATTCCTCAACGTAGCAAGGAGAAAATTCCGACAAACACAAACACAAAAAAATAAACATCAATGCGAAAAAGAAAACGAAGGAAAAAACGAGCAATATTTTAAGAAATTAGAGAGCAGTCAACGTTGTGAAGTTGTGACGTCATTGAACGTGAAGTGAGAAACACTTTAAGCAGAGCGCCAAAAAGTAAAGTAGGGGAAAAACAAAACTTAACGAAGAAATAAAAGGAGAAAATATAAGTGTTACAGAGAGATAGAGAGACAGAAAATTGCGGCTAAGAAGTTGGCCAAGAATAAAGGCTGAGTAGTTGTGGTAGAATCTTAAAAAACTTTGTTGAGTCATAAGCTGAGCACGACAGGCAGTGAAAGCCTTGCGACCGGTTTTCATAGGTTTTCTTGCGAGACTGCAACGTGCGTGACTTAGAAATAAAGTAGGATAGGTTCGGAATCTGATAAGAAAATGTAAAAATGTGTTTGATTCGAACTCAACGCGTGGTCATTAAACGCCATTTCATACGGAGAATTTTGATTTGCAACGTATAGTAAATTGATGTATGGAATAGAAATATATTATTAAACGTAGCAATGAACTCACAAGAACTGAAGTGAATTTCTTAAATCTTGGCAAAGATCAAAAATTAATTCGGAACGATTTAACTCGATAGAATTTTCAATATTCGAGTAACTAGAGTAGAACTGGTAAATTTGGTTAATTTAAAAGAAAAAATAATAGAAAATTTATTATAATCGAGGAGGTTTTAGAAATCCAGCAAGATACTTCAAAATTATTAATAATAACATAATTTTTTATAATGATGTTTATTAAGGGGTTTAAATACTGCAAAACTTTTAAAAAAACAAAAAAAAATGTCAATTAATCAAAACTTTGAACACTTAAGAATATGTATGTATTTCAAGTTTCAAAAAATATTCGAATCCTAAGCATTCAAAAAGAGCGCCAAATGTTGACATACCGACCGAGCGGTCTATGTCTTCTACAACTTTAAACGCCGTTTTCTCAAAATCACTTTTTTACCACGTTGACAGCATAATGGAAAAAGTTTTTTCCGATCGGCTTGATCCCAACGGGATTTTGTAGAAAAAAAACGTGTCTCTATGGCCAATTTTTTCAATTTTTTTTTTTTTTTTTTTTTGAAAATTTCAAGAAGTTTTTTTTAATGACTGCAATTTTTTTGCAAATCGATATTTTCAAAATCCCCCATTCAAACTATAGTCAATTATGTTTAATTAAAGAATCTTAATAGTTTTTTGCTTTAAGACATTCCGTTATGTTGCAATGTTGTCAACGACAATGGGATCAATTTTTAGGATTTTTAACAGCGGGCCAACATGATATAAAAAAAAGGAAATCAAACTATTCCATGTAGTACAAACTTCAATACATATACAAAATTTTATACATACCCCAGCAAACATTATGACTCTTAAAATACTCTTTAAAGACTCAGATAAATGTGTTTTTATCGTCATAATGCGCTCAAAAATTACTTTTTATGAGTACATTTTCGTAGGTTGTGGGCTTCAAAATATAATTCATAATAATGACTGCTTTATGTCTCATTTTGGACTCAAAATTAAGATTCTTTTAAGACTCATAATAAAGACTCTTGTATAACTCATATAAATTAGTCTTTTTGGACTAAAAATTAAGACTCTTAAGAGCCATATTTAATACTCATGTGAAGACTCTTTCAGAACTCATAGAAGTTTTAAGTTTAAGATCGTAGAATTACAGTATATGCCATTTTTTCCTTTATTTAATAATATTAATAATAAAAGTAAAAATATTTCCATGTTTTGCCTTATTTCGTACTCATAAAACACGCATAGAAATACTCTTTTTAGAGTCTTATTTCTGAGCAATCATTTTAGAATCATATCAAAGACTACTTTAGGATTCTTTTTATTGCGTACTCATAAAGCATGCATAAAAATACTCTTCTTAGAGTCTTTTTTCCAAGTAATCATTTTACAATCATATTAAAGACTATGAAGACTTTTATTGCGTACTCATAAAACACACATAAAAAATACTCTGTTTAGAATAATTTTTTTGAGGCACTCAGAAAATGTTTGCAGGGATATCACAAGCCAATTTTTTTTTAATAAATAAAATAAAAAACCTGAAATTTAAACGTTAACAGTGTTCAAAACCCCTTAAAATCTCATAGATAAGATTAGTTAAGTGAGGTAAAGTATCATGAAGTAGCATTCATGGGGATCTGTTAGATCATTATGTATACCTATGTTTGTGGCGAAGCTTCCGAAACTAAAACATAAATATGCTTAACCAGTCCGTTGAACCAGCAGTTGATCCATGTAAATTTCCGTATAAAAGTCCATCAAAGGGATTTTATCTTTTGTAAAATCTTCTTCTCAGTAAAATCTGCTCCCCGTATGTCCAAATCTACGTTTTGTTGGAGACAAGTGTATTCACGCAGAAGATGTTTTGTAGATTTATTTACTTTGATGTCTTAACAGCGTCTGGAGAAGTATGGATATAACACAGTATACCTTAAGGTCCCCTACTATCATGCGGGTTTAATTCTTACTCCTTGATTGTGGAGACTAAGTTCTTTCTAGAAGTCAGTTACAGAAGTTAGGTCAAAGACATAAGGCATATATAAGGTTTTTATATTATCTCAAGCTTTATTGTCTTTTTTTCTTGAATATCCTAAAGATATCATGGTCGATATTTGAGCAGTGCTACTTACCAGCCTAGAGCCCTCTCTGGACAGTTTGTCTGCAATTTCATTCCATTTTTTTTTTTTTTGCAATGTTCTGAGAAACATACCGTGAGAACCTTAAGACACTTCTGAACTCTTCTATTGCCCACAAAGATCTTTTTCAAATGCGAAGATTTTCTGAGATGTATGACGGTGACTTTCAGTATATGTAGTGTTCAAGAAATATCGAGAATTTTGAAATTTCGTGAGTATGTTGGTGTGATTGACACGAGATTTTATTATTGTAGTGTTGGCAAGTATGCCTGAAAAGTATCTGTGCATTTTCAGCCATATTAGTTGTTTACTTTGTCGTCAACTGATGAAAGAATAACACTGTTGTTTTATAACTACCCATTAAGCATTAACCTTGGAGATCGGCTGACCTCCATTCGAGCTCCAATTCATTTCTCCAATCTCCAGTGTTAGATCTTCACATGACCTCCACTTAAGATCCAAGCCAATGTTCAGGGAAATGAACCTTCGATCTCCAGTTGAGATAAGGCTGAATCTCCACTTGATCTCCAAGGTCCTTCTCTAAGCGATCGCCAACCCAAAATGAAAAGAAATAGTATTTTAAGAGAAAGCTTCTCCAATTATTTTTTTTTTTTTTATTTCATTCATTGAAAATAATTTTAAACTTAAGAATATACTAAAGCAACTTTAAAATAAATCATTTTCTAACTTAAGACCTTAGCATTTTTTCAATATGTCATTCACTATATTTGACAACTTTTCATTAATTAACAAGAAACACAATAACCAAAACAACTAAGTGTTGACAGGTACAAAAACAAATTATTTTTTCTGACACTTAAGCCGTATTCCAACTTTGAAAATTAACACATCTTAAGTCAATTTCTAGTTCAACTCTAAGATGTTGAAGTTGACTTGGAGAAATGCATCGCAGATCAAGTGGGGAATGAACACTTTTTTTCCAAGCTTGGCGAAAAATCTATTTGTTGCTTGGTGGGTATTTATAAATGAAAAATCTTCGATGGTACCAAAACCGTTTCATTCTTTCAACAGTTGACAAAAAAGTATACAACCAATATGGTTGAAAATCTATAGGAACTTACTTGACAAACTCTCCAACACAACAACAAAAAGAATCGTATCGGCCGGACCAAACAAATCCTCAAAAATTCAAAATTCCCGTTACTTTTGGAACACACCATTTACTGTAAGTGACCGTCATATATTTCAGTTAATCTTTGCATTTGAAGACCTAAGGCCAAGCCAGGTCAAACAGATCCGCAAAACTTCAAAATGTCCGTTACTTTTGGAACACATCTCGTACTCCGACTCCGGTGAAATTCTCAATTATGGTTCCGTCAGTAAAGATCTGAATATCGCATTCACTGAAAAGCTTATTGGACTTCAAGTTTCCCTTTTTGAGATGGAGAAGGTTAGGTTCTATCGAAAATTTGTTCTTGGGGCTTATATTAGTAGTAATGGCACCGAGGTCCAGAGGAATGAAAGAACAACAACTACCAACACTCTGTGGATCCCTGAAAAGGCTTTTGTCACTTCAACTACTGCATCCTGTTAAACATATGTTGTATCTGAACGATGTATGGGTTGAAGTCTATAGTAATAGTAAGTTCGGACCAACTACGGGCCAGAGTTATTTTGCGATAGAGAGCAAGAGGCAAAATATGAATGTCAGATCCTGGTTCCTAAGCCTTACTCTTGTAGTCAGTATGGTTTTCTTAGTTCTTTGACTAAATATTGCTTTAAAAAAAACTGAAATGAAACATCTTCTTTAATTGGACTCATTATCTTTTGTCATCCAATGTTTTCTATTAAAAATGATAAGACCAACGCATGAAAAAGCAACACTGAATTATAAAGTTTCTGACAGGAAAAGGGCGACAAAGTTCAATTTCATGAGAAAACTCCTAACATCAACCAATTGTTTGATATTTCTTGAAAAAGTATTTGGTAAGGGTAAAATGCACTACAAAGTATAAAAACAAATTTCCGCTATAATGTAAAAAACAATCTCAGAAGTTCGATAACTGTTTGAAATGTACAACTGCCTGAAAATACATATCTTTTGACAGCATTAATTTAAATCGGTTAAAGATCACAATTCATGCAAGGCATGCAGTCGAATAAAGTAAGGTTAGGTTGAATATTTCTATGCAACATTGAAATTGTTAGATAGAACCTTAAAAAATATTTGATCTCTTATGCTAATCCAGCTAAATTTATTTTCTATTGAATGTCTTTGGTTGTTGCGCTGTCAAAATTAAGCGAAGAATGTCTCTCTAGCATATCGGGTAGGTATTCATGTTTGATGCAACAGACCCACCGAAAGTCGAACATCAGAGATCAGCACTTAAGCAAACACCTCATCAACACCGCCACCATCACCACCGCCACCACCATCAACGCCTTCACCATTAACAGCAAGATTCTGCCTCCCCAACAAACTCCACAACGTAGACAAACAACAACAGACAACAAACAACAACTGCATCTTCAATAACTGTTGTGGATGTGCAGCAACTGCGGGATAACCTCGCTGACCGAAATGCATTCGAGGAACATCAAATGTGAATTAGTGGCGGACTTCGAGGCTCTTGCGGTGGACTCCGATTCGAGTGCGGTGTTGCATGCATGCATAATTTTCGAACATAATTTAATTTATAGATACAAATAGACGAAGGCATAGAAGCTGAACTAAAGACTAGCACACATACACACTTACGCACACTCCATATGTATGTTCCTTATGTGGCAGACAGCTGGACGCATGGTTAGATGGACGTCAGACCGACCGTCCGACCAAACGGTAGACCAGCAACAATGAGAGACAGACGCATAAGAAAAGGGGTTCGAAATTTAATTGCAAATCCGCATCCGAATTCCAGAGACCATAAATAGACGAGATGCATTTTGCAGATACTTGGAATTAGTTAGATACTCTCAAGCATAACGTGTACAATGAATGCATGAGTAGAAAGGCAACAAAGTCAATGAGTGTTAGAGAAAGATAGAAACAAAAAAAAAAAAAACTAATGAGCCACAGTGGGTAGAAAGGTGTGGAAGCTGGAAGTTAGAAGCAGAAGAAGTTGTTGGCTAGAGTGAAAGCGTAGCTTGCAGCAGCCAGCTTTAATGGATGAATTTGTTCACACAAAAGCCTATGAAATGCAATTGACGTCTGTGGACCACCTTTGGCGTTGGTCTTCGAACAATATATGGAAATTTTTACAACATTTAAAAGAAAAAATAAAAAATAAAACTGACAAGAAGAACAAGAGCATGCAAAATTAAGCACTCCAAATGAAGTGGCAGCGCAGTGAAGAAGAGTAGAGAATATTTTGGCCAATATACGAAAGGTGATGAAAAGTTTCCTAGTATAATGAAGATACCTAAAGAAGATATTATAATGGTCAGCAAATTTGTTGTTGTGAAGAAAGATATATAATACATTTGACTTGAAGTTACCTCGAACTTCTAAGAGAGATCAAGAAATATCTTTGAAACTTTCTAATCAAATTGACTCTAATATTTAATATGTCAAAATTCGGATATTAGACAGGCAAAATCACATAAAAAATGCATACATCCATGTTGGAGAAATTGCTGATAACTTTGAAAGAAAAATTTCTTTAAAGCAGAACTTAAATGAAACTGGAACATAGGTTAGGTTAGGTTAGGTAATGGTGGTTGAGCCGGCAAATGACCCATAAACTAAGGCCCGTGCAGGCCCATTGTGCTACCACATAATCTTTTTGGAACCTATGAGAGATTTCCCTCCTAAGCAAACCAGTTCGAACGGATAATGAACTTTAGGATATGCTTGATTTCCAGGCATGAGCCTTCGGCAAGTCTATTTAACAACGGGTGGCCCAGAGTTGCCATTCTCCTTTTAGTCAGAGCAGGACATTCGCGGAGGAAATGCTGAACATATTCCACCTCTTATTTGCACTTGCATCTTCTGCAAAAATTATTCTATGTAAGTCCTAATCGAAGAGCATGAGTTCCGATTAGATAGTGACCCGTGAGGATTCCTACGTTTTTACCCTGACTATCTCAAGTAGTGTGTTGGTACGTTTTAAATCGTAGGAAGGCCACGTTAGCTTAGCTATCCTATATGTAGCAAGATGTTTGCAGCACTCTTATGCAAGAATTAAAGATTTGATCCTGCACTGGAGTTTATAGGAGGACATGGGTATACCCAGTGATGGGCAAATTTTCGGCCCCTAAAATACTCAAAGTGCAAACGAGTGCTAGACAAAGGGCACAACTACTTACGGGGAAAGGGAAACGACAAAAATTTCTACATCCATCCGTGCATGATGTTAATCGCACAAGAGTTGCGGAGAAACTAACATTGACAGCAAATTTTCTTTCAGCAAAGACTGCAATAGGGTTACCAACTCCCTCAATTAATGAATAAAAATTTCAACTGCAAATATCAAATGATAATTATATACAATTATTTGTTTGAAAATTACAAATTTTACATTGATTTTACTTTTAAAAAATGTAACTAAATTTTCTTTTTTTTTAAATTACAATTTTTAAGCTAATTTTAGTAGATTTTGCAAATGTTGAAACTGTTCTATATATAAAGCATACAATTATGTGTAAGCGGCAACACTTTTCATTTTCGACGTCGCTCAACCAAGCACTGTGGTCAACAGTGTTGCCAGATGGTCCGATATATCGGATTTGTTACGATTTTAAGCATTAGATACGATGATCCGATATTTGGCCAAAATTCCTCAAAATGTTACGATTTTAGGAAAAATAGATCCGACGTCCGATTTCACATATATGTTAGAGCAAAAAAAAAATACTTTGCTCAATTCAGTTTGAAGTACTTTTCAATTTTGTCATAAAGAATATGACGTCAGATCTGTACACCTGAAAAGTATAAAAGGGAAAATTGGAACTGAAAAGTTGGTCATTTTATAAAAATATTTGGTGGTGTACAGAATTGAAAAATAATAAAATAAAAACTAGAAGTTTCTAAAAAGAAAAAAGAGTTTCTATCATCAGAAGTGGGATAAATTCAGCCTACACCACACTCTATTGGGAAGATGACTGAAGATGACTCCAATCTAAGAGGTCATATTCAAGAAAATTTGAATCTGCAGGAGGAAAGTCCAGAGTCGAGATCTAACAATTTTGTAATTACGGTGGAAGCAATTAATAAAATTTTAGAATCCACACAACGGTCACAATCAACCGGCGCGTTGGTGGGTTTTCCGAGTTTTGATCCGGATCACTCCCGCGTTGATATTCAGAAGTGGTGCTCCGATATTGATGCAAGGGTACAACGAGACGGTTTGCAGAATTTTGACATTTTGCCTAGAATACAAGTTTCTCTGCTTGGGAGGGCAAAATTATGGTTCAACAAGTACGGATATCAACTTTATAGCTGGCCGGATTTACGTGCTTCTTTGATAC
The DNA here is from genome assembly GCA_943735915.1 of Pherbina coryleti. NCBI lineage: Eukaryota > Metazoa > Arthropoda > Insecta > Diptera > Sciomyzidae > Pherbina > Pherbina coryleti. The sequence continues at coordinate 172,099,386 of OX030950.1, forward strand.
ACGCTTTTTCTAATGGTACAGACATTATTACACAACTCAGGAAGGTTGCCAACTCAGAAAGCAATGAATATGCTTCCTATACGGAGTTCGTAATGGAAAAGGTTTGTCAAATTAATCAATTACCTTTTCAAATTCCAGAAGACAAAATGGTCAAAATTGTCATCGGATGCATTAGTGAGGTGAGTTTGAGAAATTCTCTTACATTCGTTATGCCATCAACCGTGCAAAGTTTGATAAGTCATTTGTCTTCGATACGAGAAAAACCTTTGCGAAAAGTAGAAAATTTAACACGCCGTTTGCAAGAGAATAAACCAGTATTCAATATTGAAAAAGAAGACAAGTTACCTTATCCATTGAAACGTAGGCGCGTAGAGGATGAGAAACGTTGCTATGGATGTGGCAAAAAGGGTCATATTAGAGCTCATTGCACGGAAAAACAAAAGACAAACGAATTGGTTGTACAGAAAATACCAAGCAAACCCATAGAAACCAAATTTAAGTGTTCTTTTTGTGGAAAATCTGGACACGCAGAACAAACCTGCTGGGCTAAACAAAGAGCTGACCGAAAACAAATAAATCTATGCAAGATTTCGTTGGTATCAGATAATTACACTCCAGTGGTTATCAAGGGAAAACTATATCATTGTCTTCTTGACACGGGATCTGATTGTTCGTTGATAAGATCCGACATTGCTGACAAAATATCTGCAAAAAGAACTACAAATTTACTGTCTGTGCAAGGTATTGGGAGAGAACCTATTTTACTATCTGAGAGGCTTGAAACATTTGTAGAATTTGAAGATCTTATTGTTGAGGTTAGCCTTTATTTGATTGATAAAAAACATTTACAAAATGAAATTATTATTGGAAGAGACATTTTGAAAGATCCTACAATTACAATTACGGTTACTGCCAATGGATCGTACTTACATCGCAGTAAGTCAGCTCTTTTTCTCAAAAACAAAAATATTGTTACCACAACTGGTAGTATGTCAAAGCCTCGTACAAAGGAGCTGAATGTTATTTTGGATAAGTACTCAAAACACTTTATAGCGGGTTTTCCTACGGCAAGGGTAACTACAGGATCCCTAAGTATACGCTTAACGAAAGATGCCAATATTTTCTTTAGGCCATATAGGATGGCACACAGTGAGCGACAGATAACAAAAGAAATTGTTGCAGATTTAATAAAAAATGGTATAATAAGAGAGAGTCACTCACCGTTTGCGAGCCCAATGATTCTTGTCAAAAAGAAAAATGGACAGAATCGCCTTTGTGTAGATTTTAGAGCACTAAACAAAATAACTGTAAAGGATCGCTATCCTTTGCCGAGGATAGAAGATCAACTAGATGAATTGTCTGGAAATAAATATTTTACATCATTGGACATGGCATCTGGTTTTCACCAAATTCCAATTGCTGAGGATTCTATAGAAAAAACTGCTTTTGTCACACCCGATGGACATTATGAATATTTGCGTATGCCATTTGGTCTCGCTAATGCACCTGCAGTTTTCCAGAGGGCTATAAACGCGGCTTTGGGTGAGTTACGAGGCAAATTGGCTTTGGTATACATGGATGATGTGTTGATAACATCCAAAACCATTGATGAAGGTCTTGAAAAGCTTGATATTGTACTCAAGGCATTAGTTGGAAGTGGGTTTACCTTAAACATGGATAAATGTAAATTTCTTCAAACTACTATTGAATACTTAGGACGAGAAGTATCTGGAGATGGCATACGACCAAGCAAAACCAAAATTGATGCGTTAGTGAGTTCCCCGACACCAAGTAATGTTAAGCAAATACGTCAATTTATGGGGCTAGCGAATTATTTTCGAAAATTTGTACCAGAATTTGCTGCAAAAACTGCCTGTATCACGGCATTGACTAAAAATAATACGGAATTTGTATGGAGTAATGAATGCCAAGCAGCAAAAGATTACATAGTAGAACAACTTACAACTCGACCATTATTAGTATTGTTTAATCCTGATCTTCCAACAGAGCTGCATACGGATGCAAGTGCAAGTGGATACGGAGCTATCTTATTTCAGCGAGTTAATGGAAGATTGCATGTAGTTGCTTATTATAGTCAGGCAACTAAGTCGTATGAAGCAAAATATCATAGTTATGAGTTGGAGACACTTGCGGTGGTAAATGCGATGAAACATTTTAGGCATTACCTAATCGGTGTTAAGTTCTTGTTGGTAACTGACTGTAACGCTTTAAAGGCAACAAAAGAAAAAAAGAATTTACTTCCTCGCGTTGCTCGTTGGTGGATTTTTCTTCAAGATTTTGAGTTTGAGATTGTATACCGAAAAGGGAAGACTTTATCACATGTAGATTACCTTAGCCGAAATGTGCCAACAAAATCTTGTTATCAAATTGAGAGTTTGTCCGAAACATGGTTGCATATTGAGCAGCAAAATGATCCAGGTACATTAGAAATCATAGAGAAAATTAAAAGTGGTGATACCAACACATCAACGCACTTTAAACTCAAAAACGGATTGTTATACAAGAAACTGGAAAACACTAACAAACTTTATGTACCCCAACAATGTCGATTGTCATTAATGAGACGTTTCCATGAAGAAAACTGTCATGTCGGATGGGAAAAGACTCTTATGAAGATACGAGAGCATTTTTGGATGCCGCATATAACTAAAAATGTCAGAAAATTTGTGAATTCTTGTTTAATCTGCCTGGTGGCTAAAAGGCCGTCTGGAAAGAAACAGTGTGAACTTCACCCAATAGAAAAGAAGCCAATTCCATTCGATGTGGTTCATGCTGATTTTATGGGACCATTTGACGGAAAAGACTATCGTTATATTTTCATTTTGATTGATGCTTTTACAAAATTTGCAGTTTTATTCCCTTGTAAAACCCTTACAGCTGCGGAAACTGTTCAAATGTTTTATAACTATGTAATGCTATTTGGAGCTCCAGCTAAACTTGTAAGTGACAGAGGCACTAATTTTACTAGTGCTGAGTTTAAAAACTTGTGCATGTCGTTGGGGATAACACATCATTTAATTGCTCCTGGTGCTAGTAGAGCTAATGGCCAAGTGGAACGTTATGTGGACACTGTTGCTAACTTATTGAGAACTAATTTAGATAAATGTGGCGAATGGACTGGTTATATCAGTCGTGTACAACTAGCTCTTAATACAACGGTTAATAAAACAACTGGATTTTCTCCGTTGAAGGTATTAACAGGTATATCTGGACGGACTCCAGATATAAGTGCATTGTTAGCAGAGCTCGAAATTGAGCCACAATTTGACGACGTAGAAGAAATAAGAAAGCTTGCCAGTGAACGAGCAGAGTTAAATGCAACTCGAATGAAAATCAGATTTGATCAAAATAAATGCAAACCAACTCAATTAAAAATTGGACAAAAGGTTGTCTATTGTAGTAACCAGAGGCGCAAATCGAAGTTACAGCCGTATTATCGTGGTCCTTACGAGATAGTTGGTGTCCTTCCCAATGATAGATATAAGTTGAAGAAAGAAAACAGCAAAACTTTTATTGTTGCAGCAAGAGAGGTCATTCGGCCTTTAAATGAGAGTGAAGACGAGAGGGATGTTATCAACTAATATAAGGTAAAATTTTCCGCAAAAATTCTCTATTCAATAAGAATCGAATTCATGAACAAGCTTAAGATTGCCTCTGAGTCACAACTTTCAGTTTATGTGTTGAAGTTTTGAACAAGCTTAAGATTGCCTCTGAGTCATAACTTTCAGTTTAGATGTTGAAGTTTTGAACAAGCTTAAGATTGCCTCTGAGTCATAACTTTCAGTTTAGATGTTGAAGTTTTGAACAAGCTTAAGATTGCCTCTGAGTCATAACTTTCAGTTTAGGTGTTGAAGTTTTGAACACGCTTAGGATTGCCTCTGAGTCATAACTTTCAGTTTAAGTGTTGATTTGCAAACAAGCTTAAGATTGTCTCTGAGTTGCGATTCAAGAAGTAACATCTGAAATAATGATTCTGTTTACAGCTCTGGATATATGGTGGTTAATCGTACAAGAGGACAGTAATCTGTGTGGAATTTGAAATAATGAATTTGTGGGTTCTGTAAACTGTTTGTTTTTTGTGATTTTAGCTTGTTCTTTCTGTAATAAACAAATGATTGTTTTGAAAACAAAAAGTTTTGAATTCATCGAGAGCGATGATTTTACAGGATGGCCGTGTTAGAGCAAAAAAAAAATACTTTGCTCAATTCAGTTTGAAGTACTTTTCAATTTTGTCATAAAGAATATGACGTCAGATCTGTACACCTGAAAAGTATAAAAGGGAAAATTGGAACTGAAAAGTTGGTCATTTTATAAAAATATTTGGTGGTGTACAGAATTGAAAAATAATAAAATAAAAACTAGAAGTTTCTAAAAAGAAAAAAGAGTTTCTATCATATATGTATTTTTTTATACATATAGAATGAAAATAAAAAAAATTCAAATAAAAAAAACGGTGCCCACGCCTTCAAAGCCCTATTTTTTAAATCAAAAATTTTATGCATACTCCTTACGCCAGCTGGGTGTTCACAACTTTACTAGCTTTACTCTCAAGCAATTTAGAAGGTCAGGGATGCGTTAGTGCGTCATTGGCATTTGTTCAAAATCGACTGGTGCCTTCATATACCCTACGTGTGGCTTAGTGTATATTTGTAGAAATAACTGAAATATTTCATTATATTGAATTTAAATATTTTTTTATTGTTTTAAGGTATGTATGGATATAAATTGATGAATTAAAATAAAAAAATGTATTTTTGTGTAAAAATTTATAAGTTTAGTGTCTGAACTATTGAATTTGAATTTGACTGAATTTGACTATTTTACTACTTTCTTAAAATCAAGACTGAACGAGTTTATTTGAATTTTATTGGTAAAAAACCTTTTTTTCGTTTTTTGAAAAAGTGGGTGCAGGTTTTTTGCAGAATAAATATGTTTTTTGTAGCTAACGCTATGATTAATATTTTGTCTTTTTAGCAACGTATTTGATGCCTTCAAACATACATTTTTTAGGTCTTAAATTAAAAAACTGTAAAAGTTATGAATTTTTTAGTAAAAGAGCTAATTTTTTCACGTTCTTTTAACTTGGCCGCGCTCCTAAAGTCAGCCATTTTTAAAATATTAGAAAATAACTTTACAAAATGTTGAACAAGAATCAAAAATAGTAACCATGTAAAGTTCTAAGCTTAAAATAAATAAAATAAATAAATAAAAATAAACAACGATTTTTTGACATGGGGCGATGACATACCCGCATGTGGCTCTATGTTACTGGAGTGAGGGTGTGGTTCGAAGGGTTGTTTAAAAATCATTGGTAGCACTTCTGATCACGAATGTCAACATAAAGAATGACAATTACATTCGCTGCATTGCTTTCAAACTTTTCTTTGTGAATTATTTACTGTTATATTTGTGCTAAACTGTGTCGTGGATGAAAATAAATCTCTTATTTGGATATGGATAAATTTCTGATTAAAAAGGTAAAAAAACTAGTTAATTATTATTGTTAAATAAATGCGCGAGTTTAATAATAATTTCTACTATTCTGTTAAGGTATAAGTAGTTTGTACCTCAAATTCTGCAGAGCAAATTCTCTTATTTTGTATGTTTGTAGTATAACATTGCTTAAAGAAATGGATTATGTAGAAAATGTAATTTATTTAAATAAATAAACCTTAAATGTGAATCATACATCTATATTGTATTTTATTTGTCTTCCTTCCGACAAAAGCGACGAAAACCCGACGGGCTGAAAGCAAAAGTTACGATGCGAAATTTTTTTTCCTGGCAACACTGGTGGTCAATAATATGTAGAATAAGTAGAGAGAGAGAGAGTAGAGAGAAATATGAAATATGACAGTAAAGAATTTCATTCTGCTCTTGTATTCCTTCCCTTCATGCTGGCTCTTGACTGTCCCCTTCGTCTAGCACTCAAGTGCAAACGGGTAGCTCGTAAGTGCAAACGGCTCCTGCGAGCCAAATTGTCCATCACTGGGTATACCAATTAAGTCCACATTTAAGAGGGTGCTTGAGGTCGTTCCCTTCCTTGCCAATTCGTCAGCCAAGGCATTGCCTTCGATATTCCTATGTCGGGGAACCCATATGTGGTGGATCCTGAATAACTTTGCCATTTCGTTAAGAGATCTGCGATACTCAGTGAGAGTTTAAGAGTTATCAATATGTGAGTTCAGTGCCTTAAGCGCAGCTTGACTATCTGAAAAGATGTAAATATAGGGTGTTTTTTTTAGGGGTTTGTTTTTCGAATAGAGATAAAACACAAGAAAATCGTTTTAATGTCCATCAATTTGGCTTTATTGGAAGGATAATTTTATGCCATTAATGTTTAAATATGATTTCGGGCATGTGGCCGCCGCGGCTGGCTCGAATAAAGCCAATTCTACAGGTCCAATTTTCAACCACTTTTTCGAGCATATGGGGCCGTATGTCGGCAATAACGCCACGAATGTTGGCCTCCAAGTCCCCTAACGTTTCTGGTTTGTTGGCGTAGACGAGCGACTTCACATATCCCCAAAGAAAATAATCCAATGGTGTCAAATCACACGATCTTGGTGGCCAATTGACAGGTCCATTCCGCAAAATTATGCGCTCATCGAATGTTTCCTTCAATAAATCGATTGTGACGTGCGCTGTGTGGCATGTAGCGCCGTCTTGTTGGAACCACAACTCATTTACATTCATGCTATCCAATTCGGGAACAAAATAGTCGGTTATCATGGCTCTATGCCGGTCTCCATTAACGGTAACTGACTCTCCAGCATTATTTCGGAAGAAGTATGGCCCAATGACTCCACCAGCCCATAGAGCACACCAAACAGTCAGTTTTTGTGGATGTAATGGCGTCTCAAGGATCTCATGTGGATTCTCTTCACTCCAAATGCGGCAATTTTGCTTGTTGACGTAGCCATTCAACCAAAAATGAGCCTCATCACTGAACAAAATTTTGCGATGAAAATCAGCATCGAGATCAATCTCATTTTCGGCCCATTTGCAAGCGTTGTTCTTTTGTCAACCTGTTCATGATGAAATGGCTAACCAAACTGAACATAAATGACATTAGAGTTGCCAGATTTGACCACAAAATGCCAGTTTTATCTCTATTCGAAAAACAAACCCCTAAAAAAAACACCCTTTACTATAAAATATGACTTTTGGGGAGTCTTTTCGACATATAATCTCAGCGGTTTCTTGTATAGCCATCATCTTCGCTTGGTAGACACTACAATAAATTGCAAGTCTAAAGAAAGCTTAAATTTCAAGATCTTGGGAGTAAATACTTACCACTACTTGTTCTGGAAGCTTGAATCCATCTGTAAAAATTTTTAATGCCGGTAGTCTTAAGGGGGGTTTTGTAAGACCAGTCTAGCCGTGAAGAGATGAGAACTTCGTAGTTCTTTTCAAGATTTAAGCAAGGCACACAGGTGTCTGTTTTGTCGGGGACAGAAGAGTTCAGAATTACTGTGTGGCCGCATCTACTACCTATACAATTTCTAGATTCTCTTAGTCTAAAGGCTGCTGTGTTGGCACACTCTCTGGCAAAGATATAAGAGGAGGAAGGTGAAGCATGACATTCAAAGCACTAGTCGGGGTTGAGAATAATACCCCAGTAACACATAGACATGCACTTCTTTGAACCTTTACAAATTTCTGAAGTGCAGTTGTCTTATCAAGGGCCCTCAACCTTGCCAGTGAGCCATATATTTACATGTATGGGCCGAACAATTGCCGTATTAATCCAGCGTAATATTCTCGGGGAAAAACCCTATTTTTTTTACAGACAAATAGAGCAATGTTTAACACGTTTCTTTATTTTTAACCGACTTCAAAAAGGAGGAGGTTCTCAATTTCGTTGGTTTGTCCGCGCTTTTTTTTTTTTTTTTTTTTTTTTTTTTTTTTTTAAATGTATGTACATCGATAACTCCTAAAGCACTTGCCCGATTTCCGTAATTTTTTGTCAACAGATAGATACCATGAACGCGGAGGTCCTTTTTTAAAAAAGTGGGCGATATTCGACAAAGGGGCGTGTCAATATAAGAAAAACACTGTATTTCAGTTAATATTGACACTAGGGTACTGAAATTTACAGTAAAAACACTGGGGTAGACACAATTATTACAAATTACGATAAAAAAAGTGGGCGTTATTTGACAAAGGGGTGTGGTCATATTAAAAAACACTGTATCTCAAATATTATTGACACTAGGGTACTGAAATTAAGTACAGGGGTAGACACAATTTTAAAAAACTTCTGTAAAGAAAGTGGGCGTTATTCGACAAAGGGGTGTGGCAGTATTAGAAACACACTATATATTGAATAATATTGACACTAGGGTGCTGAAATTCAGTGCGTGGGTAGGCATAGCTATTACAAATTACAGTCAATAAAGTGGGCGTTGTTTGACAAAGGGGTGTGGCAATATTGGAAAAACACTGTATCTCGAATAGTATTGACACTAGGGTACTGAAATTTAGTACAGGGGTAGACACAATTTTGGAAAATTACTGTAAAGAAAGTGGGCGTTATTCGAAAAAGGGGTGTGGCAATATTAGAAACACACTCTATATCGAATAATATTGACACTAGAGTGCTGAAATTTAGTACATGGGTAGGCATAGTTATTACAAATTACAATCAATAAAGTGGGCGTTATTTGACAAATGGGTGTGGCAATATTGGAAAAACACTGTATCTCGAATAGTATTGACACAAGGGTACTGAAATTTAGTACAGGAGTAGACACAATTTTTAAAAATCACTGTAAATAAAGTGGGCGTAATTCAACAAATGGGTGTGGCAATATTAGAAACACACTATATATCGAATAATATTGACACTAGGGTGTTGAAATGTAGTACATGGGTAGGTACAGTTACTGCAAATTACAGCTAAAAAAGTGGGCGTTATTCAACAAAGGGGCGTGTCAATATTATAAAAATACTATATCTTAGTTAATATTGACACTATCGTATTAATATTTCGTATGCAGGTAGATAAGTAGGTAGAATCATTAAAAAAGTGAGCGGGATTGTACACAGGATGCGTCACTTTAAGGAAAGTACTATATTACGGTTAATATTGATACTTGGAAACTGAAATTTGGCACAGGGGTAGGTAGAATCATTATATGGTACGGTAAATAAATTAGGCGGGATTAGAGAAAGGGCGTGGCACCACAAATTGTAAAGAAGCAGAAATGGAAAATACCCAACAAACTTTCAGGAATTAATGAATCAAATTTGTTAAGAACAAAGTTTCAAGTTTAAAATTTTCCTCAAGAATAAATACTATTGCATAAAATATTTCATATTATCTAAAAAGGAAGAAATAAAAACTTTTTAACAAAAAAAAAACCCGACTTCAAAATCACTACAAAGTAAAAAATAATTTTAAATAACTTTTCCCATTAATTTCTTGGTCATATTTTAAAAGCTATTTATACGTGTTATAATATTGGAAATCTTATCATTTTCATTTTTTTTATTTTGTTTTATTATCAATATATTAATTGCTTTATGAACATAAAAGCTTTGAAGTCGGCGCTCATCTTTGACACACAATCATTACCTTTTACCATCCGTGCACTATTTGGTGCCTTGGTGACACTGTAGTAATTTTAAAAGCTTTGTACACATTAAAATTCTCACTAAACTGGTTTGGGTGAGCTTGTAAAGCTCATATTGAATATGACATAGTGTGTAACAGCTGCACAAATAATGCATGGAACACATTGGCTACATTCAGCGTACTCAAAAATTGCCAATTGAAAGAAAAAAAATCGCTAAGAAGCCTTTATATTCATAAAGTTAATAATATTTTTATGATAAAACAAATTAGAAAAAATTAAAATAAAAAGATTTCGACATAGTAAGATAAGCGCCGACTTCAAAGCTTTTATGTACATAAAGCAATTAATATATTGATAATAAAACAAAATAAAAAAAATGAAAATGATAAGATTTCCAATATTATAACACGTATAAATAGCTTTTAAAATATGACCAAGAAATTAATGGGAAAAGTTATTTAAAATTATTTTTTACTTTGTAGTGATTTTGAAGTCGGGTTTTTTTTTTGTTAAAAAGTTTTTATCATTCCACATAAGTTTCTTGTCCAGAAAAACTCCTAGGTACTTTGTGCTGTTACTGAAGAGCTACCTCGTGCCGTTCGAGACGGAGGTTCTAAGTTGGGGATTTTATAATTCCTAGTGAAAAGAATGAGATCTGTTTTCTGTGGGCTTACACTTATTCCACAAGAGGACGCGCATCTCGAAAGTATTAAGAGTGTTCTTTCTCCATGAGTTGACAGAGAGTTTGAGGAAACTTTCCGTTAAAAAAGAGAGCCATATCATCTGCATATGCAATAACCTTGTAGACTTCCACTTTCATGATATGCAACAGTTTGGCAATTGTCACCTATGACAGAAGTGGAGACAAGACCCCCCTTGTTGAGTCCCCCTGCTTACAAACCTGCGGATAGAGGATTCACCCAGTTCTGAGTTCACCACTCTGCCCACGAGCATTTGATGGATGAGCCTCATAAGAAAATCCTGACAAGGCCAAGGTGAACGCATAAGGAGAACGTTATTGAAGGCTCCTGCTATGTCCAGAAAGGCAGCAAGCGTGTATTGTTTGTCCTCAAATGATTTTTCAATTGTAGAGACAAGAGAATGGAGAGCTGTTTCTGTAGATCTGCCTTTTATATCTACAGAAGATAGAAATATTGTAATTTATAAACAGGTCATAAAAATACTATTATTTATGCTAAAATATGAGGAATGAGTAAACAGGTAAAAATATAAGTAATACTCTCCTGTTACTCTTCGTCCCTTCTATAGGTAATCGACGATGATTATGCCATGCACATCCCAAAAAAACCGAGGCCACGGTAAAGCGTCTTTCAAGACGAGGTGTCATTTTAGATTGCCCACCATTTTTTCAGGGAGTAATATATGTATAACTGTCATTCGATGACGTTTGTCAAAGAAAAGCTGGTAGATTTTCAGATATGGATCGATACGTACTCGCATAACGTATTGAAATAATGAATTCACTATAAAAATGGTGAAAATATCGCGAATACGATTCTTAAAGTTCGTACTGTTGTTGGCCATTCCCAAGCGCCTTCTCTCATAGATATAGGGAGATTAATCAATAAATTCGTGTATTTCGATCAAGCTAGTGATGTAAAGACCTCAACTCGTGCTCGTTCGGCTAGGTCAACTGGTAATATCGCAGATGTAGGTGAGAGTGTGGCTGCAACCCGAGGTTTGTCCATTTCGAGACGATCACAGGAATTTGTCCTATTCACAGCCACTTTGCTCCGTATTTTGAGATCAAGATTTTGGCATACATCCTTATAAGGTTCAATTTATACAAGAGTTAAAGCCTTTAGACCATGGAAAACATCGTACATTCGCTGATTGCGTACTGGAAATCACAGTATCATGATGAAACAATATCATGATTTCTCAAACAAAATTATTCTGAGTGATGAGGTTCATTTTCATCTGTCTGGATACGTGAATAAGCAAAACTGTTGCATTTGGGGCTCCGAAAACACAAGAGAAATAGTCATACAACCTCTTGATCCACAACAAGTCACAGTTTGGTGTGGGGTTTTGGAGTGACGGTGTCATTGGGCCATATTTTGTAGAAAGTGATGCTGGTGCGACCGTTTCAGTGAAAGGATTGCATTACCGAACCATGTTGACTAACTTGTTTTGGCCTAAAATTGATGCTAAGGACGTGAACGACGTTACTTTCAGCGCCACATGCCATACAGCTAGTGAAACAATGGCTCTATTGCGTTAAAAAATTTTCTCTACGCGTTATATCTCGAAATGGAGACTTTGATTGGCCACCGTGATCCATGCGACTTAATTCCATTAGACTGTTTTCATTGGGGCTACGTTAAAAATAAAGTCTACGCCAATGCTCCAGCAAACATTCAAGCACTCAAAGACAATAATAGAGCTGTTATTTGCGAGAAACAGCCACAATTATGCGAAAATGTAATGAAAAATTTTATCAAAAGAATGGAAAAAACGGGCGTGATGGACATTTTACAGATATTGTGTTTCATTACTAACCTCATAGTATTTACTTTGAATTACAATTAAATTATCAGCTCTTTTCACAAAAATGTTGAGTTTTTTTTTAAATTTAAAATGATACCTCTTGTTGAAAAACCATATATAACGCCTGATTGTACCTTGGACCATTTTGAGTTTCTCTTAAAAAAGGTTTAATACTCTGATTTGATGCCATAGTTACTTATATCAGTTGAAGTTGTGAAGGTGCCAAGTTAAGAATTCAGGTCATTATTTGGAGGCAACAAATGGTTTATTGTAAAATGGTCCAAGGTACACGCTCATAAAATTATCTACTTATTTTCAAAAACAATTGGTCTTATTGCCAAAGAACAGTGGTCTTAGCGTTTTGCTCTCTTACCGGCTCATGCTTTTATATCATGGAAAGCTTTTTTTAAAAATATTTTCCAAATGTTGATTTGTTGTTTATTTTACTAATACTATTACAACATACATATAACTAAATCTGATTAATAAGAGGCTTGTTTGAAAAATATGACAACCACCAGCGGATAAAACGCAATATAATCGAATTAAGCAATTTATGGCCTTTAAGCAGAGTGTTTGCACAATACAAGCTGTGATTGGAACAGAGTAGATAGCAAAAAAAAACAAAAACTCTCAGTGAGCTTTTAGAATTGTTTTTAAAAAAATTAACTTATTTATGTGAGGTAACCCTATTAAAGCTTAATTCATGCTGCTATAAAAACGATCGAGGTTTTATAAAAACAAAAACAAAAACATAAATAGAAAGCAGTTAATAAACAAACAACAATCAATCATAAACAATAACTAGAGTCGTCCCCAACGAAATCGACTTTTCTTTTGTTTTTTGTTTTTAATTAGATATGAAAAGCTATTTCAGTAAAAGTCCTTAAACAGGGAAATTAAGGGTACCTTTTGTGTCTTCTTTAGAGATATACTTCAGTTTTGACTGGTCTATTTTCTACTGTTTTTTTTTAATATCAATTTATTTGTATGCCCCAAAAATTTGTACATAAAAAAAAAATCTTTTCCTCTCCATACCCCCTCCATATGACTACGTAATTAACGTAATTAAATAACATTTAGTAGGTATTAATTATACTGTTAGGAGAATTGTACCTTCGAAGGCTCACTATACAATAGGGCGTATCGATTTAAAATTTTTTTTCGAATTTCACATTCTAAGGGGTCTCAAAAGTTGCATGGGGTTGTCAAGATCACTCGAAAAAAATTAGGAAAAAAAGGATGTCTTTCTCTCCGGGTAGGACAAAGTTGTTTTTTCAGGAAAACAGTTATAAACGATCTTAAAATGATTTGATTTTCATAAAAAAAACTATATAAAGAAAATCTTTTGGACTTTTATAATTATTCAAACACCAACGGGATAGTTTTAAAATCCATGAACTATGAAGGACTAATCCAAGCCTAATAGGGATTTTTGTAATTTTCTTCGTTTTGACCGGGCCTTTTTTAACACTTTAACTGCCACCATACAAAAAAAAAATATCGGGTCCGCCGGGCCATTTTTTTTTTACAGATCTAGTGTATTTTGGTATCAAATCCGAACAAAATATCAGAAAATGTTTTTTTTTATATTTCTGTGAAATTTTGAAATATTTCATTGAGGCACAACATATCGTCGTTCGCAAATTATTGTGTTCTATATGACAAAAATGTTTTTTTGGTAAATCAAGTTTAAAGTTTAATAAAAAACTGAACCGAAAAATCTGCCGCGATTTTCTTACCAATGAAAGTTCAAGAGTTTGTGGTTTTTTCTGTCAAAAAAAATGTTCATCCTTGGAAGCGTTTTTTAGAGTAAGATGGGTTTAAAAAAAAATAATTTGTTCTATATGCACTTATTTACGAAACTCTTCTTGTTTTATAGCATATAGAACAAAATGTAATATGTATTGGAGAAATGAAAAGCAATGTGATTTCACTCAATAAAAACTTTATTTCATATATTATAATATTAACTTAATTTTAAACTTAATCTTATACATATGTTCTTATGAGTCCACTTAAATCAATACCTGTTAATTTCTTAAAAGGTAAGTTTCGACTACAAAATCAAGTAAAAAATTAACAAAATTTATTTGACTTCGATGCCACGAAGTTCAGGCTTGATTTACGGAGATTTTCTAATTGAAGCAAGTTTGTTAAAAAAACGAAGACAAAAAGTTGTACCTATATTTTAAATTGTATTAAACAAATTATTATGGGTATTCACGGGTTGATGCGAAACACAGTTGCGACGTTGCGAAAATGCAAGATTGCGAATTTTTGCTTCATTCCAACAACAAACACATTAGAAGCAATTTTGGGACTCTTCTTGAATTACCCACTGCTCAAACCTATTGCGAAAGCGCACAAACAGTGATGCGAAACAGATGATTCATGTTATGGGTGTTTTCAAGCATAGTTGCCATCTGGGAAAAACTTAAAAAGGCTAAGTTTGTACGTTGATTTAAATAAGTTTTTGTTATTTCGAAATAAGGTGGCAATATATTTCTTTCCGCTATCGTAAAGTTACAATATTGATGTTCACGCGTTAGTGCGAAAAATATGTTGCATTTTCGCATTCTTGCAATTCGCATCAACCCGTGAATACCCCTATTGTAGTATGCCACTGCATGAAGTGATAAAAAGTTGTATAAATTTTTCACATCATTTACTTTCTCCAAAGATATCTTCTTATCTATTGCTTATCCATTCTTATTCTTAGTATTAAGCTTTTTTTAAACGTTGTTATATAATTTAACTTCTAACCTCATGTTATTTATGATGGGTATTTTCTTTTCTTTTTTGTTTCATTTTATTTACCAACTGCAATCTAAAGCGGGAGTTTTTCTTTTTTGTTTCATTTCATTTGCCAAGTGCAATGTGAAGCTAAGAAAAAAACCAGAAAAAAAACAAAAAAAAAAGCAAAATACAAAGACCTCCAAATAATAAATTTAATAACTTTATTTAGACTTGCATATAGAACAAAATAAAAAAAATATTTTTTTTACTTAGTATTTTTGCTTCGTTTTTGTTCTATATGCACGATTTTTTGCATATAGAACACAATAGGTTACGAAGCTTGTCACAACAGTGTTGTATAGCACAAAGTCGATATCTCATATTTCGAAAACTATAAAAGATAAAAGCAAACTGATGACACAGATCGATAGATCTCGAAAAATTTGCCTATATACCAGTCTTATCTCAATTTTTTCAATTTTGTGATATAGAACACAATAATTTACGAACGACGATATGTACCTCACGACCTAATGTTATAGTTTTAAGCAAAATTTCAAGTCCATATATCAATATTTGTGGTATCCCAGAGATTTTATCGTTTTGATAAAGTCACTTTGTATAAGAGGTAGGCGTGGTTTTGTACCGATTTGGCCATTTTTCGAACTTGAACTTTATTTTTTATATAAAAGCTTAAATATTGAATTTCGTGATGATAGCTTGAAAATTACGACTGCAATCATGATCACAGACAGAAGGACAGACATACGGACGGACAGATGGACATGGCTAAATCGACTCAGGTGATGATGCTGATCAAGAATATATATACTTTTCACGGAGTGACAAAATTAATATACCCCATTAAAAGGGGTTTTTTTTTTTAATCGTGGGGGTATAAAAATGATGCGCTAAAGATAGGTTTAGGTATGCCAGGCCATGCGGAATTCAACTACGTTTACAGATTTGCATTTCGAGGTACTAATTTTTAACCGTGAACTATAATGTGTAATCAAATACTGAGGCACATACGCTGTGCCTCAGAGCCTACGTGGACATTTTATTGAGGCACACCGTATGGAGAGGGGAAACCAAGTAACGCAGTTGTTGGATTTTTGAGTAAAGTAGTAGAAACATGTTCAATTTGATGCCTTTACCTCAGCCAATTCCACTCTTTTATGTAGTTTCGAAAATCTTGGCAACCTCCATCAACCGGCTCATAAGTTAGAAATTGTAAATTACTGTGTGAATTGCTGTTTATTTACAAAAAAAAATGGTTACAAATAGGACCATGGTATTCAACGGGTCTTGAAGAATTATCTACATACGTGATAAGCAAGCTGAAATCAATTGTTTAACCAAAACTCCAAAATTCTTGGAAGATGCCTCGATCCATTTTTCAACCTTGACCAAAACATCAGTAGTTGACATCAAAATCATTCACCGTTTTCATATACTACATACATATGTACATACATACATATGTACATTCATAGAACGTATTTTCTTATGTTTTTTTTTTCATTTGACATTTTTTGCTTTCTTATTTTAAATCATGATACAATTATACAGGTAGGATTGACAACAGGCTATTTTCTCACGAGATCGTTCATGGATTGTCAAACTCGTCTATTTTATTATTTTTTTTTTTTTTGTTTGCTTTGTCTTGCATGATTTTTGACAATTCATGTTCGCTGGAAAACTGTCACACCTACCTGATTAATTATACCATGATTTTAAATTTTATAGCTTCAATCACTTTGTTTTTCACAAAAAAAAAAAAAAATACTTTAGCTACTCTGTTCGTATGTTGAAAAAGTTTGCAAAAAATATTAAATAAAGAATATTTAAACATCAGATTATTCTACTCAATATCCAACTGATATTTTATATCAAAAAATTTCGCCAAAGAATCGCTTTGATAGCTTTATAGAGAAATGCAGCCATTCTAACCACGGTTTTGAAAATATGAAAATTTTCTCGAAAGTTGGCACATCTAAATGATATCCCCCTCATTTTTACATCTCAATCATATTTGCACAAGTAGCCGATTTCCCTCAGCGACTCCCACAAGAAAAACCTTATCAAAATATTATATAGATTGTTTATAATCGTTTTGTAAGGCCACAAAAGCTCTTAAATTATATTTATTTTAATCAAAATAAGTAAAAAAAAATTTATTTTAAAAAAATTACTAATTTAAAAAACATAAAGTCATTTAATTCATAATGGCAGAGGTGAAAAGATGAAGTTAATTATGACCAGTGGTCTTGACAAGTTGTCATCTGCTTGTCTTCGCCTACTCTAACTTTTATTGTTTCAACTATTCCGACTCATACTGAATAATTTGCACATTTTTCTTGTCTTCAACTGCATAACTTGTCATCTTTGATGTGCAGTTAGATTCTCTGGGACACAGTCGAGCGACACGTATGCACTGCTGGGTCATTCCATAGCTTTCTGTTGTTGTAAAAATGTCACCCGCAGCTGATGATGCTTCTTTAGACATTCATCAACATTGGAGCGTCAGATAAAACTAGTGCAAATGTCAAGATTTAACAAAGCATAGAGCAGGTTGTTAACCGGTAACGGAAGTGTCGCTCTCATTAATCTGTGTATGTCTCCTGCTTGCAATAACTTCCGCTACAAATTGGCTTTTTTTTTGCGAAAAATACCGAACTACAAATGAAGTGAACATAAATTAAGTTGGTCACGACGAAATGGAAGGGACAAAAAATCGACGCAGACTATGTTTGACAGGAATAAAAAAAAACAAAAAAAAAGGACACAATGGAGGAAACTATGGCGCCGCACTGGCTGACATTTTAATAGTTTTATTATTAATTCTGTCGAACATTTTTGCAGGCAAATCAATTTTGAAAATAGCTGTGGTTAAAAAAAGCTTTTTTTGCTGGAGATCAGAAAAGTGTCCTGGCGCCGTATGGGCAATTTTTTTCAACATTTTCTTGGAAAAAAATTGTTGTTCATAAAAAATTGTTTTCATATTAATTAAAGCTGGTGTTTAAGTTAAATGAAAATTTTATCAAAATTTAAATGCAATGAAAAGCTTTGACTCAAAACATATCCCTTTTTTATGTGAGTCAATTCCAGAATTATTTGACTTCTTTTATTTTTGTCGAAAACTATGTCAAGTGTCAGCTAGTACTTTCTTTATTGGAACACTTCAAAGTAACTTGATTTTGATATCCTCGCATGCCCCTTGAATAAGTTTACAAGGCAGACCAAGTCCTTTAACCCTTTAGAGCCGCACACTCTTGACTCTTACTCCCTCTCCAAAGAGCCAAAAGAAACAAACACATGAATTTGTTTGTAAAGCTCAAACAAGTACACGAGACTTCCGTTTCCGCTTCCTTGTTATCGACGTCGTCGTCGTCGTCGTCATCGTTGTTGTCGTCGCCGTCGCTGAGCACCGACCTTAGATGCTCCAAAACATATGTCATTGAGTGTCAAAAAATAGACGAAGAAAAAGACAAGAAAAAAGAAAACTCAAAAAAGAAGGAAACCAAGCGGCAAAAAGTGGCAGCAGCAGCAGACAACTGAAAACGTCTCGCAGTGCTGTTTCAAGGACATGCCTTTGATATCAAGGACAAAAGTTTGTTGCTTTTTTGCAGAGTGCTAGAAAAAGGATTTGAAAAACGACAGCAAAAAATACTTCGCCTTTGAAAAGCTGAAGTATTTGGTGTGAATCAGCTGAGTCTGACAAAAGAAAGTTCATGAAATAGGTCAAGGACACAAAGCAGGAGTTACAAAAAAAAAAAAAACTTGCCAACTGCAGCAATTTTACTTGACAAAAGTTTTATAATAACACGAGCTATAATAATTTTATTACTTAAGCTTGATCCTTGCATAATCATGCAAATCTGCAACATCGTCCAACACACACCTCCTACAATTTTTCTTTATCCAACCCCTTAGAAAATTACACAAAACAAAAAAAATACTTGCTTCATAAAAAGCGCACATTAATCAATGCCTTGTCTCATTAAAAAGCAAACAGCAAGGATAATCCTTAAAATCAAACACACACACACATCTACTCATACCCGCTCAACTACTGGCTAACAGCTCACACTCCCATCTCTATATAATTTAATCAGCTTGCAAGTGCAACAGAGACAGCATCATTGGCGCTAGTGTTGGAAAAATCCGCGGAAAAATATTTTTCTTTGCTGCGCCATAGTTAAGCATATTTATAGGCGACCAGCAAAGGATGCGACAACCAATCACAAATTTTGTTTACACACATTAAGCGTGGAGGATGTTGTGGATGCTGCTGCTGCGGAAAATCGCGAGATAAACTCATTTTCAGTTTTTTTTCTTGCAACACAAAGTGAGAAAAAAAAAACACCAACAAATTTATATAAAGCAAACAAAAATATGTTTGCAAAAACTAACACAAAATTATTGCATGTAGTCGTCTTTTAGGCGCTGACATTGTTGGGCGCTAAGGGTGTGAGCAGAGTACAACAGAGCGTAAGCTCAACAATAGAATTGTGGGCCAGCGCAAAAAGTACAAGAAATTCAAAGTCTTGTGAGCGCAAATAGAAACGAGTGAGTAAGCGAGAGAAAGATTGCTCACAAAAAGAGTTCTCATGACACTGCGCAAGTCTTGTGCGAGAGCAAATAAGACAAATTCGAGCACAAAAAGAGCGCTCAAAAGAAAAGAGTTTTGTCTGAAGATTTCTTTTTGGTAAAAAGTAACTGGGGAAGTTAATTGGAATTGAATCAGGGGAAATTTTTTGCGAGCACAAATTAAGGAGGATTAAGAGATACCAATAGAGAGTAATGGCGTTATCGCAAGCTCTTTACAGACATTAAGACTATTTTCTAATTATGGCATAGTTAGTAAACAGATTCAAAAAGTTCCAAGCTAACATATCCTGGTTTTGTATAATCTATATTAATTTTAATATTTTAAACTTCCTCTTTAAAGTATTATTGTTTGAACTCAAGAATGATAGAAACAAGATTACGCGTTCCGCCGTCCCGTTATCTCTTTCTCAACTGAGTGCATGACGTCACACAGTACTTTTGCTTGATAAAAACGTATGCAAATGTGCGATCTCTTAGGCAAATTGACGAAATTGAAAATAAATTCTTTCGAAAAAGTAAAGTAAAAATATCTACTCTTCTGTATAAAAATATGAATATTATCGTATACGGAAAATATGAATTTTTAAATTTTCAAGAATTTTATCTCCTAAACTGTTCGAGACTGACAAAATTTTACTGTACCAATGGGTTAAGGAGGTTCATATACATATTATTAAAATAAGAAAAAAAAATATTTAGGCGTGGGTGTAGGAGTAAAATTATTTCAAAGTCTGACAATATCGCTTGTGACGTCATGCTCTCTCTCTCATTTGAGTAATCTAGTTTCTATCATTCTTTGTTTGCACTTATTACTTTTGATAAAAACGAGGTGTCTAGTGCAAAAAAAGAACAAACAATTTAGAACTTTTCTCACATTTTTTAAGAAATTATTGGTTAATTTTTACAGAGATATCTCAACTAACAACTAAACTTCCAAGAAGCTTTTGCGAGCTTTTCACTCGCTGGGTAGAATTTGTGCGAAGCTGCTTTGGAGCACTTTCTCTAAAGTATGAAACAGCTTGCTCACAGCCGTAAGTATTTTGAAGCTGCTTTGAAGCTTGCCGTACTTCGAAAAGGTTCTTCGGTAATGTCTTTACGAAGCTTATTAATAAGGATCTACTCTTAAATGAACAGTCTTACTTTCACAGGTAATATAGAAAATGTCAAGAAACATCTTTAAGTAATTTGTTTCGATAAATAAATTCATTTATGCCTTCACGATGCAACTTAAGAAGTACGAGGAGTACTCTCACACTAGCAATCTAGCTCTCACAAACAATACATCAATTTTTTAAAAAAAAAAAAAATGGTCAATCCGTATAGAGCAGCGCAGGGCGCTCCATAGCTCACTGAGCTCTCTGTGAGCGTAACTTTTCACATGTACATAAAGCTCACAACAGAAGAGAATATAATTCAGTCGTTCGCTGACGGTGATGCTGTAAGGATCTATGTCGTTTTGCGCTGCAAATTATATGTACACTCGTGCAAAATCAACTTATTGTAGATTTATTAAACTTATGAACATATTTTTTTAGTTTGTAGAATTTTATATTCGTAGATATTAAGGTTTCATATAATTAATACATATTAGCTATGAAAACTTTTTGCATTGCTCATTCACATTCCTTATTAATCTTTTAATACTTAATTTTTTGATTACTTGCTTACTTATTTTATTTAATTCCTTACTATTTACTTACGTATTTTTTGTTATTTACTTTAATTATTCATATATATTAAGATTTTATAATATAAAAATAATTATTCGTATATATTATGGATTCATATAACTCATTCATATTGTCTATAACGATTCTTTACATTATTTATTCATATTACTTGTTTTAATTAATTTCATAGAAGAAAGAATGAACAATACCGATGACTAAAAATAAAAACAAAAAATAAAAAAGAAAAACTTACTAATCTAGATAATTGTGACAACTATTTCGCTCAGTATGCTCAATTCGAGAGAGCACCAATACTAACAAGACAAAATAAAATGTGACTGTGTTAGAGTGCCCAGCCCTGGTATAGAGATATCTTCATTAACAATCAAACTTCCAAAAAGCTTTTGCGAGTAACATTTTCACTTACTCGTAAAGCGCTGGTTATAATAGACGGAACGGAACGGAACGTTGGGAAATGTCATTTTGCAATCTATTACATGAGTTTCTTACATGTGTGGTTATAATAAGACGGAACGGAGCACCACGTTGAGATGTATAGATTTTTGATTTTTTTGTTGCGTTACGTGACACTTGACACCGTTCCGTTTCGTCTATAATAATGAGCGCTTAAGCACTTGTGCGTAGCTTCTTCGAAGCTGCTTTAGAGCACTTCCTCTAAAGCAGCACAGAGCAACCCATAACTCACTGAGCTCTCTGTGAGAGTAACTATTCACATGTAGACAAGGCTCAAAACAGGAGAGAATATAGTTCAGTCGTTCGCAGACGATGATGCTGTATAATGCTACTTCCACAATTTTCAACTTTTGTACTTGTGTTAGAAGCTCTCTCACTATCCGCACTGACAAAAATTGTTGTGCAGATATTAAGCCAGAATTGTGTTATAATTATCATTGTTATAATCATTATCTTTATCAGTATCATTATCATTATTACTATCATTGTCATTGTCACTATAATTATCATTATAATTATTACTATTCTGCAAATAACGCATTTTCATATGCCTCAAACATTTCGTGCAGTGCAAAACTCACGACCAAGAGGCGCGAACATTCTTGCTTGAAGTTTCAGCGCCAACTGATTGAGAGATGTACGTGTTTCAATACTCGAATAAAGCTTTCGAGTCTCACAATGCGTGGTGCTACGTGAACATTTTTTGCATTCTTAAATGATTTCAATCATAATAATTTCTTTTTATACAAATCATCGATATATAATAACAAATAATATTATGCAATACAAAAATTTATAATGCAAAAAGGTTAATTTTTTAACTCATTTCTGATCAAAAAAAGATTCGTTTTCCGAGTGCCGAAAAAGAAATTTTCTGTGATTAATTTTTTAACTCATTTCCAAAAAAAAAAAGGTTCGTTTCTGAAAGGCATTTTCGTCCGGCGATTGAATCAAATAAGGTTCATTTCTGAGTGCCGAAAAATGTCTTTTTTATGGTTCTTTTTTTAACACATTTCCGAACAAAAACAGTTAAAAAAAGTACGTCGGGCAGAGGCATTTTAGTCCGATGAATGATACAAAAAGGGATCATTTATGAATGCCGAAAATTAACGTTTACCCGAAAAGCTTCACAAATGAGTTCGAAAAGGGTATTTTTGGTTCACTGGGTTCATTTGCCTGTATATTTTAATTTTTATTTTCTTTTTTTTCTTTTTTCGTTCTCTAATTTATACTATTTTTGACAATTAGTGCAAGACGAAAAAACTGTCACTCTTACCTTGTATAATTGTATCATGAATACGTTTTACCATCTTTATTTGGATAAAAAGTCTTGCTCTCACAAGTAATACAGAGGCTGCTTAGAAGCTGAATAAACTTTGAAAAGTTGCTTACCTAAAGCCTTACGAGGCATCTTAATGATGTTTCACTCACACATGAGCTTTTTTGCTCTCAGAAAATGTGTAGAAGCTGCATAAAAGCATTTGCGAGGCTTATACGAGGTTCTTCTCTGAAATGCATGATAAATTCATTCGCAAGAGCTCGTATTTCGCAAGCAACATCAACGCTCTCATCGAAATTTGAAATTTGCGTTTAAAAGTACTCAGTCGGAAGGTAGGCGAACACCTGTCTAAAACGATCTATCTTTTCTTATTGCCTTAATAATTGGAAAAAGGCACTTATATGGCAGCTATAAAGCGATGTGTTAAAAAGAAAATGTGAAAAATGCAAAAGTAAAAAACAAAACAAATCGACATCCCTATCATTCCTTTATTTCCAAAAGAACTTCTTACGTGCTCGGAGATGTGACAAAGGGATTAATACCCCTTACGTAGCAGCTCCATACAAAAAAAGATATGACATTTGCTAGTGAAGGGGTATGATCGCCGAGTCTTAAAGGATGTGCCAAGAAGCTATCTGGGGATGATCGCTTTTCCTACTGGGTACTTTCGAAGCAAGAGTAAGAGAGAATCTTACCTCCACTCACAACTTCTGAAAAGTTTCTCGTCTCGGCATAGTTTTAGAATCATATGAAAAAAGGCTTTTACGAGGTTTTATCATCAAGGTTCGGGCGTTGCTTACTTTAAAAGGGCTTACAACAAAAGCTCACAAAAATTTGAAACTGGTCTTTACAACTGTTTTCCAAACACAGTATCGCAGTGGAGAAATTAAAGAAGAATCAAAAGTAAAGGCAGTTGAACTTTCCTCTTGTGTATTCCTATCCCGTAGCCGAATCAAATTGCATAGATAAAACAAAGTCAGCAGTTAGGGGTCCCAAAATTTAGAGGATTTATTCAAAGCAATATTTTCATGAGTTTCTTTTTATCGCAAAAAAAAATCATCAGATTGGTTTTGATTTTCCTAATTTAAAAATTACTTCATAAATAAAATTAAAACTTTGTTTTTGAAGTTTGTCCTAAAAATCAAACAATAGTTTCTACATAAAAATGGTCTACATGTAACATCTCTTCTCTTTAAACAATACGAATTTTATGAAATTTTATGAAGTGAATTGTCTGATACACATAAGAAATAAGGTATAGCCGATAGACAAGGATGCTTAGCGATTGGTTTAAAGATACACTGTCGTAGGTTCAAATCCGGACATGGTCAGAAAAACTTTTTTTTAATATTTTTATCATAACAGTTGAAAATTGTTATGAAATATTTTTGAAGATTTCATCAAAACCAATTTCGAATTGTGGTTATTTTTGCGGAACAGCTGAGAGAACTTTTAAATCAATAAAAACTTTGAAACTCATCAAGGGCAGGATTCGATACCAAGCTCACGACATGCGAGTTGAACACATTTTCATTAACGCTACGACTCATATATGTAAGTGATAGATATACAAAAATTGAACAAAAATGTAATTTTTCTTGATATTAAAAATAATGATAAAAATTATGAAATGATAATCCTAGAAGCTCTATCAGCAAAATTCTGTATCGGCAGAAAAACAGTTCAAGATGTTTAAGAATCTTTGAAAGAAACTAGAACACAGTTTACTTATTCTAATTCTAATATAATGCATCGGTACAATTCGATTCAATTTATTTTTATTCACTTTGCTTCACTTTTCATTCTTCCCAATATTCTCTTCAAATTCTCATTAATCAGCTTTAACATCAATTAAGCTATTTGTTTTGCCTTTTTGCTAATTTTCTACACATGTCTCTGTTCACAAAATTCTAACTATCCAATTTTCATTCGCTCACTATATGCTCCTCTTCTTGGTTCTTTTTCTTTTTAACCCAAGCAATTAATTTCCTGCCTCAAATTTTTCATTTTCAAATGAAATCATCTCAAAAAAAAAAAAAGCAGAAAAATAAAACGAATTCTTAACATATATAAAAAAAGTCAGAAACGCAATGTAAAGTAAACTGCAAAAACCAACAACAACTAAAACAAATTCAGGAGGCCTGGCTTTCTTGTCGCAGAGCTTTGGAAGCTTTTCTAAGCCAATCGCAATTCGTTGTTGCGCCTCGCATTTGCATTGCCTGATTATGCTTATGTGTCGGCTGCGTGCGCGTGTATGTGTAACAAGCAGAGTGTCTACTGTGCGCTGAGAAAGAAAAAAAAACAAGAAAATAAAAGACAAACGTTAAATTTTTAGAGGCCTCTACATTTTTTATAGGCAACTTATATTTGATTCGCATGCTATTTTTAGCAAGTTGCTTGAAATAAGAAAAATTGAGGAAATGTTGGGGAAAAAAGATAGTAAAGGGCATTTTTTAATGATTAAAAAAGTTAAATCTTGAAAATCCCATGATTTTATTTCTTTATACCATGATATATTTATTTTTATCTAAATGATTTTTTTAACTAAAAATGACCTTATTTAATTTTTATTTTCATTGGCCAAACTAACCAAAAGCATAAATCAAATAACAAATATCATAAGAATTTTTTTTTTTTTTGTTTGAAAAATTCGAAAAAAGAGTAAAGATAAGAATCTTATCGCATGAAATAGATTTTTAAACAAAGTCATTGATTGTTAGACAAAAACTCTCTCTTAAAATAGTTATTTTATAAGCAAATTTAGACAAAACTTGTATCGCAAAGTTGTATCATGAGATATTAAATTATTAATAACTTTAGAAAAAAAAATTCTCTCATGCGATTTTTATAATGAAAAATAGTTCCTCATAAAAAAAAGTAGCAGTTATTCACACTTAAAACAAAAAAGAAGTTATTTTATTCAGAAAAAATCTAACCTTTTTCTTTTGTTTTATTTAATAAAAAATTCATAGATTGGAAAATAATTTCCTACGAAAATCTCATTGATTTTTATTTATAAAAATCATTAATAGAAAAGATTGCCGATAGTTGACGCCAAAGGCGAAAAAAGAAAAAATTCTCACACTTAAAACAAAAATGAGGAGATATTTATTCAGTAGTATCTAATCTAACAAAAAATTCTCAGATTTGAAAAAATTTCCTTCGGAATTTACAGTAATTTCCATTTATAGTAAAATGTGTTTAAAAAGTATTTTCTTGAAATATTTATAATCTACTTCGCTTGCACAGAAAAATTAAATTTTTTCTCTATGTGATTGCATAAAAAGCATAAAGAGAAAATATATTAAATTATTATGCTAGAAAAAATACCAAAGATAAAATTCTCACATGCAATAAAAATGTTTGTTACTGGTGAATGCCAAGAAAGTGAAGAAAATTTTCTTATATTACCTAATTATAAAAATAAAAGAAAAAATAAATTCTCGCATGCGATAAAAAAATTTTAATTTTGTAGTTCCCAAAGCGAATGCGGGAAGTGGTAACGTGCTTCATAGCTACCCCATAATTCCTGAAATCGAAACCAACCCAGACTGCGCATGGTCCTTCGCATTACCTTTCTTAATTTCTCTCCTCAGTTCTAATCAACTTAAATTAAGACTTAATCAATAATATAGTAAAAGCCAAACAGAAATTATTTAAAATTTTAAAAATGCTACTTAGCAGAAATATTACTCTTGCGACATTTCTTGCATTTCACAAGAAATATTTCGTTTTACAAGTTTAGCTAATTGATAGAATAAAAATAAATTCTCGCATGCGATCATTTTTCTATAATTTTTATTCGGAGATCACTTTGACATCTTAAATAACAGTATAAAGATTAATATATATTTTCTCCCATAAAATATTTATCCAATTATAAAAAAAAAAACAAAAAGCAAAAAAAAAACGAAGAATAACTCGCTTGTAATAGACATTGTATATATAAAAAAAATAAAAAGAAAAAAAAAATAAATAACTGGCCATTTCAGCCCTTGAAAGGACTTTGACCTAGCTTCTTATGATCAATTGTGTTGTGCGTGTTATTAAGTTTGTACACTATTGACCGAGAACCGGTCCAACATGCTTAACGCCAACTCCGAACGGCGATGAACGGAAAGTTCTCGTTCTCAAGAAGCTTTACATGGTATTTTAATGACTCTCTGAGGTTTGCCATTGTCTGCAGAGAGGTGGCGGCCGTACAGAAAAATTATTTTTAATTCAAATAATTTTCTGTCGCTGCTGGGGTTCGAACCTGGGTTTCCAAAGTTCTTTGACAAAGCGGCCACGCACTTTAACCAACTACGCCACGGACGCCACAAAATTATGAAAAAAAATATGAAACAAAATAAAGAAGACAGCGTATTTTTTCGGATAGAACACCACGAATAAAATTCTTGCATGCGATTAAAATTGTTATCTCTAGTTTATGTCAAGGCGAAAATTTTGCCAACCACATTATTTGAGTCAATTGATAATAAAAAATAAATTCTCGCATGTGATAATTTCTTTATAATTTAGTTTAGAAGTCACTTTGACATCTTAAATAACAGTATGAAGAAAATAATATATTTTCTCCCATGAAATATTTATCCAATAATTAAAAAAAAAAAAAAAATTACTCGCATGTAATAGACATTGTAGATATAAAAAATTAAGAAGCAAAATAAAGAAGACAGCTAGCTATTTTTTTCGGATAGAACACCACGAATAAAATTCTTGCATGCGATTAAAATGGTTATCTCTTGTTAATTTCAAGGCAAAAGTTTTGCCAATCAAATAGTCTGCTGTCAATTGATAACAAAAATAAATTCTCGCATGCGATAATTCTATTTTTATATAATTCGGAGCATACTTTGATATTTAATGTAAAAGCAAAAAGTTTTTAAAATTTTTCTCGCTTGAAATATTTATTTTGTAATCCAATCCATACAAATATTTGTTCAGGCGAAATTTTATTAATCATATTTTGGTTACTTCAAAAATATTCATATAACTATAAAAATATTAAGAACAAGAAAGAAAACAGTGCATTTTGCCAGATAGAGCACCACGAACAAAGTTCTTGAATGGGATAAAAATTTTTTGTCGCCAGTTAATGTCAAGAGCAAAAATTCTGCCTATCACATTATTTAAGTCAATTAATAAAAATAAAAATATCTCATGTGATAATTTTTTATCTTGTTTCAGAAGTAACTTTTAAATCCAATCATCAATTAATTAATTTCCATTTATAGAAAAATGAGTTTAAAAATGATTGTCTCGCACGATATATTAATTTTGTAATCCAATTGCACAAATTGAAAAAAAAATAAACTTACTGGCATGTGTTAGGAAAAAACAATGTAGAAAATAAATAAATGAATTGCCTGAAGTAGTAGCAAGAAAGAATTTCTCGCATGCGATTAAACTTTTTATTTTTATCTTTAGTTAATAATAAAGTGAATGGAGGACAATTAACTCATCACTGTATCTACAGTCAATTGATAATAAAAAGTAAATTCTCGCATGCGATATTTTTTCTTCCTGCACTTGGAGGTAACTTTAGATTATCATATTAGATATGAACTATTTGACAGAAACAAGTGTATATAAAATTTAACTCGCATGAAATATTAATTGTTATCTTATCCCACAAAAAAAAAAACAACGAAAAAAAAATCTGACATGCTATAATTTTTTTTTTTTCAAACTTCAATTGAGAAACATTTTCAAGTTTTTCTTGTATTTTTATGTTGCATGCGATAATATTTTTATACGCATATATCTATTGTTGCATTGAAACTTATTTTAACTTGCTTCTAAAAAGCAATCTTCTTGACTCCAACACATTAAAACACAACGTTATAGATGCAAATTTTACAAAGGACAAAAAGCTTTTCAGCCAGCTTTTAAATTAACCAATGCTCGTAAGAAAAATTCGCATAAGTTTTCATCTTATAAAGTTTTCTTTAACTGATAACATTGCATAGCTATTGAAGCTCAATTTATTTTGGAACTTGCTACGTCTGCTAAGTCAGCCAACAGTGATGCTCTGCAATCTTTCCTCTCCCATGACCACCGAAATATACTTCACAGCCTCTACATACACGGCGCCAAAGCCACATACATACATCATTTAAATTACCAAAAAACAACCAACATTTTG
Organism: Pherbina coryleti; assembly: GCA_943735915.1. Taxonomy (NCBI): domain Eukaryota; kingdom Metazoa; phylum Arthropoda; class Insecta; order Diptera; family Sciomyzidae; genus Pherbina; species Pherbina coryleti. Next base: position 172,128,423 of record OX030950.1, read on the forward strand.
GTCATCCTCATCATGATCATGAAAATCATCGTCATCAGCAATAGCAGCAACAGCAGCAGCATTGACGTCGATGACCATTTCAAATGTTTTCCCAATGAAGAGAATAAGAACACAAAAATAATAACAACAACAACAATGACGACGACGAATTTTTGCCAAAAAAAAATACAACAATTGCCAAATAAAACAGAAAAACGCAACGCATTCATAGACAAAAATAAAAAAGCTCTTTGCGCATTTCAACGATTTTGCCAAAATTTTGGTGGTAGTGTTGATGATGGTGTTGGTGCTGAAGTATGTGTTCGTTGACGTCTACGCAAAAACAAAGAAGTCAACGAAATATACGAGTACAAATAAAATCAAACGTAATGAAAATCATCAAAAGCAGTCGCAAAAGCAGCACAATGAGCAGTTTTAGCGAAATAATGTTGATGAGAATGGGTGATGATGGTAATGGTGGTAGCGATATTGGTTGTGGTGTCTCTGACTGTTGTCTGGCGACAGTAAAAAATGCCAAAAAGCCAAAAATAAACTACTTTGCTGAGCGGCAAAGTGTTGAAAAGCAATGCAATTTTGATCGAACAGCTTAAAAAAAAAGGAGGAGCGAAGAGTGGAGCAATTCCTTAGAAGCCTTTGTTTAAGAATGCCTCAACCAAGAATACTCATGAGAGCAGCGAGTATTAAGGAAAGTTTTGATAGGCAAAAAAGTTTCACAGTTCAAATGCTAGGTTTGGAATTTTCAGAAAAAGGATCTTCTGTGAGTACAACAAAAGAAGACAAATTGCTAACAAATTAAAATTAAAAAGAAAGTTTATCCACAGTTGCCTTCATTTCAATTAAAAATAACGAACTTTATGCAATATATCCTGATGGTAAGCATCAATTCTTGATAATTAAAGAAATTTTTCAAAATGTTCTTTATTTAATTTAGCATTTCTGATGCATTCGTAATTAAAAGTGGTATGTACTGAAGCATTTAACTTTCTTTAAGAAAAAGGACACTCTATAGAAAAGCGAACGTAACAAATATTTATAAATCTGACAGAGGAAAGTTTTATTTTAAAATAATATATTTTCGTTTCACAAAAAGAAATTTAAAAAAAAAGGACATTCTGCCAGCAAGTTCAATAAACGATTTTTCAGTGTTCTCAGTATGGAAGGTTGTTTTTTAGCACTTAATTCTTTTGTTTGATAAAAAAAAATAAAATGAAGCAACTTCTTAATGTTTAAGAGCTGGAAAAAGTTAAAGAAAATATTAATGTTCAAATTTTTCTTCGAGCATTTAGTTATATATAAACATCAATCGAAAATTAATATCTCGATATGAAAAGGACATTAAGTAGCTAAACAAAGAAGATTAGGTTTTAAAAATATAAATAAATAAGAAAATTTTTTAAACGAATATACCTCCGTTTTGATAGATATATTAAAGAAAAAATACTTAAGTTAAATTGAAGATCATAAAACTTGAGTTCAGTATTACTTTTTTGCAGTTTTATTAGCTTAGATTAGAAAACCTTCCAAAATGACAGATTTCTAGTTCGTAAATTTAAAGGACACCAAGCAGCCAGACGAACTATTGCAAATTTCAACAATATAAAAATGCAGAAAAATTAGGTTTAGAAGGACTCTTTCGTTTCCCCAAAAAATATTTCGCACAAAATTTGCTTTAGAAAAATACAGGACTCTTAAAGTTTAGAAAAAAAAAATATAACAATAATTAATTTTCTACATCGCTTTCTACATAGCTTTATGTTCAAGTTTTCGAAGACTTTAAGTTCTTATATTACAAGGACATTAAGGTACCAAGCGTATTTATGACATTTTCAAATATATGTCTATGCAGAAATATTGTTTAAACAAATAACTCATAATTTGTAACTCATAATTTTATAATTTCGATATCTTGGTATATTGCATTATTAACATCAAAAGGACATTCAACAGCTAAGCGAAGAAATGAAATTACTGACAATCGGAATAAGCTAAAATTTAATTTTAAATAATTTGCTTCCGTTCCAATCGAAAAAATTTTAAAAAAATTATTGTATAAGTTTTGTTAAAAGGATAAAGAAAATAGCGATAAAAGGACAGTTTTTAATTAATTTGCAGTTACTTTTTTTGGGTTTAGCCTTTAGTTTACTTTTTTCAATATTTTTTTTTTTGTCTAGTAAAAAGGACATTCAGCAGTTTAGTGAAAGATTTCAATTTCAAAAATTCTTAATAATCATAATTATTATTTCAAATAATTAGGATCCATTTCTAGAAAAAAGTTATAAATTTTATGTTTAAAGGATATTTAAAGATGACCGGAAAGATATTTAAGCTTTAAGCATTTTTTTGTTTTTGTTGTTTTAATACTTTCGAATCAAGTAAATTTTTTTAATATTTCGTATCCTTATAGAATAGCAAAGGTTAGCTAGATATTTTATAAAAGCCATTAGGATGCTATTTTGTTGTAGCATGCAATAAAACTCATTTTTGGGAATTTTCAATTTTTAAACAAAAAGGACATTCTATGGGTAACCGAAATAGTCAATATTTTAAAATTATTTTTAAGCAAAACTTTTATGCACAAGAGGATACGTCCATTTTTATCACATTTTGATATTAAACTTACTTTTTGAGGTTAAAAAGAATGCGTAAAGTTTGACTCAAAGTAGAATTTTCGCAAGATATAACATTTTTAATCTTATTTGTAAAAAACCTTAATGTTAAATAAAAAGGACATTGTATAAGTAAGTGAAATAGTCAATATTTCAAAAGTATTTCCAAGCAAAACTATTATGCACAAGAGGATACGTTCGTTTTCATCACATTTTGATTTTAAACTTACTTTTTGAGGTAAAAAAGAATGAGTAACGTTTGACTCAAAGTAGAGTTTTCGCAAGATATAACATTTTTTAATCTTATTTGTAAAAAAACATTCTTTTTTTAAAACTTTTTATGTTAATGCAAAAAAAGGACCTTCTGGAAGTATTGCTTACTATTAAAAAGTAATTATTTTTTAAATGTCAACAAAACTGTTGAGTAGCTTAACGACATTTAACGTATTTTGAAGCTGGATTTTAATTAATTTAAGCTTTTATTTGCTACGTTCTACATCAAAATCGCCACAAAAGCTATTTTTCGAACACATTCAAAATTCATAGAAAATTGCTTCGAAATTCGCTAGTTTTTTTATTCAAACATTACTCAAACAAAGCGTTGCACTATTTTAATATCGATTGAATTGTTCGATTCAACTTTAAAGAGTTTACCCGGTATAAAGAATAAATATCAAATAATTTCAGAGTGGTCGGCAACAGTTGTTGCAAACGTCGAGTCGGTCGAAATAAGACCACCAGCATGAAATTCAAGTTCATACGCACTAAGAGAGCTGCACGCATGCATGGCATATTTATTTAAAAAACACGCACTACACACTACGATACACACACACGCATACACAATCACTCAATATTTGTGTGATTGCTGTGCAAAAGCAACAGTTTTGTCTGTCAGTTTTTTGAGCCAGGACAACACTTCAGTGCAATCCAGCTGCAATATTCGTTGAGCCTATGCAACAAAGCACGCACATAAAATTTATGAAGATACCCTTTTATATATATGTATGTATATTTATTTTATTTTATTTTTTCCGCATTTTTATTTTTTATTTTGTTTTTTTTTTTTTTGCATTGGATCGGTTAGTTGAAAAAAAGATTGTTGCGGCCAAAATTGAGCCAAATCAAAAACACGCAACAATTTGTTCTAGGCCTGTTTTCAATATTTTATAGCAGCAGATGTGAGTTTGTGTGTATGTGTGTGTGTTTATGTGTGTTTGTTACATCGTAGACTGGAATCTATGTAGTCTGAGTAGTGTATGCGTGTGTGAAATGTTGTTGTTGCGTGTGAAAATAATATTTATTTATTTGTAGAGCAACCTTCAATATATACATAAACATATATATGTATATATATATATATATATATATCTGTATGTATTTATATGTGTTCCCTGACTTTATTTTTTCATTTTTTGTGTTGCTCTTCTTTTCAAGGTCATTGCAAGCATCAAAATTGGTTCAATGCCTGATTTATTGCAACTGGCGGCAGGCATATTTGAAAAAATGCAACAAAAAAGGAACAAAAAAAAACACAAAACAGCACATCACATCATACACATATACAATGATTGTTCTGATGTACTGCTGTGTTTGTGAAGAAATTTTTTTTTATGTACATAAAACATTAGAAGTGATGCAGCTGGTGCATCAACGCGTATGAGTTACATTTTTTAAACGTTGTGGAAAATGTTAAGTATACGTCGTGAGGTACCTGAGGGGTGAACACTATTTATTTAAACAGAGTCCTTATAGACAAACATCATAAATAAATAAAATTTGAGTAGCCAGGAGAAATAATATTTTATTTTTAATAAATTTAACCTAAACTCAAACCTTAACTCAATTGCCAAAAGCGTATCGAAACGTAATATTCCATCTAATAAAAAAAAATATGCATTAATTAGGATAATTTAATAATAAATAACAACACTAAGAAGCAAATCCTCAATAGTGCAGCTTTTTTAAGATGCGGTAAAAAGTTATTTTAAAGACGCCTTTTCTGAAAAGTTCCTTTACAAACAACACTAAGACACTTAAAAGTCAGCTTTTAGAACAATTTCAATTAGAAATTTTTCGTACTTGGCATTATTGATTGACTTCAGAATCAAAGTAGTTGATTCTGAATTTTAAAAATAAAGGATATTCTGTCGACATGTACATATTATGGACATGCCGTATTAATAGTAATCAAAAAAGATTGTTAAAAATAATTTTTTTTTCATAATTAATAACTTTTGCCATACAGGACTCTTTCGAATCCACTTAATTGTATTAAGGACTTCTTGATTTTAACTCCATTTGCACATTCGTTGAAGATCCTAAATCATTCTTTCAATATAAATAAACTAATTTACAGAATCTTTTCACTCTTACAAAAAAGGACATTCTGCTGTCTGGTAAGATAATAACATTTTTAAAAAACTAACAACGACCAATTTTTATTTGAAGCATTATACATATCGTACTATAACAAATTTTCAAAATAAAAAATATTTTTTAGTATTTTAAGAATAAGAAAAACTACACTAATAATGTTTTTAGCAATGTTTGAATTATTTAAGTTTTCAAAGGCTATGCTTACAATTTTTTGAAAGTATATTCAGCAACTAAGCGATGTAATAAACTTTTAATTTTTTTTTTTTCCTTTGACTTTATGAAGGACTTCTTTATTTTACTCAATTTTTTTATACTTTTAATCGCTTAAGTTAAGCATGTAGAGTTATAATGTCCAAAAAGAAATAATTTAAAGAATTTCTTAAATTTTTTCAAAAAGGACATTCTGCTGTTTAGCGAAATAATGAAATTTTTAAAAATATGACTATGAAGACTTGTTATTTGAATGAAGATACATATCGTATGGTGGAAAAAATATACAATTAAACAGTATTTGAGCTATTGATTGAATTGGTTTTTCTTCAAAAACCAAAAAAAAAGGAAAAGTACAGAAAAAAAAAGAAAACCCAGATATATTTTAAATAGTTTGCTAGTATTTAAAGGCCATTTTGAAAGAATTATAATTTTAATTTTAAAAGGACATTCTGCAGCTAAGCGAAGTAATGAAAATTTAATATTAGGGTCTTCCTTTATATTGCTAATTTTTCAAACATAGACTTTTTGAATCTCAACATGATTCTTCTATATAAATAAATTGATTTAGGGATTTGACTAAGAAAAATTGCTATTTAAATGAAGAATAAAAAACAATTACAGGTGGCGTCCGTGGCGTAGTTGGTTAAAGTGCGTGGCCGCTATGTCAAAGAACTTTGCAGACCCAGGTTCGAACCCCAGCAGCGACAGAAAATTATTTGAATTAAAATAATTTTTCTGTACGGCCGCCACCTCTCTGCAGACAATGGCAAACCTCAGAGAGTAATCAAAATGCCATGTAAAGCTTCTTGAGAACGAGAACATTCCGTTCATCGCCGTTCGTAGTCGGCGTTAAGCATGTAGGTCCGGTTCTCGGTCAATTGTGTACAAACTTAATAACACGCACAACACAATTGATCATAAGAAGCTAGGTCAAAGTCCTTTCAAGGGCTGAAATGGCCAGTTATTTATTTTTATTTTTTATAAAAAACAATTAAAAAAAGCTTTGGTAATTTTAAGGAATTTTTTTACATATTTTATTTCCAAGCTGTATGTAAAATTTAAAATTTTTATTTGAAAAGGACATACAACAGCTAAGCAAAGTAACAAAATTTAAATTTCAAATGTCTTTAAACAACCAAAAACCACAGATACATGAAGAGTTTCTGGAATGCTAGATTTGGAATAAAGAAAAAATTCGATAAATTAACTTTCAATATCTTTCTATAGAAAGGACATTCTGTATTTAAGCTAAATGTGCAGAAATTTAAAAACTTTTTAATGCAAAATTAAACTTGAAAGCAGAAGGTAATGGCTTCAATCTTTGCTATACGAGCTGCCCTCAATTGCAATTCTTACGAGCGTTGCTATTTATATTTCTGGCCTAGTATTGAGATAACAGATATTTACGATCAAAATTGGTTTTATTGCTTTTCAAAATATTCTCCATTAAGATCAATAAGCTTTTGCATGCATTTGAGCCAATTTTGGAAGCCCTTTTTCCACTCCCGTTAAAATAACTCTAAACGTTTTGAATGCAACAACCACTTCTGTGAGTGTCAAAATCGTTGACCACGGTATTCTTTTTTTATTACCGTAAAAAATACATTGGACACCAAATGAGGGTTGTACGGTGGATAACCCATGAGCTCGATTTTTTGGCTGGTGAAAAAGGTCATTGTTTAAGTAGATATTTAAGAGCTCTCTTTGTCATGATGCAGACATCGCCTCTTCTTCGAATTTTTCCGAATTTCTCCGATGACATGTAGCAAATAAGTCATCGTATACTATTCAAATTTGACCGCCCTATGTTATGTTTACGCCACTGTCACTATATGACCGGTAATGCTGAAGAAACAGGCAATCATCGAAGTGCTACTTCCTCGAACAACTTTTGTTGGATTTGGCTCGTTTTGGATCCATACGTTTTGAATCCATACTCGTTTTGGATCCATGATCTATACAGTCGTTTAGATCATATACTGTATGGCTTTGGTCTCATATGCATGCATCCACGATTCGTTACCTGTGTAGATGTTATACGCAGCCTTTGATGCACATGGATCGTATTTTTCCAAGATTTATTTGTACCAATCGATACGAGCCTTTTTTTAAATTTTGTCAGATTATATGGGATCCAAAAGGAACAAATAATTATTGCGGCCCAAAGGTGCCTCAATCTCAGGGTATGTCACAGGATGATCTTGCTTAATCAGTTCACACACAGCATCGATGTTTTCTGCGAAAGCAACCAACTTCGAACGACTTAACGGAATTCGTCCTGACCACGGCCACGAATTCCTTATACCAGTCATTTACAGAGCTGTAAGATAGTACTTTATAGCCGTTGAAAGAATTAAGTTCTTCGATGCATTCTTGTCTTGATCCAAGTCGAAAGTTATGAAAAATAATCGCAACAAAATTTTTACGAGTTTTTCAAGTAGCTTCAAAAAACTCAAAACGCGCTCGAAATGTAAGATGTTCTGAACAATGGTGTATGTTCAACAATGTTCAATTTTCAATGGAAACGTCAGATGGTTAGTAATTCCACTTACTGTTGCCAAGGCCAGAAATATAAATAGCAACCTTTTTAAACAAAAGTTTCCCAAAATCATTCGCGAATTATACTGACTACAAGTGACTGCTTTGCGATCTGTTACCCTTCGCAACTTAAAGGCAAGTTAATCCCAAAATTTTTCAAGGATCCTGTGGAGGATACGCTTATTGAGCTTAATTAAGCTTAAGCTAAGATTATTAAGTTTAATAACAAAAAACTGGTTATAACTCCAGTTGTCAAGGACTTTCAATAATTTGTCTTGAACATATTTTAGTCATTGAGATAAAATTATATTGTTTTTTTTTTTGTTTTGTTGCTTCCTCGGGTAAATTTTTCATTTCCTATCATTAAAATCGTGCATTCAAAACGTGGCTTTATATAAAAGCGCATCTCTTTCATTAAAATTTTACTAATGTTGCAGCAGTTTTGTTTGGGTTCTTTTACCACATTTTAATTGCGTAGCAAACTAGGACCGCAACAACTCCAACCCCTAAAACTAGGCAACAATAATATAGCAGAAGCAGCAGCAGAGGCAGAAGCAGCCTAAAGTGGTATAAACACCAACTGCAACAACAGCAACAAGAACAACAAAAACAACAAAAACAACAATAACAACAACAATAACAACAACAATAACAACAACAACAACAACAACAACAGCGGGAAAAACTACAACAAAAACGGCAACATCGGCAGCAACACCAACAAAAACAAAAACAAAAACAACAACAACCACAACAACAACCACAACAACAAAAACAGCAACAGTAGCAACAAACAACAAAAATTGTAGCAACAAAAAAAAAATACATAAACAACAACAACTAGAACAAAAACAAGAACAAAAACAAGAACAAAAACAAGAACCACAACAAGAACAACAACAAGAACAACAACAACAGCAACAACAACAACAACAGCAACAACAACAACAACAAAATCATCAGCAGCAACAACAACAACAACAACAACAACAACAACAACAACAGCGGCACCAGCGAGAGGTGAAATCATTTGCACACTGGGCGGAGCTCCAGCTGTGGGTGTTAGTTTGGCGCCCACTGTGGCTATATGCGTGCGTTTGAATGTGTGTGTGTGTGTAAAGTTTACACAAACGCATTATTCATTTTTTAAGTTTTTCTTTTAACGTTGATGTTGTTGTTTTTTTGTTTTTTTGCAAACGTTTTTCGCCTCATGCTAGGCTGTTAGTAGTAGTAGTAGTTGTTGTTATTGCTGTGGTTCTTGTTGTTGTGTTGTGTAAATTTTTCATTTACTCACACGCACACACTTGACTACATAAATACACACACACACACAAACACACAGCCATACATACATGCCGGGCAGATAAGTTGCTTTTAGAAACGCGAATATATTGTTAAGCTTTTCTTTTTATTTCTTTGCGAGCTTTTGGATTTTTTTCTTTTACTTATTTGCTGCGATAAAAGCGGCTAAAAAATATAAAGCAAGTGAGCGGTAGGAGCAGAGTGGGAGATAGAAGTCTGTGCACATAGACAGCCTAGTATTTCAAAAACACTTGGCTGCATACATAAGTGTGAGTAAGTTGGTATGTATATGTGTGTGTATGTGTTTTTGTATTTGTGTGTGTGTTGAATGTGTAGATAAATATTTTCCAAGCCGTAATTGAAAGCGTTTTAATTGAAAGACATTCGTTCAATGACAGCAATGAGCGTGAGCTCTCAAATTGACAGCATTGAAGGAAGGAAGTGTTTGTTTTTGTTGTAGTAAAATATTTCAGTCTAATTTAAACGTAATTTTATCAAAGCTCTATATAAATAAATTCAAAAATTTTTCCACATGTTGGTATAAAAAGTGATGAGATATAATTTTTTTTTTTTTTTTTTTTGGTGTTCAAAATAACTTGAATGCATTTTTCGCTAACGAGACAAGCTTTGTTGTTTTTTTTTTATTTTGATTTTGGTTCATTTCATTGCATATTAAAAACTGAATAGCCGTTCAATCAATTCTTAATCTGTTGCCATAGCATTTCTTGCTAATTGACAATTTTTTTTTTCCATTTTGAACTGTTTTGCCTTTTTAATTGCTAACAAATTAAGCGATAGACAAGGAAAGGAAAAAAAAACAAAACAACAAAAATAAAATTCAAAAATATTGCAAACAACAACATGAAATCGATATTAAGCGATACAAGAAAGAGTGACAGGGAAACAAAACAAAACAAAAAAACAAAAAGTATTATAAAGCATAAGCTAAGCAAAAGACATGCATATGTGAAGAATGGAGAAAATGAATAAATAATTGCCTTTTCTTTTTAATTGGATGTAAATGTAGACGATTTTGGAGTTTCACGAACTATGAAAATTGAGTTGAATCAGAGATAATAAAAGTATTAAATAAATTATTCTACGAATAATTCTACACATAAATCAAAATGTTTAATTGCTTACTTGAATGGTCTTTGGACTTGTAATTGGTTTGAAATTAATACAATACCTATCTACATAAACTTTTTAAAAATATGTAAGAACTTATGATAATGAACACCTTGGCGTGGGTTGACGTTCAATGCCTACAAATCGAGAGAGCTTGAGTTCAAATTCAAAGAGTGATAGAACATTTTATCAATAGACAATAATTTTTCTGCACTCAAAGAAAGAGAGAGAGAGAGAGTGGGACACCACTACATTTAAATTTCTGTGTTTTTTCTGTGCTTGTCTTTTGTCTTTTGCCAAGAATGATAGAACGTTCTGCAAATGAGAGAGAGAGAGCATGACGTCACACAGCACTTATGTTTACTTTAAATCAGTGATGGGCACACCAATACTATTATATTTTCTGTAATTTTGTGCTTGTGGCAGTAGAGTCTCACTCTCAGCACAGGAAAAAAATGTTTGTTCAGGTTTCAATAAATATGACGACTCGGCTCGTTTGTTTAATATTTTATTTTAAGTTAAGATTTTCATGTTTTTGTTTTAATTTTAATTAAATCAAAATAAATCAGCTAAAATTATTAAAAAACGATTTGTTTTAGTAAAAAACCAAATTAATTTTAAATTCAAATCTAACAAAAACGAAGAACACAAAACAAAACACTATAAAACAAGTCTTCGATCCAAAAAAATAAATTAGAACTCAGTGTTAACTTTGTTCAGTAAATTCTTATTCATTTGCCCATTTATTTTTTCGGCACATAAAATCAAGTTCAAAGCATCATGCGCCAACTGATTGAAATAACTTCTTGTCGGTGGTTATATATGTGAGGCATGAGAGAAAGTTCGAAAACGAGTCTCTAGCTCGCGAGCCACTACGCGCCCTACACTGCTTTAAGTCAGTGGTGTTCACATGCATACTACAATAATTTTCAACTTTTGTACTTGTGTTAATGAGAGAGCTCACTCTCCGCACTGACATGAATTGTTGTGCAGGTATTAAGCAAGAATGATGTTATAATTATCATTGTGATCATCATTATCTTTATCAGTATCTTTATCATTATCACTATCATAATCATTGTCACTATTATTATCATTATTATTATTATAATTCTGCAAATAACTCATTTGCATATGCCTCAAACATTTCGAGCAGTGCAAAACACACAACCAAGCGGTGCGAACTTTCTTGCTTGAAATTTCAGCGCCAACTGATTGAGAGAACTTTGTGCATGCGATCGTGTACGTGTTTCGATTCTCGGATAAAGCTTTCGAGTCTCACCACAAGTGATACTACGTAAACAACACTATTCTATACACTAAATTTTTTTTTTTCTTATTTTTACAATATGTATATGGACTTTCTAAACCTATTGGTGTAATATAATTGTATCGATCTCGATTGTCTTAGGGATCGTATACGAAAATATAAATTTTTTTTACAGAAGAGTAGTTATTTTTGCTTTACTTTTCCGCAAGAATTTATTTTCAATTTCCTCAATATGCCTAAGTGATGCAAATGTGCATTCATTTTGTAATGCAGAAGTGCTGTGTGACGTCATGCAATCATTTGATAAAGAAAGCATTAGATAACGGGACTGCGGAACGCGTAATCTTCTTTGTATCATTCTTGTGTCTTCTGTTTTGTTGCTGCGTTTTGTGTTGCTACACAAGCTTTTGCTCTCAATTGCTCTCAATAGCTCCCAATTGCTCTCGGCTGGCCCCGAATCTTGCTCCGTTCCCATAGCTGTTCATGAGTACCTTTCAAGCTGAATTTCTTTATTTTTTGTTTTTTTTATTATAAAAAGTTTTCAGAAACAATATAATTTGGTTACACATGGGTAATCAAAAGGTCTCTTTTGCTCTAACTAACGATCGAACTCGACTTTTTGGCTAAATTCGGGTTAACTGGGTCGAAAAATAACAAATAAGCTGGGAACATATCAATTCAGCATAATTCGAGGAAGCTGAATTTATTCGCGCTAATCGTTTTTCAATCCTTCGGCCCATTTTTGTGAAATTCTAGGTTCTCGGTCAAATACATGTTGATGCAGTTCTTGTCTATATAGAAAAATTTTTTTTCATCACTTTATTGTCTTCATGTTAACAAGTGAAACATTAACAATTACCTGTAGAATAATTTCTTAAAACAGTTTAACCCTCAAAATCCAACCCTTATGTTCCAAATTGACCCCATAAATCAAATAAATCCCGTTTTTTCGTATAAAAGATTTTTTTAAACAAAAACAAGAAAAGTTTTTGATACAATAATATTCCCCTTATATACTGGCACAAAATAAAATTAGAAATTAACCCAATCTAACCAACCTTCTGTGTCCCTAAAATGACCCCACAAGTAATAAGCCGAATTTTTTTATATTTTTACGGCAGAAACGGGCAGAAACGGTTAAATTTTACCGTTACCGCATTAAATGTACATAAAGGGTGATTTTCTAAGCGCTTGAATTTTTAAAATTAAAGAAAAAACAGAAAATTTACAAAAGTGAATGGAATATTTTTTTTAGATCGATAAATTAATGCCTGCCATTTGCTTTTTAAGTATCATTTTAAGCAAATGTTGCTCGCAGTTATGATTAATATAGTCCATTTGAAAAGTTAAAATTTGGTACACTTTTTCCAACATTTCGGTCGGTATCTCATCAATGACACGTTTAATGTTGTCTTCCAAGGCAGCAATAGTAGTTGTTTTGACTTTATAAAGTAGGAACTTGATGTTCCCTCATAGAAAATAGTCTAATGGGGTAAAAAATTCTTCGGACGAAATTCAACAATTCTGCTTATTCACGTACCCATTAAGCCAGAAGTGAGCCTCATCACTGAAGACAATTTTTCCATAATATCACATTTTTCATACAAAACGAATTTTGACAATAAATTTCCATTTTAAAGGCCATTTTTCGATTAATAGATATGTGAACAAGCTAATTGTAAGGTTTTCGAGAGGTGGCATCTCACAAGAACTACAGTAACACCAAAAAACTCCGCCTGAAATTACCCTCAGCTTGTCCAAAGCCAGGTTAGAGGAAGATGGTTGCAGGTGTAGGAGGAGTCCAAACACCCTATACTAACACCTGTATAAGAAAAACCCAGGTGCGTCGTTAAACACACAAGAAAAACGAAGCTTTTTCACAGTTTCATAGATTTGATAATTTAACGGTTTGTTTTTTTTTTTTTGCTACTTTACCCAATACACAATCCTTTTAATAGATATTTTACGATATGAAGGTTAGCCAATACACAATCCTTTTAAAAGGTATTTTACGATATGAAGGATAGCCAATACACAATCCAATACCAATTTTAATAAATAATTGTGATATGCTGCAACATAGTTTAAGTCTATACTTAATATTGAATCAGCGATGTTTCACAACGAAGGCTTATGGTTTAGTGGTAAGAATACAGAGCCATCAATCGGTGGGAGAATGAGTTCAATTCCCACGGCAAGCAAAAAAAATTTTTAATTTTACAACTTCAAGCAAATCCCAAAACGAGACGTAAACTGCTTCGCTTCAAAAAAGCTTTTAATAGCATCATGATGAGGCCTCTCAGGGAACCCCTTAAAGTAACCTAAATGAACCAAATGTAATAGCAAATGCAAAAATTTAAAAGTAATAAATAAAAAAATGTAAGTAAAATTAAAATAAGGACAAGTATAAGGACAGGGACGTCTTATAAGAATAAGAAAACGGATAAGGATAAAGGGCAAGGATTTGAAGGAAGATTAGAACCAGAATTAATATAAAAAGTAGGAAAAAGATGTGAACAAAGATTAGGGTATAGAATTGGACAAGGAAAGGATAAACACCTACACACCAAGTTTCACTGCAAAAGTATGTATAACTCAGAAATTATAAGAACCACGCTTATTTTTGGTACAATTACCGACAGTAACCATACAAGCTGATATGCCAAATTTTAGTCTAATACGACCAAAACCGTCTGCAATATAGTATTTTTATGGATTTGTGGGTGGAAGAAGTGGGTGTAGCAACATTTTTTTTCCCCCAGCCATCTTATACTCGAAAAAAATTGACTGCCAAAATTTTAGATCAATCGACCCAGCCGTTTTGGAATCAATAGCCATCAGACAGATATTGCTTTGCTTTCTATATACATATAAAACCACCCTCTTACGGAAGTTTTTTATCAGGAGAATTTTTATTCCAAATTTCACCAGAATCCGTAGAGTCATTCAGCTAGATATATATATTTTTTAAAATTAATTAGAATTGTTTTTTAAATTGAAGCAGCCTAGTTCTATCCCATGGTCAGGAGAATCTTCATACAAAATTTCATCAAGATCGGTCCAATCATTTAGCCAAAAACTTATGCTGCAAAAAACTCGACAAAAATACACCTTTCGGGTTAAAAACTATCCTATGTTTCAAGCTAGAAACAACCATACACATTCACAAAATTTTACTTAAATCGGTTGGGTGGTTTTGGAGATTAGCGAACACAAACATCATGACAGTTTTTTAGAGTCCAAGCAACCTATGTTCTACTTCGGAGTCAGGAGAATCTTTACACCATTTTTCATCAAAATCAGTCGAGTCGTAAAGCGAAATACAGGGTTTTCCAATAAGAGGAGTTATTTTGGTATTCAAAGAAAAATGCCATTTTTTGAGATAAATGATCGGATGTTTATTTCATAATAAAGAGGAAGGTATGCCGTTAATAATGAAAAACAACATCAGCCAAATGGCCACCACGACCACGCTTACAGGACAAAATGAAATTTTCATGAAATTTTCCATAACCAAATCGCAAAGTGGCTGCCCTATGTCCTTGATAGCCTCACGAATTCCATCTTTGAGGTCTTCAATCGATGCTGGGCTGAAGATGTTAAGGTCTACGCCAACAGCCCATCATCGATTGAAGACCTCAAAGCTGAAACCAAACATACATATTCACAAAGCTTCACTGAAATCGGTTGGATGGTTTCAGAGATTAGCGAACACAAACATCGTGAAACGTGATTTTTATTATTTCATTAAGATTTTTCATACAAACGTACTAAGATCGCGATTAAAAATTTCGGTTGGGGGCAGGAGAGTGAAAAATACTTTACGACTTATTCTTATTCCTACCAAATATAAAAATAAAAGAAGTCATTAAATCGTTCGAGCCATATCGGAGGAGTGCGACCACAAACACCTTGACGCGAGATATTTACATATAAGAAGAATATACCTTCAGCTGAAATTATTAAAATTTAAATTTTGTTTTTTGTTTTTTTTTTAATTATAAAATAAAGCCATTAATTCATATAATTATCTTACACTTGATATATCTTCCTAGCAGATTTATTGTCAAAATTTCATTAAATCGAGCTATAGACCAAATCGACGGTCCCTACCAAGAATCTCTTCTTTAAACGCGATCAAGAAAATCCTTTTTTTTTAAATTCGGCGAAGAAAATCTCTTTTTATAAAATGCGGCGAAGAAAATCTCTTTTCAGAGTGTGACGTTAACAACGCTCTATTTTTTAAGGAGTGGGAACAATTTTTCTGAAAAAATTATGTTTTTAAATAATTATTTCTATTTATGATTTCATCTTAAAAAGTGATAAAAGTGATTTTTTTTTCGCCGCATTTTGATAAAAGTGATTTTTTCCGCCGCATTTTGAAAAAAGAGATTTTCTTCTCTTCGCCGCAATTTTCTGTCGGAAGATTTTTTTCGTAAGCACCGTCGAAATAGTCAGATCAAATCCATAAAAGTTAATGAAAACATACTAAAGCAATTTTTATCCCAAAAATCAAATGTTGTACCAGTTTTTCATACGAGTTTCGAAAACAAAATGTTGCTATAAATTTATTTTTTCCGCTGCAGAACTAGTGTTTTAACTTAACGTTATGGTTTTCTTAATTATGACAGTTATAATGGTTATGGTGACTTTTCAAAATATATTTTAAAATTTATTTCATAACCAAGTTATAAATTTCTTAGATTTTATCAATTCTTTATAACTGAGTTATATAATTTAAATAGAGGTTTTCCTTGCAATAAAGTTTGCTTTCCTATAAACGTCTATAAAATCATCAAATCTCTTAATTCGTTTGACTCTGAACTGCCTTAAAGTACCTTGCTAAACATTTTTTTTTTCTCTCGCTCGTTCCAACCCACACTTCTGCAGCGCTTCATTATCCTTCAGCAATTTATGCTTGTATCCTGCGGCTATTGCAATCGCAAATAAATGCGAATTCATTTTTTTTTTTTGTATATTTTTGCAACAAAATAAAGCGCTGTGGAAAAAAATTGCGATGATGAATGAAAACATTTCAGGGTGAATGCAAAAACACATCATTTAGAATTTAAGTTTTTTTACGTTTTATTTAGGCACAACTGATGACCAGTGGCGCCACCTTTGCAACTCACACCAATGCAAGCAATTTATGCGCAGCAAATACACATAGAGGACGAAAGTCCTTGTATGTGGTGGCAAAAACAAAGAAGTCACAAAATGTACAACGAAATGTCGAAATTTTTCGCGAAACTCCAAAAAAAAAAAAAAAATCGAGTTTTAAACGAAACAAGTTCCACACATAATCAGGCAGGCCAAGCATTTTTTTGGTAACACAACAACAACAGAAAGACAACAACACAGCAGAAATTATTTTAGACCAAAAGCAACGCATTATAGCCATCCATCAAGCAACATAGACAGGTGGACGCAGCTTTGTCCACACTTATATATATATATATATATGTGTGTGTGTGGGTGGCATAGAGCACCAGGCTATAAAAAAATAACGCGGAAAAGCGGTTATTATTATTTTTTTTTTTAAATTTCTACTCTTGCGCTTTTCATTTGCAATTCACATTAATTCACCGAAGGCGTCATTGAAAAAGGACGAATTTTTAAAAATTTGAAATTTTTTTTTTATTCTTATTTATTGTTTGTTGGTTTTTTATAAATTTTGTAGAAAATGCCAAAAACAAAAACAAAAAAAGAACGCCAAAGTGGCTTTATTTTGTTTGGCAGCAACGAAAGAACCAACGATTGCAGTCTATAGAATTTTTTGTGAATAAATATATTTTAGCTTTTTGTTGCCTACTTTTATGCGCGCCAGCATAAATAGCGCTCGCTCTTAGCGAACTGTTGTAAAGAACTGCCAAAAATAAAATTGCAAAAAAAATAAAACAAAATTTTTATGAAAAGAATTTTATTGAGACTTAAGTCGATGCGAGCGCTGCAGAGTGTACCGTGAATAGGGTGAGTGTGGCTGTGAGTGGCATTTAAGGGCAGCAGTTTTGAGGCTGCATTGACACACACTGACACTTAGACAGAAATATTTTAAACATATTTAATGGGGAACCTTCTTAAAAGCCTTCCTAAATTTTGATAGTATTTAAAAACTGAAGCAAACGTGGGCGTGAGACATTTAGACCATTATTATTGCTGTGTTGGCACTAGTTAGTTCAAATTAGATGCTTGTGCTTTAAGTCTTGAGACAATAATAAAGCGGTTTTCCAATAAAGCGTCGCACCCACTGACAAGGGCTTCCAAAGGGGCGAGCAGGGGCACTTTCCCCCCCCCCTGCATTGGATAAATTTTATATATTTTTTTTTCTATGTATATATGTTACATTTTCATAACATCATTTTCATATAAGTGCACACCAATGCATACCTTTGCTCTTCCACCCCCCCCTCGAAAAATTCCTGCGGACGCTTATGCCCACTGACACAGAATTGGGCGTGACTTAATTAAGGCTACATAGAATACAAAAATATACTTCAAAATAAAGTGAAAATTGTATTTTAATAAGAATTATATCCACACTGAGATGACAGGACTATATATTATAAATAATTATTATAAATAACACGCCTACTTTATTGAAATTGGGCGTAATGCAATATATACATAGAGTTTTTTGCTTTTTCTGTAGAAACAAGTTGGATAAATTTGTGTTCTAGGCTATAAATATCCAAACAAAGCACGTTGTTAAGACTAAGTGTGGCACACCCACTCACAAAAATAAGGGCGTAATTAAATTTTAACTGTATAGAATAAAAATATTGGACCCAAAACTCAAGTAGAAATCACTCATGAAAACGATATGATAAGAATTTTGTCAAACATGAGACAGCAATAAATGAAATTTCAGCTTCCGATAAAGGAAGTTGAATAAACTGAGCATGGCACGCCTACTTTAACAAAATTGGACTTAATACAATATTTTGTATTCTCGGTTATAAATCTTCACACTAAGGACGCAATTAAGACTGAGAGTACTAACATACAACAAGTCCTACAAAAGTGGGCGTATTATATTGAAAGCGATATAATTTTGGTTTAAAATAAGCTTTTTGAGGGAAAATTTTTAATTTAAAGTTTATGTATGAAGGTATTATCTGCAAATTATCTTGACACGCCCACTCAAAGAAAAGTGAAGATGATATAGTACATGATGTGGTATAGTGGGCATGGTACGATGGAAGTAAAATGACGTGTATGGTGGGTATCGCGTGATGGGTGTGGTATAATAGGTATGGTATAATAGGTGTGGTGGTAGCATGGGTAGGGAATTACGGGAAGATATGATCGATATGTTATAAGATGGTTATGACTTATTAAGCAAAGTATAATGGGTATAGAAAATTGGTATGAGATGATAGGAATGGATTGATTACTGTTGTATGATGTGTGTGGTATGACAGGCTTAGTATGGTGGTTGTTGTCTTAAGGATGGAATATAAGTATGAGAATGATAATATGGGGACAGTTTGATGTATGGTTAGATGTTTTGATCGATATGGTATGATGGGAATGTTAAGATAGGTGTGGTAAGATGGCATGACTGGTTAGGTGTAATGGGTTCGGTACGATGGATGTGATATGATAGGTATAGTATGACAGGTACGGTATGAAATTTTTGGAATGATGAATCTGGTATGATGAATGCTAAAATGGATGAGGAATATGGCATAATGGGTATGCTATGATGTGGAATGTTTCATGTATGGTTTGATGCTTTGATCGATATGGTATGGTGGTAAGGTTAAGATAGCTTATAACAGCATAATAAATTCATCTCATATTAATAAAAGAAATATCAAAAATAAACATTAAGATTTATAAATATTTCAACTTCACTGAGTCTTTGCGTTACGTAATCCTGGGCTGACTGTGAGAATCCTTGTTCGGTGCCGGTGTTTCTGGTACCGTGTTCTTGCTTACCTAATAGTGAAATTATATGCCTTATAACTACTTGATAAGTTCCTTAAAGAGGCACGAACAGGGTAAAAACCTCGCTATCGCGATATTTTTACAGCTTAAACGTCTTATAGTTACTGGATAAAGGTCCTTTAAGAGACACGAACAGGGTGAAAACCTCGCTATCGTGATATAACTAGTGATAGTCGACGGAGTAGACAGGGTAATAACCACGCCACTACTATAGACGCAAAGAGTAGCACTGTTAGTTAGTGGTGCTACTGATACCTTACCGACAAAGTCCTTAAAGAGGCACGAACAGGGTAAAAACCTTGCCATCGTGATATAACTAGTGATAGTCGACGGAGTGGCGACCGTGGCGTAGTTGGTTAAAGTGCGTGGCCGCTATGTCAACGAACTTTGGAGACCCAGGTTCGAACCCCAGCAGCAACAGAAAATTATTTGAATTAAAATAATTTTTCTGTACGGCCGCCACCTCTCTGCAGACAATGGCAAACCTCAGAGAGTAATCAAAATGCCATGTAAAGCTTCTTGAGAACGAGAACATTCCGTTCATCACCGTTCGGAGTCGGCGTTAAGCATGTAGGTCCGGTTCTCGGTCAATTGTGTACAAACTTAATAACACGCACAACACAATTGATCATAAGAAGCTAGGTCAAAGTCCTTTCAAGGGCTGAAATGGCCAGTTATTTATATTTATATTTTTAGTCGACAGAGTAGACAGGGTTAAAACTACTCCACTACTATAGACGTAAAATAAATCTGATATGAATAATTATTGAATATGAAATGAAAATGATAATAAGATAGAATAAATGGCAAGAGACCACACAAGTTAAAATATAGAACTTTCTTAAGTTAATATAATAAAATGGGTTTTTACAGTATTTTCAACTGAGGGTGCGATCTAGGATGAACACTAGCAGAGTAGTCTGAGTAAAAATCACGCAACTACTTCCACCGGGGTTAGTATGTTGGACGGGAGTTCTAAAATAGGAATGGTGGACAGAGTAACCTGAGTTAATTACGGAATATTATTGTTCGATAGGCAAGATGAGTGGCAAAGACAGTCTGAGTTAAAACCACGCTACTAACTCTGACGGAAAGTTATTGTATAGGAAAGATAGAAAGTTTTAATTAAACTAACTAAATAAAATAAGTATTAAACAGATAGAATGCAAGAAAAAATAACTAAATAAAGCAAACAAAATCACGCATACCACCTTAGAACACGCACGCCTCACCACTCCGGCTCGTTGTCTCACAAGGATCCCTTAGTCCCTGGCTTCGCTGCTGACGTGGATGTTGCTAAAGGTTGTATGCGGCTGTACGCTGCTGACGTATCCTTGACGCTGCTGCGCACTGTCGACGTTCAGTATTCACTTGCTGCTGCTGCGCGCTGTTGAAGTTGGCTCTTTACTTGCTGTTGTTGCACACTGTCGACGTTAACCTATATGTGCTGCTGCTGCGCGCTGTCAACGTTCACATTTATATTTTTTTATTTTTTTTTTTTATTTATTTATTTATTTATTTACTTATTTTCATCTAACAGAGATCAACTCTTACAGACTACTTATATTAAATTATTCATAGATACATTTTCAATAGTTTCAATAGTTTCATTTCAAGTCGTAAACAATGGTGATAAATACATTTCAATAATTTCATTTCAAGTGGTAAATATTAATTGTTTCAGTGCCTTGACTTGCCACCACCGTGTCTCTTGACTGACTGACTGGTTTTTCGTTCCTTGCTTTAGCTCAAGAATGATATAAACCAGATGACGCGTTCCGCAAATGAGAGAGAGAGAGCATGACGTCACAAGCGATATTGTCAGACTTTGGAATAATTTTACTCCCACACCCAAGCCACACCCAAGCCAAGTTCAGGAGACAAAAATCTTGAAAAATTAAAAAATTCATATTTTTCGTATACGAAAATATTCATATTTTTATACAGAAAAGTAGATATTTTTACTTTACTTTTTCGAAAGAATTTATTTTTAATTTCGTCAATTTGCCCAAGATATTGCACATTTGCATACTTTTTTGTCAAGCAAAAGTACTGTGTGACGTCATGCAATCAGTTGAGAAAAAGAGCATTAGATGAAGGGACTGCGGAACGCATAATCTTGTTTCTATCATTCTTGGCTATAGCTCATGGTATAACAATACAAGGTAGCATTGACAGTTGCTTGGGAAAACATATTCTGTCAAAAAATATACTCAAAAAGAGAGTGTTCGCTGGTCGGCCATTGTTAATAAATGAAAACACAAACAATGTTGAAAACGTTGAAGTGAAGAAAAGAATAACATCAGCAGCTGCAGATGCAAATGACCGCAAGGAAATAAATTTTAATTAAAATTGGTGTCTTCGGAAAGTGAGTAATATATTTTATGTCATGATAAACTAATCTTCAAAGATTATAGCATGGATTTGTGCCTTTTCTTTGGTTTTGTTTTCATCATTTCATCTTTGGTCCAAGGAAGAAGCTGGTGATTGTACATGGTTATACTCCTGAACTGGGCATTAAAAAGAAACAAAAGAAGACAACCTGTTGGAGAAACTAAACTTTACATTCGCCTCACGCACATCGCGCGTTAATTGTATGGCGAGATTCTATCGCGGCTGCTATCACAATATTCTTATTAGTTTTTTATGTTTGTTTTTGTCACTTGCTTTAATTTTCGCTTCGTTTCGCAAACAGCTGTGTTTGACAGTTTATGTTTTCCTGTTGAAGAGAAAATAAGCAGTTGTCAATGCTACCATGTATTATTATACCATGGCTATAGCTTATCGTAGCCCATGGTATAATAATACAAGGTAGCATTGACAGTTGCTTGGGAAAACATCTCCTGTCAAAAAATATACTCAAAAAGCTGTTTTTGACAGGAGATGTTTTTTTGCAGAAGAGAAAATAAGCAGTTGTCAATGCTACCTTGTATTATTATACCATGATCGTAGCCCATCGTTTCTTGACTCGCTCTGGTTTGTTCCGTTTCCAGCGTTAGGCGAACGTGTGGCGTGATCGACTTCTCACGTTCTCTTCTCATACTCGCCTGTTTGTTCTGTCCCAGCGTTAGGCGTACGAGTGGCGTGATTTTCTTTTCCCTTCTCTTCTCACACTCGTCTGTTTGTGGGTATCGTATCACTCGAGTTTACCGTTTACCTTGGAACACGCGCATACATGAAAATAAAATAAAAAAAACTAACTGAAATACTCTTGACTCTATGCTGGCAAAAAAATAAATGCCTTGTCGTGAAGTTTGAAACTCCCTTAGGTCCTAGCCAATTATTCTAATATAAAAGTATTTTCTTACAAATTTCTTACAACCTTATTTCAAATATTGAAATATTCTTTTATCTTGCGGGTATGTACTATATATTAAACAAAGAAAATGTATTTAAATAAAAAAAAACTATTTTTCATAAGACAAAAAAAAAGGATAAATTATATAACGGCCGCGGTACCTGCCGTTGGATGGCCAAGGTGATTTCCGATCTCCCGTTTCTTGGTATTGGGCTGAAATAAAGGTGGAAACACATTATGTAGATCAAAATTTATGACCCAAAATTTTGGTCCTTACAACACATGGATGAAGGGTAACCGGCTGATTTTCGCTTTAAATTGATAAAGTCGAAAATTCATATAATTCAAATGGATAGGTATCGTATGATGAATATGGTTTGATAGGTATAATTTTTTTGTAAGTTCGTTTTGAAATTGTTTTGATTAGTTATTCTTTCTTCTGGTCAAGTATCTTTTTGAAGCTTCAAAACGTTATTTGATAATATTTTATCTCATAAGAGGGAAAACCATCTTATTTGTTGCAACTTTTAACCTTACTTTGAAGATTTTCTTATATGTCGCATCTTGATAATAATTTTTGCAAAATTATATAAAATTATTTTCTCTGCTCTATTAAAAGAGAAATTTTTAAACATTCAACTCTCTATGAATACTATAAAATTTTAAAAAATTAAATGGCATCAAGGATCATAAATTCTAGTGAAATAAGAAGTTTTTCGCACAAGATATAAGAACATTTTTTCACACCTTCTCACTTCTTCGGGTATAAGTTCCACTTCTACCGTACAAACATCTATGCTTCCGCGGTAGCCACATATTTCTTTTATATTTTTAATATATTTTAATTTAAAAAATTTTAAATTTTGTTTATATT
The DNA here is from genome assembly GCA_943735915.1 of Pherbina coryleti. Classification (NCBI taxonomy): domain Eukaryota; kingdom Metazoa; phylum Arthropoda; class Insecta; order Diptera; family Sciomyzidae; genus Pherbina; species Pherbina coryleti. The sequence goes on from OX030950.1 coordinate 172,151,981, forward strand.
TCTGATATTTTCAGATATATAAATTGTATGAACCTTTCAATAACTAAACTGATTTTGTATCTTTTCCACGTTAGTTGATGTTCAAACCACATTCAAATCAAAGAACAAAAAATAACCTTCGCCAATTAAAATTGGCTCTGCTGCAAAAAATACAAAACATCCAGCTATTCACATTCTACAATTTCATCAATTAAAACTTATACGTTATGGAAAATGTATAATGGTAAATGAATAATAAAAACAACAACAACAACAACTACTGGCCAGGCAATCAGCCAAAAGCCAATAATTTTCCAATATGAGGTTTCTTGGAAAATATTTTCTTGAAATGTTTCATCTATCATGTGTTTAGAAACACATGTATTTTCACAACACACACACACATATGCACATTTCACTTGAAACACTCACACATATATTATGATTTTATTCATTTATGTGTTTGTGTAAATGTATTTTTAATAGTAAACTTTATAAAATTTTTGCTGAACAAAACTTTTCTTGCTTGCGCTGGCGGTCAGTACACGTGATTAAAAAGTTTCTTTGCAAATTTACTCATACAAGTGCACATCAACATGCATGCGCTTATGTGTGTGCTTGTGCTTGTATACGTGCGCACTTAATAACTTTATGTAGTTTTCTTCAATTTATAAACATTTTCTTCTAATTTTCTTCATAGTTCCCACCAATACCACAACAACAGCTATTAAATGCCCACATGCATACACGTGTGTGCTTTTTTGTCCGTGTGTGTGTGTGTGCTTTATTACATTGAAAGAAAATCAATTTATAAAGTTTTTGAGTGAAAATCAAGTCAAGTAATGGCAACAGAGGAAAAACTTTTTAATATGCAAAGCAAGAAGAATATTAAAAGAAAATATTTGCAACAACAAAACTAAATTTGCACAAAAGAAGCCGTCATGGTTAGGCAAGAAAGAAGCTGCAAAGTATTTATTAGCAAATTATTATTGGCTATGGTCATCGAAGAAAGGAAGCCCTAATTTGCAAAAGCAGTTATGAATTCTGTTCTAAGAAGAGAAAAAATGGCAAAGGAAAAGAAAAAATCATGAATGAAAGGAAAGAAAACAAAATTAAAGGAGAAAAAGGGTAAATAAGGAAGGCAAATGTGTGTCGAAGCTGAAACTAACGAACTGCGAAAAAGGTGAAGAGGCAGTAAGGAAGTAGGTGTACCAGATGAAAATTGCAACAAAATTCTAAAAATGTTGATACGAGGGTTGCTACATAAATTTCGGGAATAAATATAAAGGTCAAAATTTTATTAGAAATAGCTTTTCGAAATATCCTCCTTTACGATTAAAACATCTTTGAATGCATTTTCGCTTGAGACACCTCCAAATAACAATTTTTGAAGGCATCTTCTGGCGTCGAAAATCGTTGTCCACGCAGTTTGTCCTTGATTTTCGGGAACAAAAAGAAGTCCTTTGGTACCAAATCAGGACTGTATGGCGGATAACCCATCAATTCGATGTTTTTAGTGCTCAAAAAGTTTTTGTTTGAGCTGATGTGTGGGAGCTCGCACTATCTTGATGAAGAATAAAGACAGATAAAATACCCTTTTTTAGGGATAAAAGGAGTCAGTGAATCCAACAAACCCAACAGTGAGTCGAGTTACCAAGTGACCAAGGACAAGAAGTGAACCAGTGACAGTGGACAGTGAAAAAGTGACCAAGTACGTCAGTGAACAGTGTATTCTGGTCGACCCCAATGGTTTCATATCGGACGGCAGACCATAAAACACCTAAGTGGCATCACGTAAGCTGCTTTTTCTGTCAACCCGAGTGGTTTCATACTGGACGGTCTGCTCTAAAAGCATGCCAAGTAGACATGCCATTTTGTTCGGACCATCGTGACGACATAAGCCACTAAACCTTACATCTGGCCCGAGTGGTTTCATACTGGACGGCTCATCCTAGTGAACAGTGGATTTCTTGTCAGCCCGAGTGGTTTCATATCGGACGGCCGACCATAAAACATCCGAGTAGCATCACGAAAACTGCTTTTTCCTTTGACCCGAGTGGTTTCATACCGGACGGTCTTCTCTAAAAGCATCCAATGAACGTGCCACTTTCGTTTAGATAATTTTGCCGATTTCACGATTCTGCATTAGGCCTGAGTGGTTCTATACTGGACGGACCACCCTAAATTCAAAGACACAGCTGACAGACCAACGGACTACGGATTTCACGGATGCTATTTCGAAGGACTGCGAAGGAGATCGAGAAGCAGCAGAAACGTAAAATACATTTGATATTTAAATTAAAATAACATCTAAATAAAAAAAATAGTGAATTTCAATAAATAAAACAATTTTGTTTTAATTAACAACGGAAGAAATATTTTGTACAAACCCCGGCTATCCGGCGAGCTAACCCCGGCAAGAAATTTCGTTACAAGCGCAGAAGCTAAAAAAGTCAAAATTTCCAATTGAAATGTCACACACTGCTGTGATCCCATGCAATCGTTGGACAAAAATAGAAGGAGAATAGAATAGAATAGAAATAGATTATGATATTGAAATTATGTATGATTATTAATTTATTAATTATTTAAGCTAATTAAGAAAAATATTAAAAATAGGTTAGTCCCTTCGTTTACCTTCCTTGGACCTATATAAATTTTTTACATGATTTTGTATAAGAGGTACATACAAAAGTTGATCTTTACGAAACTTTGCCAAAATACTAACAAAATATTGTTATAGTTAGATCCGTACTAAAAATAATAAAAATCGCTTTGACCCTAAGAGGTGGATAGACTGGGTGCAGTTGAAACATTTTAGCGTTTATCGTTCATTACATTGGAATTAGTTAAGCTAGCGATGCCGGAAATATCTATATCTATCTTCTATCTATACTATTATATAAAATGAAAGTGAAAATTTTTTGTGTCCGCAAAACTCCAAAAGTACTGGTCAGATTTTTTTGAAATAAGTTTTAAAATATCACATTTGTGCTACAAAAGGTTCATTGGTTATTTTCTTTACGAAATTTCAATAATAAGTATCTTTAATTAAAGTGTTAAGTTTTTTAAAAAATCATCCAGAATGCCATGCGTTGCTTGATCGTTAGCTTTTCATGCGTTTGTGCTGCGATAGCCTCCATAAACTGCATGTTGCTTTCTACTATACTCTTTTTGTTCTCAGCAAGCACAAAACAACAAAACAAACAAACAAATACATATTATACACATGGTATAATAATACATGGTAGCATTGACAGTTGCTTGGGAAATCATATACTGTCAAAAAATATACTCAAAAAGAGAGCGCTCATAATCCGCCATTGAAAACACAAGCAACGTTGAAAACGTTGAAGTGAAAAAAAACAACAACCACAGCAGCTGCTGATGTATTTCCACAAAAAGCTGTTTTTGACAATTTATGTTTTCCTGTTAAAGAGAAAATAAGCAGTTGTCAATGCTACCATGTATTATTATAATACCATGTATTATACATACATACTTTGCTGCGCTTAAAGCTAATTGGATCGAAGTACATTCCAATATGTTCAAAGTAGTTTTGATGTGGAGAATTAATCTAACACAGTTTTGTTAAAAGGGGATTCACTGACCACCTTTAGCATGTTGAGGATTTTTTTGATGAGAATGAGATTCAATCCGACTTGATGTATGTATGTATGTATGTACGCATGTTTATTTGTTTCGCTGCATGCAACTTTTTTACACATGTTTTGACGGTGGTTTTCCTGTAATTTATAAATGAACAAAAGGAACAAAGGGCTGACTTTTTACTTTATAGAATTGACATTGTGTGATTGAATGAGTTTTTTTATAAATAAACAAGAGAACTGGGACGGGCATAGGAAAAGGGGGTTATGGCTTGGACCACACAAGTCAAATTTTCGATAGTGAATAGCTTTAGAACTAAACGTAGCATGACAATAAAACTCAGTATGAAATTACTAATTGCCAAAGTCTTTCAACTGGAAAACTGGTATGTGCATTGGAAAAGGGTGGTTGGCCCGATTCTCTATACAGAAAAGCTATGGAAGCCAAAATCACAGGACATTGAAACTCATAATGTAATTGTCACCTTGGAGTGATGTTCTGCTACTGGGAAACTGTAACAGGAAGTGGAACATGAGCGTGGTGTCAGACTAAGGGACTAATAAAAGTTTTGAATGTACTTATTATTTCCAATATACTTTCCGGGTGCAGCAACGCACGCCGGGTATCGCTAGTATTAAATAAAATATCATCATATCGCACACCCTTTTCAAAAGTGACACAACTCAAAATATTGAAATTTTCAGGAGAGTGAAAGCAACTTCATACAAAAGAAGGTTACAAAATGATTTTTCAAAACTTAAAGAACAATCCGATAAAAACAAAATTTTGACAGTCGATGGAGATGTGCATTTCGAATTGATTTATATTAAAAAGTCAAAATTGAAAAATTTTGAGTTGGGTCACTTTAGAAGAGGATGTGCGATATATTGGTCTACTAATGGGCAATGTTATTTGAGGTAAATGTATTGTATTTTGTGTATAAAATCAAAATTAAAAAGAAAAAAAATTAATTTGTTTCAACCGTCCCCATAGTAGGGTCGATTGAAACAGTGCCTGGTGTCAATTGAAACACTTGCAAATTATACAAGATATAATAAATTAACATGTTTTCTCCATCGTCTAATATTTTTTTGCGACTCGCAATGGCACAGTTGAACATCGAAAATATTTTTTTATTAATATTCTAGTCGTTGACGATACTTGTAATCTTACATTATTTTTAATCACCCAAGTATTATATTAAGTATAACTTAAATTATATAATAATCAGAGGTTGGTGACGATTATTTTTTCTGTACTGTTTGTGTACTGCTTGCTGTTATATTTCTGAAAATTCAATAACAGTAATTATAAACTAGATTTTTCTTTCAACTGTTGTGAAAACAAATAGTTCTTTCATTCTATTCGTAAAAAAAATATATTAGCTGGCAATCCTATGATAAAAAATTACATAATTCTGAAATACAGATAATGGATTCGGGTTCAGTGACCCATTCTTACCAATTCTGCGCCTTAACTCTGAATTCGTAAAAAGAGAACAATTTTGGATGGCAACTCTATAGAAAAAGTTTACGTTACTTTTAAATTCTGACGCCGGATTCAGATTTAGTGACCCATTTTTAGATTATGTTCGCCCAGGACCGAATTCGTAAAAATTTTTAAAATTAGGTGGCAACTCTATGGTAAAAAATTATATAATTTTTGAAATTTTGACAGTGGATTCGGATTCAGTGACTCATTTCTATATAGTGTAGTGCCGCAGTACCGAATTCAGTACCGCAGTACCGAAAATAAAAAAGGTGGCAGCCCTATAAAAAAAGTCTTTTGCAATTCTGATTACGGATTCGGATTCAGCGACTCATTTTTACCTAGTGTTCGGCCAACACCAAATTTGTAAAAATTTAAAAATTAGGTGGCAACACTATGGTAAAAAAATTATATAATTTTTGAAATTCTGACAACGGATTGGGATTCGGTGACCCATTTTCAGCTAGTGTTCGCTCCAGCACCAAATTCTCAAAAATAAAAGAAATTTGGTGGCAACTCTAAGGTGCATAATGTGTACGTGTATAATTTTTGGAATTCTGACAACGGATTCGGATTCAGTGACTCGTTTCTATATAGTGTTCGCCCCAGCACCGAATTCTAAAAAAAAAAATTTTTTGAGTGCAGGCCTAAAGAAGAAATACGTCATTTTGAGTTCGTAAAAATTTTAAAAATTAGGTGGCAACTCTATGGTAAAAAAGTATTTGATTTTTGAAATTCTGACAACGGATTCGGATTCATAGAACCATTTTTAACCTAGTGTTCGCCCACCGAATTCATAAAAATAAAAAAAATTGTGTGGCAACCCTATTTTTTAGCCTATAACCTTCGCAGCATAATTATCTACATTAAAAAATTAAATCAATTAAATGTTTATAAATGTTTGTAAATGTTTATTTACATGATCACAAAAATTATTCAATTTTAATTTTTTTTTTTTTTTTAATTTCTTTTTTTATTTAATTTTATGTAATTTTCAATTCCGCTGAGAAGCCAACAAAGAGCGTAGTGGAAACTTATATTTGCCAACAGGGGGTATGTTTTCGTACGTAGGCGCATTATGTCTGTCCGGCTGACCCGGGCAGATTTTAGATTGTGAAACGTGCATACGCATGGCACAGGCTATATGTACATACGAATCTTTAGAAGATTTCATACCTCCGGGCGAATCCCAAAAAAAAAAAAAACCTTTTACCCACTTTGGTTTTTATATAAAGAGATATTTACAAAATTCTTTTTGGCTTTTGAACGCTAAACCATTAGCTTTTTGACTATTTTGACTGGAATGACAATAGCATTCTAGATCCCGAAATATAAGTAGCAACCTACGTAATAATTGTAGTTAAAGAATATTTAACTTATATCAACCACTGTCGGGTATTCTGCAAGTATTTTATTAAAAAAGTGAAAAATCTGAGTAAAATAATATATATTTTTTTTGTACCAACATATATTTGTTTGTATAAAAAATAAGTAAAAATAAAATTAAATGCATTTATGTTCATGCATAGAAGAATTTATTGATGATGCACAGTATGTTGCACATGCAGCCACAATAACACAAACAACAACAAGAACAACAATAACAACAACAACAATAACAACAACAGCAAACAACAACAATATCTACAGCAACTAATAAATAAAAATTTTACTACACAAACTTAATTAGTATTCAATCAACATACATAAGTTTACCCAGCTATTTTCTTGGGCTCACACAAACATCTTTACGTATGCTTTGTGTGTATTCATAAGTCTCTGTGCGTATGTACATGACTGTGTGTATGTGTGGGTGGATGTGTGTTTATGTGTGCGTGTGTTTATTGGTAGTCATTTTTGCTTGCTAAGATGTGTGATGTTGGCTTGCTTATAATAAACTTCAATAAATTGATGGTTATAAATTGAGAAATTCTTCTTTTTTGATTTTCTTGTAACTTCCTCTTTGAAGTGCTGCTGCTGTTGGTAATTTTTTACTATCGGAAGATTTTTTGCTGTAGGTTGTTTGGTGATGGTTCTTTTATAAGTTTTATTTTTTATTTTTTTTTTTTTTTTGAGGAAATTCATGACAGAATAGTATTTTTTTTCAGAATGTATAGATAAAAATGTTAAAATTTAAAAGTGTGCAGGACAAATATTTATTTTTAAATTTTATAAAACATTATATTATATTAAATTTTTAATGTAAACTTTCTCATTAATTATATTGGAACAAATTTGAGCATTGTGCCAAGTATGTTGACAACCAAACAACATGAAGGCAACAACTAACAACAACAACAACAACGGCTCTGTATAGAACAAATCATACAGCAGACTAGACAGACTGTTTCGTTGGCCGCTACACCCAGTGGCGTTCCTAGGCGGGGGCAGGGGGCGGTCCGCCCCGGGTACCACCATTTTAGGGGTGACACCATATCGATATTTTTTTTTATTTCTCAAACAGAAAGAGAAAGGTACAAATAAATTACATTAAAAAATGTGTGTCCCATTTTGTCGCGTTGAAATTATTTCTAACAATTTGTGTATCAGTAGCTTCATGCGAAAGGAGTTTTTCAAAGCTAAAATTAATGAATACTTATTTAAGGTCTTCCATGTGACAGGCAAGGCTTTCCAATCTTAATTAATATTGATTTCGATGAGGTTATTTAAAATTTTGCAGCTCTTAAAGTAAGAAAAGTTAGTTTTTAAGAAAACGTCATTAATAAGATATCTTTGTTTAACCTTATACCTTCATATACAAATATGTACCTGAAAATGTAATATATTTGTTCCGTCAGTTTTTTAGACTGCGAAGTTAATAAGTTGTCTTTTTTACCTTATGCCTACATATCGAAATATGTAGACACCTGGAAATGTAATAGTTTTGTTCTGTTTTTTACAAATTCTTATTGTTTGTCATATCGTCTCCTCTATGCCAAAAACGCCAATGTGAAAACACATGGTTTTTAAGTTTTTAATTGCATCTAGTGCATTTTAATGCAAAGAATATTCCCCAAAAACAAGAAAATCTAATTCGGTCTAGAAAAAATTATAAAATTCCATGCTAAAACCATCTATGTAGATTTTCTGATATTTTTCATGCCAAAAACGCCAATGTGCACATTTTTTCACTTTAAATATTTCCAATATTTGTAAATAACTTTTTTTTATTTTTCTTTTGAGGATACGTTCAGAATAATTTTTTTCCATCAAAAGTGAAGAAAATCAGTGGTCTTCCTACTTTGTAGCAGCTAAGAATTAACTTTTCTCTCAAGAATGGTACATTTTTAGGATTTAAAAATTCCCTAAAATCGACATGGAGTTTTCTTGACACTTTTTTTATCAGAATACATTGTCCTCACCTTTATTCAAAAATAGAAAAAAAAATCATTGATCTATCGCATCAGTAGCGGTTACAAGCTCAGTTTTAATGAAAAAATGTGCACATTGGTTTTTTTGGCATAAAGGAAATTAACAATTCTGAAAATGTTGTACCTGCGACTCTATAAAAACTTTGGTAATGAAGACAATTGCAAAAGTCCTTCTGCAGTTTATTTTTCAAAGCATTGTTATTGTCTTGAACCAATAATTTCAGAAATTTACCTTCTGACCTGGGAGTTATATGGAAAAACTGAATACATTACGAGAAAAATGCTATTTTTGAGACTAAAATTGAGCTTAAAAGTGATGAGATAGATCAATCATTTTTTTTTTCTATTTTTGAAGAAAGCTGAGAACAATGTATTTTGATAAAAAATGGCAAGAAGTGTCCATTTCGATTTTTGTGATTTGTTTTAATCTCAAAAATAGAATTTTTCTGATAATATGTTCAGTTTTTTCCATATAACTCTCAGGTCAGAAGGTCAATGTCTGAAATTATTGGTTCAAGACATTAAGAATACTTTGAAAAATAAACTGCAGAAGGAATTTTGCAATTGTCTTCATTACCAAAGTTTTTACAGAGTCGCATGTTCAAAATTTTCAGAATTTTGTGCACATTTTTTCACTAAAAATTAGTTTGTACCCGCTACCGATGAGATAGGACATTGATTGTTTTTTTCTGTTGACGAAGAACATAATTTCCTGTGTACGTATGAAAGACATTTTTTTGATGGAGCTTTATTCATGATTTTGAGATGTATTTCAATACAATTTTCAAGCAATAATTGTTACATGATTGCACAAAAAGTTTTTTTTTAAATGTTTTTGTAGAGTAACTGGAACCAAATTTTAACTGTGCATATCGAAGACATGTGCCATCCATTTCCGAAAAGAAATTTTGGAAAATGTGGATGTTTCGCTTTTTCTGAGCCATTCGAATCTTTAAACTCAATTTCCCAAAAAACACTAAAATTCACATTGGCGTTTTTGGCATGAAGGGGACGGACAATATGTTGTTTGTTTCTTTTTCAGAAAACATAAAGATAATAATAAAAACACTTAATCTCATCGAATTGGTTTCTTTTTGCATTTAAAAATTTTTTATAGGGGTGACACCATGAGTATCCGCCCCGGGTGTCACCAAGCCTAGGAACGCCACTGGCTACACCAACTCATCAGTAGTCTTGCATGACTTTTCACTGTGATCCACTCAAGCTATTTAGGTCCTACTTATACTGCCAATTGAATGCCGAGAAAGTTACTCGGATGTTTATTTGAGAGAGGGAATGCTTTTATATTAGATGCACCCTGTGTCAAAGTTAACCTTGATCGTGATATAATCAGTGGATTGAAATATTCTACGATTTGCCTGCGGCTTAGTCTTATGAAGAAAAGTAGCTTAATTGATGTAAAAAGTGCCTAAAAGCATGCAATGAAAATATTCTTCTGTTTCTTTCTTCCGATTATAGACTATTTATGTGGTGTGTCAACAAGAGCTATAGGGTTGCAAGGGTATATTTTATAATAGTTGGTAGCTTCACAGTTCTAAAATGTTAGTATTTGCCGTTTATAAATATGGAAAATTTGTCATAAAATTCTAGAGTTTGGAAAAAAGGAAGAGTTGCAAATTGTTGAAAATTATTACGAAAATTCGTGTTTAAGCGCACCTCCTATTAAAAAAAATCAATCAAATTTTCCTCGTAATCTTATGCCTCTAAGGCGGGTGAGCGGGGTAATTTCGAAGTTTGAGGGCACCAATTGACACCCTAGATCTTGTGGTTTAACAGCTTTAAATTTCTGTCTTTGGAGTAGTGTTAAAAATAAGGTCTACGCTAACCATTAGCAAACAATTCTAACTCTTAAACATTAAAGTCCTCACCGCCATCGCCGAAAGTTGCAATAACCAACGCCAATTATGCAAAATAATGACCGAAAGTTTTTAAAAAGGATTAAGTTTGTCGAATTAATATAAATAAATAAATAAGTAAATAAATAAATAACTTTTTTTTAAATCAATGGAGAAAATAAGCAGGTGTTTAATAATTAAATCTAAAAATTCCCTTAAAGTATGCAATGAAATTCTTTTCAGATGATTGACTTTTTAAAGTCACTAACATTTTGATTCGGGCACTACTTCTTTTATTATCAGCGTAAAGTACTAAATCTATGACAGCTGTCAACAACAAACATGAAGCTTTAGTTATGGATAAACTCGCGGTCGAGCAACACATACACATCCACTACGAATGTAGTGAACATTCTGCGGAGACGGTTCGCAAGATTCCCGAGTTTATTTCCGAGCCCGAATTTCCGCAAGAATTTAATCATTGATCACCGATATCATTCTACTTGAAATTGAAATTGCTGTTAAATTTTCCTCAAATGAAAGGTATAAAGGTAAATCTCTCGTCAATTTAATGAATAAATTTACCTTCACTGGCTCTATTGTGGATGCGAAAAGGAGTGGTCATCCCCGATTCTTCCGTTCGGACGAAAACATAACCATGGCAGCGGCCTTTTTGACCTAAAAGTGTTAATATGGATCTTGATAATATGTTATTTAAATAGATGGTACCACTTACCACACAGCCAAAGGCACAATTTAGTTATTTCAAACAAAATTCGAAGCGAAGATTATCTCGTGCCGAAGTGGTGTCAATTGACCACCGAGACAATGCGATTTGATGTCGTTGGACTTGTTCTTTTGGGATTTCCTCAAAGAGAAGGTTTATGCCAATAAACCCCGAACGATTCCCGAGCTGACACAGGAAATTCAACTGGCCATTGCAGCAATTGATCCAGAATGTCCTGGAAAATTTCATTAATAGGGCTCGCGTGTGCAAGCAAGGTCAAGGTAGCCATTTGAGCGATATTGTTTTTTATCAATAAGCTGCATACCTCTACTTTATAATTCAATAAAAACTCTTAGACATTTCAACGTTGTATTAAAAAATTAAAATGTCAGTGACTTTTGGAACAACCCTTTACATAAAGTAATTTAATTAAAAAAGGAAACTGTAGATTAATCTGTTCCAAGTTGACTTAAAATGAAAAAGTCTCTAATAAACTTTTTCGTAAAATATTGAAATCATTTCTTTTAAGGGTATTTTTTATACTTGTTTTGAAAGAGGTTATAAGAGCGCTATCCAAATGGGCTTTATGGGTTAAAATAATTTTTCGATATATTCCTCAATTTGATTTTTATTCCGATTTTCTTAATTTATCTAAACTTGACTTTTTTCAAAATGTACAATAATAACTTGATTTATTTAAATAAGAATACTCCACCAACACAGAACTGCTCCACTTTGCACACACAGACTCGTACACTCTCATAAACACACTCACCCGAACTCAACTCTATATAATACATACATACAGGCACATCCATAGTAATTAAGATTTTTATATTTTCACAGCACCTGATGCAAAATGCACAACAACTATGAAAAAAATTTCGCAAAAAAAAAAGCACACTAACATTCAAACACACACACACAGACACACTAGCCCACACAAACATTCATAAAATAATAACAAGCACTAAGTTACTTTAGACGGAATTAAATCTCAACTGCGCACAACATGAGTAATGATGGCAGCGCAGCGCACTCTAGGGCAGTCCAACCTTAGCTGAGATTGCATCAAGTGGATATGGATGGTGGGTGTCGGGTGAGCAGAGATAGGGGGAGAATAGCACCAAGAGACTTGGTTGCGCCAACAGCTGAGCAAATTTTAATTTCCGTGAAAAACGCGAAATGAAACTCTGAAGAGCCGAAATGAATTGCAAAAAACAACAACATTTAGCAAATGAGAAAAGTGTTAGAGGAAAAAAAAAATGAGGAAATACAAAAGTTAGGTAGGAAAAACAAACAAGAAAACAAAAAATAAAAATGCTGCATGAGTTTACCTTCAAATTGCAATTAAAATCAAACAAACTAGAAATTTATTTAAGCATAGCGCAAGCTCTCTAAAGTAGTAGTTAAAAATAGTAGTAGAAAAAAAAGTAACAAAAGCCAACTAAAAAAACAACAATAATAAATTTACGGATGAGATAATAAAAATTGAAAAAATATCACAAATGAAAATAAAAAAGTGGCAGAAACACAGGAAAAAATACAAGCATACACGCAAAGAAATTTTTCATTTACCGCAACTGAAAAATTCACCAACTACACTTCGTTTGCGAGTTTATTTGCCGCAAACGAATATTCAGTTGTCATCAACTAGGCTTGGCTAGTTCATGAACGAACTAGTTCAATTGAACGAATCCCACTCATGAACTATGTGAACAAGTTCAGAGTTATTCGTTCTTTTAGTTCATTTTAGTTCAGTTGATTTTGCAGCGAGTAGGAACAAAACTAACGAGAGCAAAATCAACAAAATTTACCAAGCTATGGTTGGAGTCCTGGGTTTGTCCAAGCGAACTAAAAGAAATAACAAACTAAAAGAACGAACGGAGTAAAACATGCATCGAACAAAAAGAACGAACGTACTAAAAGAACTAAATGAAAGAACTAGTTCATTACATACGATTGAACTAAAAAGAGCGATCTTTGTGGTGAACTAAAATGCCCAAACCTATCATCAACGTAAAAATATGTCTTATATTTATTTACCATACGGCAAGCTATTTCGATCTTTATTATTTATTATATTAATTATCTTTCCCCGTGGCGACCGTGGCGTAGTTGGTTAAAGTGCGTGGCCGCTATGTCAACGAACTTTGGAGACCCAGGTTCGAACCCCAGCAGCGACAGAAAATTATTTGAATTAAAATAATTTTTCTGTACGGCCGCCACCTCTCTGCAGACAATCACCCTTATTCTGATTGTCGTCGTCAAGACAAAACAACGACATCTGGCGACGACTGTTGATTCTTGGTATTCGCGTAGTCGTTTTTCGATAACTATTGACAACTATTGACAAAATTCGGTATACACAAAATGATATTGACGTTGTTATTGAATTGATACGACTCTGTTTTTGTCGTTTCATTTTTTGGTAACGACTCAAAGTGTTTGCAGTTAAAATAGAAATAGAAAAGAAAAGTAAACAACCGGCTGTGACAGTCCGAGATTAAAATCGTTTCCAACACTTAGCTGATAGGATCCTTGTCCCAAAAATAATAAGGTGGCAGCTAACTTTATTCTGTTGGATACACAATTTGACCTGGCTCTAATTTTCATCTCAGGAGCAATTTTCTCCAACACATAATTGAACGCATTTTTGTTTAAACGAAAGTAATTCTGGAATCTTGAATGAAAGAAAAATTTGTGATTCCCAATGTATAGGGTGTTTTTTTTAGGGGTGTGTTTTTCGAATAGAGATAAAACTGGCATTTTGTGGTCAAATCTAGCAACTCTAATGTCATTTATGTTCAGTTTGGTTTGCCATTTCATCATGAACAGGTTGACAAAAGAACAACGCTTGCAAATGGGCCGAAAATGAGATTGATCTCGATGCTGATTTTCATCGCAAAATTTTGTTCAGTGATGAGGCTCATTTTTGGTTGAATAGCTACGTCAACAAGCAAAATTGCCGCATTTGGAGTGAAGAGAATCCACATGAGATCCTTGAGACGCCATTACATCCACAAAAACTGACTGTTTGGTGTGCTCTATGGGCTGGTGGAGTCATTGGGCCATACTTCTTCCGAAATAATGCTGGAGAGTCAGTTACCGTTAATAGAAACCGGTATAGAGCCATGATAACCGACTATTTTGTTCCCGAATTGGATGGCATGAATGTGGATGAGTTGTGGTTCCAACAAGACGGCGCTACATGCTACACAGCGCACGTCACAATCGATTTATTGAAGGAAACATTCGATGAGCGCATAATTTCGCGGAATGGACCTGTCAATTGGCCACCAAGATCGTGTGATGTTCACCATTGGATTATTTTCTTTGGGGATATGTGAAGTCGCTCGTCTACGTCAACAAACCAGAAACGTTAGGGGACTTGGAGGCCAACATTCGTGGCGTTATTGCCGACATACGGCCCCATATGCTCGAAAAAGTGGTTGAAAATTAGACCTGTAGAATTGGCTTTATTCGAGCCAGCCGCGGCGGCCACATGCCCAAAATCATATTTAAACATTAATGGCATAAAATTATCCTTCCAATAAAGCCAAATTGATGGACATTAAAACGATTTTCTTGTGTTTTATTTCAATTCGAAAAACAAACCCCTAAAAAAAACACCCTATAAATTCATTCAACCTTAAACTTACTTGTTGTCTGGTAGTTTCATGACATCAGACCTATATCGCAGTGTCTTTCTTTGTAAAATAAGTTTTTTTTTATTTTCTTCATCACTTGAATCAGAGTTTGAATCAGAAACAAAAAACATTTTTCAACAATTGTATGTGAACATAAAAAATCTGATGCAAAAATGTTAGGTATGTGATATTTATTATTTCAGTTATCGATAAACAGTCAACGTCAAGACAATAATGACAATGAATACCAAAAATGCATTGATTTGACATTATATTGAAACGAAATGATATTGGTATTAAATTGGCGACGACGTTGACGACGACAATCAGAATAAGGGTGAATGGCAAACCTCAGAGAGTAATCAAATGCCATGTAAAGCTTCTTGAGAATAAGAACATTACGTTCATCGCCGTTCGGAGTCGGCGTTAAACATGTAGGTCCCTTTCTCGGTCAATTGTGTACAAACTTAATAACACGCACAACACAATTGATCATAAGAAGCTAGGTCAAAGTCCTTTCAAGGGCTGAAATGGCCAGTTATTTATTTATTTATTTATTTTTTAATTATCTTTCCCCCTTGTCCGACCGTCTTCTTATGAATTGCACTCATCGCACCTCTGTTGCTATCTGTCCGGTTTTAAGCAAATTACCAATTAGCTGATATAGCAATAATTTGTCCAAAAAATAACTTTGAACTATAAACGTTGTGTTTATACAACGAAGGGAAAAGCAAACGAAGTTTTCAGTTGGGAAAAACAAATTTTTCAATTGCTAAGCGATGGTTGCGAACTATCGAAAGTTTTTCATCACCATCTCTTCACTAACCATTATCGTATGGAAGTTTTTGTGCTGAAATATTGCTCTTCTTCCTTATTGCCTTTGCAATACTATAAATTTTTTCTGGAGCTAATTATTTCTCATATATATACAACAAATACTAGCTGCGTTCAATTCGCCAGGCTTTATTCAATTCATTTCGCTTATTTTAAAATTTGTATAGGAAAACAACAAGAAAGTCTACAGCTAGTTGAGGGTAGAGTAGGTTTTCCGGTAGAGTTGAGTAAAGTTGCGTTGCCAAGTTCTTATTCTTTTAGTTGGTTTGAGTACGGGATAAGGTAAAATGTAATAGATTCTGTCAGAATGTGATGTGAGTACAAAAACAAAATTGATTTTCTAAGGTTTTTTCGGGAAAAAATTCATATTTCCAATATATAACATGTTAAAAATATACTGTGAAAAGGAACAAGCGAAATATTGAATATTTATGGAGTTATGGTCAAAAACGTCCTAGTTCGTAACGTCACTTTTTAGGTAGTCGGAGCGCTTGGGGCAGAGCAATGCTTCTTTCACAATAGATTGTAAATTATTTTGTTCTAAAATTGATTCTTTGGAAAAATGCTTGGGTGGCCATACCCAGAATGCCAACGAAAGTTCGAACGCGACAGTTTGGCAAATATGTCCGAAGCACCTCAATTCCAGGCCGAAAATTGTCGAAATTTAAGCTTACATTGCTGCTGAAATGTTTAATAAAGGCTTAACCTCTATTTGAAGCTTACGAATGAGATGGGTACAATATGACACCTATTGCAAAATTTTGCCGAAAATACCGATGAGGCACGAGTAGCAAAACAAAAACGCAAGAGTCTCTCCGAGACGAAAACAGCTCGTACTGCTCGATAACAGCATCATATCCAACTTTAAACATGAGTATCTCGAAACTATTTGTTCAAAAAATGCTCGTGCTGTAACTCAAATAGTTGTTGACCGATCAGGCTGAAATTTTGACAGGTTTCTCTCTATAGAAGTACCGGTAGGATGTATCTACACGTTTAAATATATCGTGTGAATAAATAATTTTTTTGGGGTCAAAAATGTTGAAAAACATAATCGAAAATCTGGACCTTCGATTAAACAGCCGATAATTTAATTTAATTTTTAACACTTTTTTAATATTTATAATAAAAACAAGGGGATAAAACTTCATATTCGAAAGGTACTGTGCCACAGATGTGCCGAATAATAAAAATAACAAAAAAAAATTAATATATTATGTGATTATTACATTTTAAAATAAATGTATGCATTCTCTTACTCATGGCTGTAGTTTGAATCTCTCTGCCTTTCTTAAGCGAGAGAAATTGCAAAAAAATAAAAAAAAAAAAGATTAACAAACAAATACTATTGTTCTCTCTTCCTCTCTTTCTCTCTTTGCATGCAAAATTATAAGGACAGGTAGAATGCTAGATTGAATCAGACACTTTAACAGAGCTATGTAACTTTGTTGCTTTTTCTTAATTTTTCTCTCTGCGATAGCCTCATGACAAAAATAGCCACAATATTCATAACGTTCCGATACTGTGGAGAGAGCCGCTGCAAGAACCAAAATTCAACAATCATTGAACGGCGTTGCATAGAATTATTACTTGGAGTGTATATGAGGCATGACAAATATGATAAAACAAAAATTATACTATTAGGAAAAATTTAATTTTCCAACAATAAAAATTAATTGCATCATAGTGTCTCTCAGGGAACCCCTTGATTAAAGTAACCAGAATGCACTCAATGCAAAAGTGCATAAAAAGTGCATAAAAAAAAATTAAATTAAAACTAAAATAAGGATAAGTATTAGAACAAGGATTATAAAAAGGATTAGAAAAACGATGTGAGCAAAGATAAGGACCAGAAATAAGATTAGGAGTAGGACGAAGATTAGAGTATTGAATTGGACAAATATTAGGACAAGAGTTTTGCCAAGAATTAGGAAGATGACTTTGACAAGGGCAAGGAAAATTGAGACATACATAAAACACTATTAACAATATTTGGGGCTAGATTGGGAAAATTATAATAACAAGAAATAGAACAAAGATAAGTACAATAAGTACAAAGATTTACAAAGGAAGTGGGACAAGGATTAGGAAAGGATTTGAACAAGAATAAGGTCAGAGCGATGGAAAGGGATTAAAACAAGAATTTGAACGTATATAAGTTCAAATTGAAGAATAAGAACGTATATAAGAATAAGAATATGATTAAAGACAAGTTTGGGAACGAATGCAAGGATAGGGACAAAAATAAAGATACACTGTCACGTCAAAATCTACTGATGCGTCCACGATAAAGCATCTTCTTTTCAACTTTGCCAAGAGTTTCTCAATAAAAAAAAAAACCAGGGGAAAATCGATATTGGTATGGTCGAATTTCGACCACAGGCGATACTAGTATCAGTAATTGAAGAAAAAACTCTTTTGTTTCAGATAAGTGGACAAATTTTGACAGCTGCAGCACTTTTAGATGCCTCGCAGCAGACGCCCGAGGAGATACTCTGCAGAACCGCCATTTTGTAAAAAAAATAAAATCTGATTTTACACTTAAAAGGTGCACTAAAAAGATAGGAAAATAAAAAAATCATCCAATTATGTTGTCTACTTAAAAAAATTCTTTAAACATGACTAATTTCACCCTGTCCAAAGGTTTCTTGCCCCCTTAAACAGTCAGCTGGTTTTTGTTTTGGTTTTTTGCAGTTTTCGTTCTAATTGGAAAAGTTTTATTCTTAAAATGTTTTCAAATTTCGGATTTGACTTGAGCTGTAGCTTGAGCTTGATGCTTCGACGAGGTTAACGAATTCGGCAAAGTTTGCATCACGCTGCAGTTCATCTATTTGGTTTTCCAAGACCAATAATATCTGTTATAGTTTCTTTAGAAATAATTAAATAAAGAAATCAGTAAGAAGTTTTAATGCAATTTTTTCTTCTGGTCGTTTCAACAGGTCTGTGCCACACAAATGGATTTTAACAACAGCTATAGGATCTGATATTGAAATACATTCTCCTCCTCGTATGTAGAGCTTGCCAGCAGCAGAAAGCCCCATTGATACTCATCAATACTTTAATTGCTATTTTGTGTACCATTATAGGAATCGGCTTTAGAGCGATCCCAATATTTTTACTACACTAAGGGAAATAACGCATATTTACATTATCCACGCCTGAGTATACATTTTATTTATATATTTACGCAGATAAATCAAATATTTTCCTTACAACTCGTTTTTTCCCGTATTTAAATTTTATTTATACCACACACGTACACACATATTCCGTACAAGCAAGCAGCAACAGCATCGCACACGTACAAACATATTCCGACAAGCAGCAACAGCATCGCACTCTGTTCCTGCAGTTTATTTCTTGCAAGTTTCTTATAGTTCTCATTTAGTTAATGTTGCAAGGGTAATATAGGGTGGATATTTGGCCAAGATGATTTGTGAATGCGATGGGTGGTCGTTTTATGGATTGATGTAGGGTTGAGTGACAACTTGATATTTTCCGGTTGTCATTTACCTGCATATTTTTCTTCTTATACATTTTAATTCTTATTGAATTTTAATATGTTGTGTTTTAAATTCAGTATTTTTATATAAATTTTCTTTAAATGCGATATTATTTTCAAATATTTAAATATTTGAAAGATATTTTAAAAAATTCGTGCACAATTTAAATATCTTTTTTATTAATTCTGTTTAAATATTTAAATATTTTATTTAATTAAGAAAATATTTAAATAAATTTTAAATATTTACGTAGTCGATTTATGCAAATGCGTTATTGGTGCAAAAATGACTCGCTTTTTTAATAAATTAAAAAAGTTTTTGGATAAATTGAATATTTTTATCGCTTAGTGTAGGAAGATATACTTTCTCTTAGTGAGTGGTGTCTATTATTAAATTTAAATAAAATTTATTTTTTATTCTTTGTTTTCAATTGAATGTATAGGCACACTAAGGGAAAAAAATATTGCATTTAAAGAAAATTCATATATATTGAAAACAATTTTTTTTCGAGCTCTAGGCCAAGCATGTTGTCAACAAGACAACATGAAGAACAAAGAAGGCAACAACCAACAACAACAACAACGGCTCTGTATAGAGCAAATCACACAGCTTGACTATACAGACTGTTTCATTGGCCGCTACACCAACTCATCAGTAGCCTTTGTATGACTTTACACTGTGATCCACTCAAGCTACTTAGGTTCTACATATACTGCCAATATGCCGAGAAAGTTACCAGGAATTTGTTTTTGGCAGAGAACGCTGGAATTTTTGTAACTGAGTTCTTATCTACTTTTTGATGCATACTGTACTAAGGTTAATAACCTAGATCGTAACATACTTTTAGGCATAGCCTTAATTCATGTGCATCTTCGAAATTCGATCTGATGAGTTGGTGTAGCGGCCAATGAAACAGTCTGTATAGTCAAGCTGTGTGATTTGCTCTATACAGAGCCGTTGTTGTTGTTGTTGGTTGTTGCCTTCTTTGTTCTTCATGTTGTCTTGTTAACAACATGCTTGGCCTAGAGCTCGAAAAAAATTTGTTTTCAATATAAATAATTAGAGGCCGCATACAAAATATTAATATTAAAGAAAATTCATATAAAAATATTGAAATTAAAAAATTATATTTGAATATTTCCCATGAGAAGCGTCCATCAAATGCCATTTGGTAGTATATTTTATATTCTTTTTTCGTTCTCTAATTTATACTATTTTTGACAGTTATTTCAGTATTATGGCAAAAAATGTCAAAATAGTACAAATTAGAGAAAGAAAAATTGAAAATAAAATAAAGGGGCAAAGAAAAATATGCACAACCGGCGCAAGACATTTGTGAGAAAATGTCCGGTTGTCACTCAAACCTTACAAAATTTCATTGTACGATCATCAATCGCAATCACAACTAGTTTTTGCCAAAAATCCAGGCTATATTACCCTTGCAACAAAAACTAAATGAGAACTATAAGAAAGCTGCAACTGCAAGAAATGAACTGCAGGAACAGTGCGATGCTGTTGCTGCTTGTCGGAATATGTGTGTACGTGTGCGAAGCTGTTGCTTGTATGGAATATGTGTGTACGTGTGAGGTATAAATAGAATTAAAATACGGGAAAAAAACGAGTTGTGAGGAAAACATTTGATTTATCCACGTAAATATATAAATAAAGTTTATACTCAGGCGTGGATAATGCTAATATGCGTTATTTCCCTTAGTGCAGACTTTATGTAATCTCCACAA
This sequence comes from Pherbina coryleti, assembly GCA_943735915.1. NCBI lineage: Eukaryota > Metazoa > Arthropoda > Insecta > Diptera > Sciomyzidae > Pherbina > Pherbina coryleti. Next base: position 172,172,737 of record OX030950.1, read on the forward strand.
ACAAAAGTGTTGCCAACTATTCAGCAAGTAACAGATAAATGAGTAGCCATTTTTTACGTAATTGAGTTGATCACTGGCGAACCGAACTAATAATTCACTTGATTTTACATGAAATAAAAAATTTTTTTATTAAATTCTCAAATTCAAATATGAGTGAATGAATTTTGATACTCATTTTAACATATGAGTCAAGTAATATTTAATATTTGACTATCAATCAAAAAGTTACTGAAGTGCTGGCAATCATGTGATTTCACCCGCGGTCGCTATAAAATTTTCACTAAGAAGTCCAAAAATACAAACAAAAACACACATCCATAGAACTTTGGTTTTGCTAGGTAGTCGGCGACATCGATGCGATTCATGCGACACATGCGCTGAGACAATCACACACACCGAAATATGCAATAATTGAGCTGTTCATTTCTTGTGTGTCCTGATGAAATTAATTTAATTGTTGAATTATATTGTATTTGATTTGATTTTGGAAATTTTAGAAATTTCGAATATTTGGGCAAAATTTTCATGAGCATATCGAAGAGAATGAGGTGAAAATGGCGTCTATTGTTTAAATTGCTGCAGCGGAAATCAAAAAGTTTTGTGGACAATATTCCATTGTGTCGCAGAGTGTAAGAAGTTCAACTGACGAGGTTTTACACAAACGTGCTCAAATGAACATGCAATTCAATTAAGGAAATTTTAAAGGAATTTCATGTGAATGAAGGGGATATGGTGGGAAGCAAACTGCGGCTGGAATTAAGTTGAAGAAAATGGCGTCGTAGAGAGCGATGGAAGATATGTGTTATTTGACTGACTACGGTAGATTTTATTATTTTCCACTATATGTATTACTTTAAATTCATAACAGGACTTTTGCCGTTTTTTTGGCATTATTTTTAAAAATTTGTTAAAGCAGATTTTTACTAACGCTTAACTTTTAATGGTCGCAACATTCTCAATCAATTTAAGCGCAATTTTTTTTTTTTAATTTCACAGAAGCCCGTTTTGCTCGTTTTCAGATAAAAAAACACGTTTTTCTATGAACGTATTACCCACAATTACCTTTGTTAACTTTTGTTTCATCAATTTTCATTAAACTTATGCGTTTTTTTTCTGCATTCTAAATATACATCATTGACTTTTTTTTTGCCTTCAACTCCTGTTATAATCCTTGGCGTATAAAAAAATAAACCACGCAAAACCAGACCAACGCGACCATACACCCATCCTATACTTTAACACACACACTCTCACATCTCAAGTCAAACTTATTTCACGCGAATATCGAATATGGAAAAAATGTTCCTTAAAATGTTACGCGATATTCGCATTGTAGCGCTGAATAGAAGGCAACAACAAAGCGGAAATGAATCCCATGTGTAAAAATACAAATAAAGCCAGAAATAAATTGAATTAAAAATAGACGACAACAACAGCAAAGAAGAAGTATGGTAAAAAAGATGTTTAAAAAACAAAAAATAAAAAACCTACGCTTACCACAACGCCAAAAGGAGTAGAAGAAGTGGCACATAAAAAATACCAAATTTGGTAAAGAACCGGAAGTTGGAGTGTAATAAATTCAGGCATCAGACGACGCAGCCGTTGCCCGATGCTGTTGCTGCTGCGACAAAAAAGTATGTCGAACGGGAAGGAGTTGGAAAAATTTAGCGTTTTACTGAAAGCTAACTTAGCAATTGTCGCTGTTATATTGAAATTTTATTATGATTTTGAGAAATTTCTTTGAAAAAAATATTTTTTCATCATTTAAAATTCATTTTTCATTCGTTTCAATTGTATTTAATTTATTTTAATCAAAAATAAGGCTCAGGTACAATAAAGAAAATTTGAAAAACTAAACTTTATTGTTGCCTAGTATTTCTTACCTGGTAAACTCAGCATGAAAGGCATATATTTTTAGCCACGAATTTCTCCTTTGTCTTTGTACTTCTTTTCAGTACCTTTGCAAGTAATAATTTACAGATATATTTGCTACCACCTGACTTTACAGTAACGGACTTTATGACTTGAGATGATTATGTTTATGAGGCTTAAATTCTTGGACACCTTATCCATCTATTTCTTCCTAATTTCCTATAAAAATATTAAAACCGTCTAACATACAATGGGTAGAGTGCGTGACCCATACGCCAGAGAACCATGGTTCAATTTCCATCTGACACAGAAAGTTTTTTCAATTGAATTAATTTTTCTGTTTGGTAGTCACCTCTCCGCAGTTAATGACAAACCTCAGAGAGTTAATAAAATGCCATGTAAAGCTTCTTGAGAACATGCACATAAGCCGTTCAAAGTCGGCATAAAAATAGTAGGTCCAGTTCTCGATCAAATTTCATACATTTCGCACAACACAATTTTATCATAAGAAGTTCGGGAGTTCCCTTTTAAGGGCTGAAATGGCCAGTTTATTATAATATTATCTGACATACATAACAAAAATAAACTAAGGCACACATAACAGATATGACACACATAATAGATATAAGCATACATACACTAAGGGAAATAACGCATAGTAGCATTATACACGCCTGAGTATAAATTTTATTTAAATATTTGTTTCAATATTTAAATCAAATGTTTTCCTTACAACTCGTTTTTTTCCCGTATTTGAATTTTATTTATACCACACATACACACATATTCCATACAAGCAAGCAGCAACAGCATTGCACACGTACACACATATTCCGACAAGCAGCAACAGCATCGCAGTCTGTTCCTGCATTTTATTTCTTGCAGTTGCAACCTTAGTTCTTATAATTCTCATTTAGTTATTGTTGCAAGGAAAATATAGCCGCATGTTTGGCCAATTTTCTTTCTAAGTGCGATTGATGATCGCAAAGTAAATAGGGTTTGAGTGACAACCGGACATTTTCTCAAAAATGTCTTGCACCGGTTGTCATTTGCCTGCATATTTTTGGTATTTTATTTTTCAATTTTTGTTTCTCTAGTTTACTGTCAAAATAGTATAAATTAGAGAACAAAAAAAGTAAAAAAGAAAATAAAATATACTAACAAATGCCATTTGATGGACGCATCTCGTGGGAAACATTCTAATATATTTGTTTTTAATTTCAATATTTTTATATAAATTTTCCTTAAATGCGATAGTTTTATTTTCAAATAGTAAATATTGGAAAGATATTTAAATATATTCGTGCATAATTTTAATATATTTTTTATAAATTTTATTTTAAATATTTTAATATTTTATTTTATTAAAAAACTATTTAAATAAATTTTAAATATTTACGTGGTCGATTTAAATAAATGCGTTATTGGTGCAAAAATTACTCGCTTTTTGGATAAATTAAAAAAGTTTTTGGATAAATTTAATATTTTTTCCCCTTAGTGTAACAGTTATAATTACTACCACTTGCCTTAATCGGCATTTAAACCATCTCTAACTATCTCCTGATGATTTTTTGTTCTTATGTGCCTGATGTCTTTCGGGTTCATCTTTTCTGCCCTAATATCTTTACCTTAGCAACTGACAGCATCTCATTGTGATCATTTCTAGGTTTAATTTTCTGATCGCTAAGTTATCGTCTACCTTGATCGTGGTGTATGACAAATATTTCTATCTAGCCATTTTATGACTACCTGATGAACACCTGATAACCACCTGATGACAACCTGATGACCACCTTATGACAATCTGATAACAACCTGATATCCTCCTGTTGTCCACGTGATGACAACCTGATAAGCACCTTTTGACCACCTAATGACAACCTGATAAACACCTGATGAACACCTGATAACCACCTGATGACAACCTAAAGAACACCTGATAACTATCTGACGACAACCTGAAGACCACATAATGACCACCTGATGACTACCTAATGACAGCCTGATGAACACCTAATGACCACCCAATGACCACTTGATGACAACCTGATGAACACCTGATGACTACCTAATGACAACCTGATGACGACCTAATGACCACCTAATGACAACCTCATAAACACCTGATGACTACCTGATCACCACCTAATGAACACCTGATGACCAACTGATGACTACCTAATAACCATCTGATGAACACCTGATGACCACCTAATGAACACTTGATAACCACCTGATGAACTCCTGATGACCACCTGATGACCATATGATTACCATCTGATGATCATCTCATGACCATCTGATGACCATTTATTGACCATATCATTTATTCTAAAGTATGACAATTGTTTCGTCTTATGATATGACTTTTATATGTGTTTCCAATTTTTTAAAAGATCATATACCAATTTTTCTTTTTCATTTAAACAAACTGCCTGACCATCTAATGATCACCAAATTATTAACTAATGAACAATGGATGAACACCTGATGATCACCTGATGACCACCTGACACATTTATGTTTGGGTACGACAATTTGTTTCATCTTATGATATGAATGTTTTCTATTCTGTAAAAACCCACAACCTCTTCCTTTTTCGTTTAAATAATCTGCATGAGAAAGAACACAAAAGTTCACATATCAATTGCATCTCACTAGCTTCTTTCACCAAAATAATATATTAAAATTTAAACCCCTAAAACCTCCAAAACACCTAAAACCAGCCGCCGAACACAAGTGGACATTTCTCCTCAACGTTACATAGTTCGGTCTATAGTGTTGTTACATAGTCGGTTCATGGTACGATATACGGCTCTACTGTATGAACCAAAGCAAAGATGAATAAGTTCTACGGTCAGTTTACAGACTTGCCCTCAAGGTTAGTTGCGCTTTAAGACGAAGACGAAGTATTACTTGTAGTCAGAACAATACCCAACGACCTTCTCTTAGATGAAACGCTATTTGCACCTAGCAATATCAGTCACAAAAAAGCTCGTTAGAGCAAGTTTGAGAAGCATGATCGCTGGGATAGATCAGTGAAGTCCACTGGGTCGGTGGACGCACCAGATTATCCCTAACCTGTCCGATTGGAGTGATAAGAATTATGGCTCTGTGATCTTCGAGGTAGTAAATCTAAAATAGATTTAGAAGTTATAAGCTATCACATGACCACTTCCCCGACAGATGCCAATCCTTATTCAACAGATTTCAGCTAAGTACTGTTTTTCCGCTTTACAAGTAACAAGCAATTATTTACACCTTGTACCTTGCATCTTACACCTTAGATCTTAGACAGTACATCTTCAGCAGACACCTTCCACCTGATACCTTACATATTTTAATAAATTTTCAATCTTACAATTTCTTAAGAAGTTTTCTTATTTATCTCTGCGTGCCTAGCACCTTGAAATTTTGATCACACCTTATATCCTTGTTATTAAATAAACCTATTACATAACTTTTTCGCCTTAGACACTCGAAATCAATTTTATTGAAATCAATACCTAAATCAATACCCTAGACAGACATGTAGTACCAATTGTAGCATGATATGGAAACTATATGTGTGTCATCAGTATTCCTTGTTTTTGTTCTAAAGCAAATGGAGTTCCGTACTACAATACCATACAATGTACCATTGAAATTAAGTGGTGTTCTGAAATGTACTACGATGGATCGCATTGAACACAGCCAAAGCTTTAAGCTCTTCTGTCAAAATCATATGTTTTCAATTTCCGGCAGCATAAAACAAATAGTTGCTGTACACTGGCCATTGACCAGCAAGTTCGGCATCTTCTCAAAATACCTTTCTTTAACGCAAGCGTTTTATATTGTTTGCTTCTTTTTAATGCCCTTGAAGCTAGTATAAAATATTTCCTTTTTTTCCTCCGCTAATCCAATATTTTTAAGTTATTAGCAATTATAACTTTGGCTGCATCCATTTTCTTGTTTTATATTGACAAACTTTTTCATCAGCTGATAAGTGTACAATGTAGTAGAGTACCACATGTCTGTCACTATGCTAGTACATAGTTTCTTGAGCTTTCATTGTAGTACACATTGTAGTACGGAAACCATATGTCTGTCTAGGGCATAAAACTCACTCAAACTGTGAAAAAATTATTTTTACCTACTAATACAACTTACTTTATGATTAGAGCCAGCCTACCCCATCTTGTAGGCTTGCCCAATCAGCAACCTTCCTTACCTTTCAACTATATGGATTCTAACAACCAACTTTTATACCTTCTATAGTTAACATCACAATCTTCACTTTTATAAAAACCAAATCTACCAACTTGCACCTGAGCAACTACCACCCCTCTACAATTTATATATATTAGTTTATAATTTTAATTAAGCCGAAAAAGCGAATCACACAGCTTCATTCATGTTAAGAGTTTATAAAAAATTTCCATTTTTTTACTCAATTTCTAATTTTTTTTCTCGCATTTTTACACTTTAAGCTGAGCAGCCCTTTTATAAGGAGTAAAATACGAAAAGATGTTACATGCATATGATTAAAAACTGAACCAAATAAATTTTTTTTTGTGCTAAAAATCCAAATTTCCATAAATTTATACTTTAATAATTTCGTACAAAAAAAAGGACATTGTTAAGCTATTCGGAAACACGCTTTCATTTTAGCTTAAACACCATTAATGTGTTGCAAAGACTTATTGCCAACCTTTAATGACATTTTCCAGCACCCCCGTTTTCAATATTCCTTACGTGCTCAACTTCTTTATTATTCTATGAATCCCTAAATCAACACATTATGCTTGAAAATGTGTCACTTATAGCGGTCGATGTTTTTTTTTTCTACCATCCAATTGTGTTATTTTAACACAAATAATGAGGAAAAAAACAGCATAAATAGCCTTGCAACAACAATATCAACAACCACAACAACATCAATAAAATAATAAAAAGCACAAAAGTCACGAAAGCCTAAATTCATAATTAAATTAATTGTTCTAATTACTTCATTAGTGTGCGCTCGTCTGTCTGTCTGTTTGTCTGTCCGCATGTATTTTCGTGTGTGTCTTCATAATCTCTATGTGTGTGTGTGTGTGTGTGTCATTGTTTGCCTATTTAATATGCGTCCTTTGTACGTTTGTGTTCTTCTTTTAGTAGCTTATTTACATTATATTTAGCTTAATATCCACCTAAGGTTTTTTTTTGTTGGTTTTGTTTGTTTTGTTAACTTATTTTGTTGACCCGCTTTTATATTAAAAGCCGCTTTAATTACACAATTAAGTAACATTATTTTATATTGTTGTTGTTGTAGTTTTTGTTTTCCTATTTATTTTGTAGTTACTGCTCATTGAGTTCTTAAGCAGACATCGATTTTTTTAAACAAAAATAGACAGTGTTAAGAGGTCACCGGCATAATTTTCAAAGAGAAGGGAAAGGGGAAATTTTTTATGACTTTACACAGTGGATAAAAAGCGAAACAAAAAAATTTTTTTTCATGATCTTCAATAATTTCGGTATTAACGTGACAACGATATGTCTCAACGAGCTTTATTAGCAAAAAACTATGCAAGACGTTCTTAAGACAATGCAACGGCGTTGCATGAAAAAATTGCTCGCTCAGTATGGGCGCTACGATAAAAAATATTATGAAAGAAAAATAAAGAAGAGCTTTTCCAACTCACTATAAAACTGAAAAGAAAAATACGATGACATCAGGTCGTAGTGCTCAAGAGAGACGCCATAAGACCGCGGAGGCTGCCGCTTCATGCAACGAAAATGCAACGAAACTTCCAAGGCGTTGCATTGCATTACTACTCGATAACTGAAGATCCCAGCTTTGGTCAATTTTACAATGCGATTATTAACGTGGGACATTGATACCCTAGGATAAAAAACAAATATTTTATGAGAAGCGCTTATTTTTTTAAGGCCGCTGTAAGGTTAAGGATTAAGATAAGGATAAGGATAAGGATAAGGATAAGGATAAGGATAAGGATAAGGATAAGGATAAGGATAAGGATAAGGATAAGGATAAGGATAAGGATAAGGATAAGGATAAGGATAAGGATAAGGATAAGGATAAGGATAAGGATAAGGATAAGGATAAGGATAAGGATAAGGATAAGGATAAGGATAAGGATAAGGATAAGGATAAGGATAAGGATAAGGATAAGGATAAGGATAAGGATAAGGATAAGGATAAGGATAAGGATAAGGATAAGGATAAGGATAAGGATAAGGATAAGGATAAGGATAAGGATAAGGATAAGGATAAGGATAAGGATAAGGATAAGGATAAGGATAAGGATAAGGATAAGGATAAGGATAAGGATAAGGATAAGGATAAGGATAAGGATAAGGATAAGGATAAGGATAAGGATAAGGATAAGGATAAGGATAAGGATAAGGATAAGGATAAGGATAAGGATAAGGATAAGGATAAGGATAAGGATAAGGATAAGGATGAGGATAAGGATAAGGATAAGGATAAGGATAAGAATAAGGATAAGGATAAGGATAAGGATAAGGATAAGGATAAGGATAAGGATAAGGATAAGGATAAGGATAAGGATAAGGATAAGGATAAGGATAAGGATAAGGATAAGGATAAGGATAAGGATAAGGATAAGGATAAGGATAAGGATAAGGATAAGGATAAGGATAAGGATAAGGATAGGGATAAGGATAAGGATAAGGATAAGGATAAGGATAAGGATAAGGATAAGGATAAGGATAAGGATAAGGATAAGGATAAGGATAAGGATAAGGATAAGGATAAGGACAAGGATAAGGATAAGGATAAGGATAAGGATAAGGATAAGGATAAGGATAAGGATATGGATAAGGATAAGGATAAGGAGAAGGAGAAGGATAAGGATAAGAATAAGGATAAGGATAAGGATAAGGATAAGGATAAGGATAAGGATAAGGATAAGGATAAGGATAAGGATAAGGATAAGGATAAGGATAAGTATAAGGATTAGGATAAGCATAAGGATAAGGATAAGGATAAGGATATGGATAGAGAAACATTCTCACTTCCCATTATTCATATGTTTGTATACGTTTTTAACACCGTCAACAACATATTGTTTTTATATGTAGTTCGATCGAATCCTTCATTTAAGATCCTTGGAGACAAAATCGATTTGAAGAAGATTTTTTAAATTGTATGAAAATAGTTATGTTTCAACATTTAGCTTTGATCTCATTTTTTCTGCACTTTTTTTTATTTGAATTAAAATCATATATAATCCCTTTTACGCAATATTTTTTTATCCTCTTTATGCTGACAGGCAATTAAGCAAGTAAAATATTTATTTTATAAAAATATTTCTGCGTGTGGTTCTATCACATCTTACATAAAGACATATTTTCTGTTTTTTCAGCATCTTTTCGGTGACGCTTGTGACAACCTCAAACATCCTTGCATTGACAAGAGTTCACCGCGCGCAGTACTGTCACTAATTAAAACATCATCTAAAATTTCATCAACATTGCAACAAGAGTGAGCTTTTCTTTTTTGCATCCTTTTTCAGTCACATTAAAATTAATTTTCATATACATTTTTTTAACCTCTGCACTGCGACTGCCAGAAAGAAGAATGAAAAAATAGTAAAAACATCCTTTTTTTTCTCACTTATTGTGCTTTTAAATAAAATAATATTTTTAGAATATTTTTATTTTTTTAACTATCATAAAAAATTCCCTCAAGCATGTCATGAAGAAAAATGTAGACGAAGGGGTGTTGTTGTTGTTGTTGAACGGATGCCAATGCAAGCCGGCTCAAATATCACTGTATCCTTGTTGCTGCAAACACACACAGGCAAACACACACCTGCACACACTCAGACTCAAACTCAAGCTCATGCAAAGTTAAAAGTTAATGAGACAAAATAACTTTTGTGGTCAGCGAAATAAGAAGAAACGTTGTAGTATGTGAGGAGGCAAAAGGTGAGTAAGACCAGTACGAGGAAATGTGGAAAAAAAATCAAATTTGCTACAATTCATTTTTTTCATTCACATCATTGGCAACACATAAATTGCGGCACTAGCGAGTATAAATGTTGCACACATGGGACACAATCTGATGTCCTGAACGGTATGGCTGTAAGGGATGAGAGGCTAGAGTCATCAATGCATGCTCAAGTTGCTTCTAAAAAAATATCAAATTAAAAAAGCAGTTCATGCACACAAAAAAAATTGCAATATTTCTGAGAAAACTTTTGCTTAGTGCTAAATGGCAACACTGACAAAGTGGCAACTCATTTTTTAACACTAATGTTTTTTTAGGAAAAATGGAGCTGATGCTCGGCATGTGGAAACGATGTGTAGAATAATATCATTTATTTAACACTAAAGCGATGTAAATGTGGATTAGGGTATGAGTGTGTGTGTGTGTGCTTATTGCTGTTTATGTATGTATTGCAGTTAATCAGACATTAATTGATGAAATTTATAAGTTTTTTCTTACTCTGGTAATTGTTTAAGTTCCTCGTTTTAGATATTTGAAGATCAAAAGGATATTCAGAATACCATTCTTTTCCATAAAATACCATAAAATATTTAAATTATTTCTAAATTTTCTATGATCAGATTTATTTATGACTCTATTAATCCATTGCTTTAACCCCAGCCTAAAAGGTTGCTATCCAATGCTTAAAAAATTAAAATTTTACAGCTCTTCCTGCGTATCATTACTTTAAACATGTGTATGTGTGTTGTTTTTGTTGTTGTAACTTATCTGCAACATAATAATTTACAAATTATCAACAAATATGCAGCAGTTCGATTTATCAGTCTAGCATCTGCTACAATCATTGCCAATAAGCGGGGAGACGAATGTGGAGCTGCACGCTGCACCCAAACAGAAGGATTGCGAAGAAAATGTGATGCAATTTTATGGCTGCCGAAATGCAACCGAAAATGTAATAAAATGATTGCAAGTATAAATTTTAATTGGCTTATTTAAGGATTCAATTAGCAGCAGCTCGGTTGTGTTAACGCTTCGAATGAGGTGTGAAAATGTGTTGCAAATATTTACAATGGCAACATAGACACAACTACAGTTATAACAGCAACAACAACCATAAAACAAACACTACAGTACATCCGTGTGTGTATATGTGTGTGTGTTGATGTAAAATTTGTGTTCCTGCAACGCAATGTTAATTTGTTTAATTTACAAATTACAAATTAAACAATTTTGTGGCAACGCTGCGTAAACGTAATTTGGAATTAATTAACGCACTGTGCAATAATACCTGTGTATGTGTGTGTGTATTATATAGCATCTGCGTGTGTGTGTGTATATGTGTTTTGCCACTAAATTGACCACAAATCGGTTAAATGGTTTTGTGGGCGTGAACTCTTTGATTTAAAAGTTATTTAAATTGATTTGTCAAAAAACGTACCTACTGCGAAATAGCGATAAAAATAAAACTAACAGGATATTCAGATAAAAATTCAAATAATTATTTAAAATTTATAGAGCTTTCGCAAAAATTTAAAGTTTTAAGCCAACTCAATAACTTTAAGGAGCAAGAATACCTTTAACTTTTAGTATTTATTTGAGAAGTAAGGTGCGTTTCATATTTATAACTCACACCCATAATGTTGATATATTTCAGTCCTACGTCCTCATAAAAGAGTTTTTAAAAGACTCTTTTATGAGTACATTTTCATAGGTTGTGGGCTGCAAAATATGATTCATAATAATGACTGCTTTATGTCTCATTTTGGACCCAAAAGTAAGACTCTTTTAATCCACATATTTAATACTCTTTTCAGACTCATAATAAAGACTCTTTTAGAACTCATATAAAATAGTCTTTTTAGACTCAAAATTAAGACTTTTTTAAGAGCCATATTTAACACTCTTTTAATAATCATGTAATGTAATCTTTAAAGACTCATAATGAAGACTCTTTCAGAACTCATAGAAGTTATTATTTTAATACTCGTATATGAGGCCTCGTTCATAAGGCCTTTTTATAATTACGCATTTATCATGCAATATCAATATAATCCTAATAATAATGTAATAAAAACATAATAATATATGTGGCGTCCGTGGCGTAGTTGGTTAAAGTGCGTGGCCTCTATGTCAACGAACCTGGAGACCAGGGTTCGAATCCCAGCAGCGACAGAAAATTATTTGAATTAAAATGATTTTTCTGTACGGCCGCCACCTCTCTGCAGACAATGGCAAACCTCAGAGAGTAATCAAAATGCCATGTAAAGCTTCTTGAGAATAAGAACATTCCGTTCATCGCCGTTCGGAGTCGGCGTTAAGCCTGTAGGTCCATTTCTCGGTCAATTGTGTACAAACTTAATAACACGCACAACACAATTGATCATAAGAAGCTAGGTCAAAGTCCTTTCAAGGGCTGAAATGGCCAGTTATTTATTTATTTTTTTTTTTATCAATATAATCCTTTTGTGAGTATTGGTTAGGAACAATCCGCAGCAAACATTATGACTCTTAAAAGACTCTTGTAAGACTCATATAAATGAGTTTTTATCGTCATAATGGGCTCAAAAAAGTCGCTTTTATGAGAACATTTTAGGTTACGGGCTTCAAAACATGATTCATAATAATGACTGCTTTATGTCTCGTTTTGGACTCAAATTTTACTCTTTTAAGACTCATATTTAATACTCTTTTAAGACTCGTAATAAAGACTCTTTAAAGACTCTTTTAGAACTCATATAAATTATTCTTTTTGGACTCAAAATTGATGTCTCATTTTGGACTCGAATTTTACTCTTCTAAGACTCATATTTTATACTCTTTTAAGACTCATAATAAAGACTCTTTCAAGACTCTCTGAGAACTCATATAAATTATTCTTTTTGAACTCAAAATTAAGACTCATATTTAATACTCCTTTAAGACTCATAATAAAAACTCTTTAAAGACTCATAATAAACATTTTTTTTAGAACTCATATAAGTTAGTCTTTTGGACTTAGAATTAAGACTCTTTTAATAGCCATATTTAATACTCTTTGAAGACTCATAATAGAGACTCTTAAAAGACTCATCATGAAGACTCCTTCAGAACAGAAAAGAAGTAACAATAATCCGTTTAGGTTGAAATATATTATAGATTAAAATTTATTTAAAATATTTTATAATGAATAATAAAAATAAACAAAAACATTTTTTTTAAACATTTCAAATAAAAATTAATTGTAGAAAAATTCATTTCACTTTGCCATATTCGATTCGACTTCATTCGATTCTGCAAGCTCCTCAACTGCACTATGAACGACTGAAAGATAAATTATGACATGTTGGAGCATTCACTTCGAAAAAAGTATTCATATTCTCACAAATTACTATCACATTATATACTACAGATCAGCCATACATATCGCACACCCTCTTCAAAAGTGACACAACTAAAAATTTTGAAATTTTCAGGGGAGTTAAAAATGATTTCGTTTTCAAGCAACTCGTACAAAAGAAGGATACAAAATGATTTTTTGAAAATTAACGAGCAACCAGATTAAAACAAAATTTTGACAGTCGATGGAGATGTGCATTACGAATGGATTTATATCAAAAAGTCGAAATTGAAAAATTTCGAGTTGTGCCACTTTTGAAGAGGGTGTGCGATATGCACCAACGATTATATATATTAAGAAGATAAAAATATAACTTTAAAGTTTATAAAATCCTCTAAGAACCTAATTGTCAAGTTCTCATAAAATAAGACTCCTTTATTCTTTCGTATATGAGACATTTTATGAGACCTTTTTATAATTATGTATATATCATGCACTATAAGTATAATCCTTGTGTGAGTCTTTGTTATGAACAATCATAATATCGACTTATTTAGGACTTTTTAATGAGTTCCTTGTATGAGAACTCATAAAGCAAGACTCTTTTAAATGTCCTATTTTTGAGCAGTCATTTTACAATCACATTAAAGACTCCTTCAGGAGTCTTTTAAATGCGTACTCATAAGACATGCATAAAAATATTCTTTTTAGGGTCTTATTTCTGAGCAATCATTTTACAATCATATCAAAGACTCCTTGAGGAGTCTTTTTATTGTGTACTCATACGAAATACGCATAAAAAATACTCTTTTTAGAGTAATTTTATTTTGTTTTTTGAGGCACTCAGAAAACGTTTGCAGGGTTATTGAGCGTTTCATATTTATAACCCTGACTTCATTTCTTTGTATTTTAAAATTTTTCAAAAGAAAAAACCAGCATTTATAAGTTAATTTGACTCCCTTTAGCCTTTATTACTTCAAAAACTCATTCACGCATGGAATAAATTAAGTTCTGTAAAATATCGGAGTCCAAATTCTCCCAGGCATTAATTATGGCATTTTGTAACTCACCAACGTTGTTGCATTGGTGATTGTCAGCATAAACTCGACGAACCATTATGCCCCATAGGTTTTCTATTGGATTTAGGTCATTTCATTTCATTTCATTTATTAGGCCAATTATTAGTACAATAAGATACAGGGAGATCTTTTAGCAGTACGACAGATACAAATTATAATCAACAAATAACATATATAATATATTATTAACATTAACAAAAAGTTAGCTAGATTATAATTTAAGAATACTTAAAAACCATTGATTGAGATTAATTTTATTGAGCTTAAGCAAATGCATATTTTATCATAAAATTAAACAATACCGTGAAAATTAAAGTAAGATTAAGAAGAAGTTCAGAAGAAATAGTAATTAGTAGTTAGATGCTTGAATAGTAAGACATAAGAGATTTCCTAAAGTTATTCGAATTGACAGTTGATTTAATTCTGTAAGGTAGTGAATTCCATAGTTTAATGGCGTTGACGAAAAATAGCCGCTTAGAATGCAAGGTCTTAAATTTCGGAATAATAAGGTTGCCAGTCCGATTAGAAACACTGAAACGTAATTTATTATAGAGGTAAGATGGAGTCCTTAGGTATATTAATTTGTGTAAGAATAAACAATTCCTTGCGTTTAAGTAGTTAATAATGCTACATCCTAAAATTTCTTGACTTTTTACGGACACGTGTTCAAAGCGTCTCAATCCAAATACATATCTTGTCACATCGTTAAATGCAACTTGGATTTTATGCGTGGAGTTTGAGTCAAGCTTGCTATAAACCAGTTCAGAGTAAGTTATAAGTGGGACTATTAATTGAACAGCAAGTCTTTTCTTGGTCTCAATAGGAACAAATTGTGAAGACAACCGTAAACATCGTAGTGTGAAATATACACGTTTAACAACATTATTAATATGGTCAGAACTGGAGAGCTTAGAATTGACATAAAATCCTTAGTTCTTAACTTTAACAACCACTTGTAGCCTATCATTGTTTAAAAAGATGGGTGCAATTTGAAGATGGTCAATCTTGTCCTTAGAAATTGGGAGAATGTACGATTTTTTAGCATTCAGACAAAGATCATTTTCAAATGCCCATCTGGAAATAGCTCTAAGATCTTCATTTAATCTGTAACATAAATCGTCAACTAGTCCAATGCGGTTAGAGGAGTATAATTGGATGTCATCCGCATAAGCATGTATAGATACATCTTTGCAAACGGTAAAAATATCGTTAATAAAAATGCTAAACAACAGGGGACCAAGAATCGATCCTTGAGGAACACCCATCTTAGTGTCCTTATAGGAAGAAAATAGATTGCCAATCTTCACTCTCTGCATTCTACCTTCAAGATAATTTGCTATTAAGGCTACAGCATTATTATTAAAACCAAAAATAAGCTTAAGTTTTTGAACTAAAATAAAGTGATTAACACGATCGAATGCTTTCGAAAAGTCTAACAGACAAAGGAGTGTAAGAAGACCATCGTCATAAGATGTTCGAATATCGTCCATAACTTTTAGCATTGCAGTCGCGCAGCTATGTCCGGATCGGAAGCCCGATTGGAGTGGTGAAAGGAGTTTATATGTTAAAAGATATTGATTTATTTGATTAGCCATAAGGGACTCACATATCTTGGAGAATGAAGATAGGATACTAATTGGTCTATAATCACACATAGTTGTTGCCCGAGTAACCTTAGCAATCGGAATAACAGTAGCTAGTTTCCACGATTTAGGAAAACAGGAGGTGGTAAAGGAGTGATTAATAATATGTGTCAGTGGAGAAATTATATAAGGTAAGATTATTTTAATAAATTTTAAGGAGATTCCATCATCGCCAATAGCATTAGATTTAATTTTCATAATGGAATTTATGACATCATTCTCACTCACGTTAGAAAAAGAGAACTTGTTTGCATCGCAAAACCGACGACCACTACATTGAAAGTTATCATTACAGACAGGAGAATTGGACAGAAAGAAATCATTTAAAGGGTTGGGATCAATATCACACTTTTGCTCAACATTACTACAAACACCAAGACTTCGAACATTTTTCCACAATTGTTTGGCAGAAAGAGAGCAATTCAATTTATGGTGGAAGAATCTTTTTTTCGACTGCCTTACTATTGAGTCAACCTGATTACGAGCAAGCTTAAATTGCTCCCAATTAGTACCAATACGATGCTTCTTCCATTTGTTGTACAATTTGTTTCTTTTTTTAATAGCCAATAAGACATCTGATGTATACCAAGGACAAGACTTATTATTAACAATAAGAGTACGAAGAGGGACACAATTTTCAAGAGCACTGTTAACCTGGGCGACAAGAACATTTAATTTGTCGTCAACAGACCGAGAAAACCAGCAGTCATTCCAACAAATACGAGACAAATAATCATACAATAAAGAATAGTCTATAGACTTATACTCACGATAAGATAACGTCATTGGAACAGAGTAACAACATGGATTATAATTGATAGTACAAAACAGGAGATCATGGTCAGAAATAAATGAAATTTGGTCAAAAAGTAAAACTAAAGACACATTTGACAGGATAAAGACATCGATTAGACTAGGACGAACACCCGGTGCAAAACGAGTCGGAGTCACAGAGTTGATAATTGACATTCCAGCAGCATTGACATTGTCTTTAAAACTATTCGATACATTGTCCCTTGACAGCAAGTTAACATTAAAGTCCCCACAGATAGTATAGAAGTCAAAATCTGTTAAACGATTATGAAGATCTGAAAAATAGGGATCAAGACTGTTGCATCTATTGGGATTGTATACGCAAGAAACAAGAAGTTTTACATTATGATTATTACAAATCTCAACATTTAAAAATTCAACATCAGACCCACAAGATTTGTTCACAAACTTTGAACTGAGAAAGGACTTACAATACACAGCAACTCCACCTCCTTTATTCTCAATCCTGTCATTCCTAAACAATGTATACGTTGGAATGTTTAGAAAACAGTCGGGAATGTCAGGATTGAACCAGGTCTTCGAAGTTTTAATTCTTTTACGCGCGAGCGTATTTGTTTCCGCGCTAGTGTGTATTCGGGCATTGTCATGCTGGAAAATCCAGTTTTGGTCATGATGTTGTCGTAAAAATTGTAGTAAACTGCTTTGTAGTAACTCAGTGATGTACTCGGCACTATTCATCCAAGATGACATAAACTGGATTTCTAGATCCTTTGCATGAATGTTTGCACCTTTGCACCCACCACCAAAGTTCCGTTTTGAGAAGTAGCGAGGTTCTTTTCGAAAATCTCGTCAATGAAAGTGTGAGCCATCTGGTCCATTAAAGTTCCATTTTTTTTCATCAGAAAATATGACCTGCAAGCAGAAACTTAAATTGTATGCAAATAACACTTCTGTAATTCATTTCACTTACAGAGGACAAATCTTTATCCATATTTTGCTCACCAAATTCCAGTCTCGCGGTCTTATGGAGCGTTTAAGGAGCCTTGGAATTGCTTTTATTTTAGCTCGACAAATATATCAGGGCATCGTTGCAACACACGCCAAACTGTTGTTTTTGACACTTTGGTGTTGCAACTTCTTGCCAGACGAGATCAAATGGCTGTCGAGTTACTTGCCTCGCGTACGATTAAACGTTCCTCCCTCTTGCATATCTTTGTCATACGTCCGGATCACTTTTTGCACCATATTCTTCCGTATTTTTAAGAAAATTAGCGATTAAGAAAAAATTCAAAACGTCATCGGGACGCAGTGGGAGCTGCTTAAGCAACGCAACTGAAAATTTGTTACATGAAATTATTACTCGCTGAGTATTAGTGATAGGATTCATAATATCATAAACCAATAAAGGCCTGTTCTAAGCCCTCACAACAAAATTAGACAACAAATTTTTGACGTCATGAAAACACAGAGAGAGCCTCTCAAAGATCGACAATGCAACATTCACTCAACAGCGTTGCATTGAATTTTTACTCGGTGAGTATATAAGCTATGAAAAATGTTTAAAAAGGAAAATGAAGGATTTATACTTGGCCTTAGGACAAAAATTAAAAAAAATCTCGTGAGGTCGTTAAATATCAAAATTATGTAACAGAAATGTAATATCGTTGCATGGAATTATGACTCACTCAGAAGACGTGCTATGTTAAATTTTATTTTACGACAGCATAGATAAACTATTAAGCCTCACAACTAAAATATAAAAAATTTTTTTTTTCATGGTCTCAAGGTGGCAACCCACATAATGCAGAAAAAACGTTGCATGAAATTTGAACACTGTTACTACTGGTGGAACGGTAAATTTAATGGAACAAAAATGGAGGTGAGGTCTTCGGGTGTGGTATACACAACATGATAAAAATAAAAAAATAAAATTTACGGTGTCATCAGGGTCCCTCAAAGAACCGCTTTATGTACCAAATGCATTATTGTTGCATGGATTGATTGCATGCAAAATAATGCACCACAAAAATCACAACCAAAGGAGAAGCAAAACCAAAACCAAAAGGAAAATCAAAAGCAAAAGCAAAAGAAAAGGCAAAAGCAAAAGCAAAAGTAATATTAAACGCAAAATCAAAATCAAAAACAAAGAAAAAGGAAATGGAAAAGAAAAAGGAAAAGGATCAATACCAACATCAAAAATAAAGAAAAAGGAAAAGAAAAAGCAAAATCAAAAGCAAAAGTAAAATCAAAAGCAAAACCAAAACCAAAATGAAAAGCAAATAAAAAGGAAAAGGAAAAGGAAAAGGAAAAGGAAAAGGAAAAGGAAAAGGAAAAGGAAAAGGAAAAGGAAAAGGAAAAGGAAAAGGAAAAATAAAAGGAAAAGGAACAGGAACAGGAAAAGGAAAAGGAAAAGGAAAAGGAAAAGGAAAACCAAAATCCAAAACAAGGAAAAGGAAAAGAAAAAGGAAAAGGAAAAACTAAAAAGAAAAGCAAAAGCAAAATCAAAAGTAACAAAAGTAACAACAACGACAACAACAACAACAACAACAACAAAAATATAAAGAAGGTCCGACAATCTTAGGAGCAATTAGGAGCAAGACTTAAAAGGAAGGCCAAGGTGGGTTTATCGGCATTCAAGCTCATGGCAACAGTTTCTTGGAATGCATGCAAAGTCATTCTAATCGATTACCTTGAAAAGGGTAAAACGATCTTCGACGAATGTTATTCACAGTTGTTGATCAGATTAATTTGATGCAAAAATTATCGCATTTGGCGAAGAAAAAAGTGCTCTTCCACCATAACAACGCACCGGCGCACATGTCTCTTTAGTCGCAATGCCAAAACTGCAAACGAACTGCTACCCCATCCAGCATATTCTCCAGTTTTAACCTCTTGCGACTCTTTCCTATTTCCAAACCTAAAAAAATGGCTCGGCGGTGAGAGGTTTTGGCGGTCGAATGAAGAGGTCTGCACTGAAACAAACGCGTTTTCTTAAAGACCTTGAGACAACCTATTATTTGGAAGGAATAAAAAAATTGGAAAAACGCTGAGCTAAATGTATCGATCTAAAATGAGATTTTTTGAGCAATAAAACACTTTTTTAACGAAAAAAAAAATTTTACTAAAAAAGTCACTGACACTAATACCGTGCCCTATAGATGTATTTTTGTTAATGTTAAAAATCTATTTTTATCAAAAATATGGAAGAAAAACCTATTTTTTATTCTGAAACTTATCCTTAAGCATTTTAGTGCTGCCCACTAAAATATTACCCGCAAAACAATGCCGAAGAATTAAATAAAACTCACCGAAATTTACTAGAGTACAACCACAACAACAACATTAACTATTGTACACTTAAAAAATAAAATGCTCTTCTCGGATGCTTTTTCTACTCTCGCACTCTTGAAAATACTCACACAAAAACTTTTAAAGAGCGTACCGTAAACTCACTCTCTACAACGCTGATTAACGACAACAGTTTTGTTCATTTTTTTTTTTTTTAGTATGTGTTTGTTTTTGTTGGTCTTGCTTTGAAAGCACGTGTTTTTTGTTTTGTTTTCCCTCTTGTTTTTCATGCGTTTTTCTTGCTGGCGCTGGAAAATGCGAAAAATTGAGATACACAACAGTAATGAAAAAATAAGAGAGAAAAAAGCGAAAACAAGCACACTCGCGGGATGTTGTGCACGTAATTTTCTTGCTTTGCTTTTGGCCCCTCTTCCAGCCATGACAAGTTTTAACAATATTTTGTTGCCTTTTTCTATACTATTCGTAAACAAATTTTCTGATTGGCTGCTGCGCTGGTTGGTTCGCTGTGAATGTGAACATGCTTGTGTGAACATGTGATTTATATGTGTGTGTGTGTGTGTGTGTGTGTGTTTTGGATTTTTCCTCTCACTCACATTTCAAGTTGGAAAATCTATGTGTATGACTGTGTGTTAGCGTGTGTGTGTGAGGCTGCGTCGGATTCACCCTTCCCCAAGAGCATTCTGCGTGCGTTTTTTCGCATTATTTTTTGGTTGGAAAATGAGAAATTTTCTTTCAACCTGCTTTTGTTGTTGTGGAAAATACGAAATGCGAATTTATAATGATGGCATCTCGCTCTAACGCAGCACTGCTGCTGCGACTGTGTGGCGCGGTATGAGTGTGATTTGTTCAAATTTTTTGCGTGATTGTCGTGGCTTAGACTAAAAGTGGTGTTTGTATGTGTGAGTGTGTGTGCGTATGAGTGCTGGGCCTACAAAGTGGTGGGTCTTTTTTATAATCTCTGCACCAATCGCTTCAACTTTTTTTTTCTTTCTGCCTTGCTTAGTTGATGTAATGATGTAATTTATCGCATGAAAGTTCTGTACTCAAACCACGAATTATTGCCCGAATTTTACTTTAATCACGCTCAATTATTTATAAACTTAAGTAATTAATGTATAAGAACCTTAATACTTTGTAGCTTAAACAATATTTCTCGCATGCGATATTTTTATGTTTGTTATTTATTGTTAATTAATGGCCATTTGTTTGTTAATTAATGGCTTTAAAATTCTTTCTTTCTTAATGAATGAACGACAGAGTCTATCTATAAAATATTTCTCTGTTAAATAAAAATAATAAAATAAAAAGAAGGCTCAAGAAAAACTGAGAATATTTATGCTATAGCCCAAAGTGTTGAAGAAAACCCAGGTTTGTCCATTCCTCGTCGTTCTTTGGAATTGGGCATTCCTCATACGTCATTACACCGTATTTTGCATAAAGACTTGGGTCTTGAGGCTTATAAAGTTCAGTTAACACAAGAACTCAAGCCGGCCGATCATCAACAACGTCGGGTCTTTGCTATTTGGGTCCTTGAAATGCATGAAAATGATCCGGAATTCCATCGAAAAATCATCTTGACTGATGAGGCCCATTTTCAACTCGGTGGCTACGTCAACAAGCAAAATTATCGCATCTGGGGCTCGGAAAACCCAAGAGTTATTGTTGAGCAGCCTCTCTACCCTCAACGTGTGACTGTTTGGTGCGGTTTATGGTCCGGCGGGGTTATTGGACCTTACTTTTTCAAAAATGAGGTTGGATCAGCAGTTACGGTGAATGTATTGCGATATCGAGAGATGATTAATGATTTTTTTATGGTCGGAGTTGGATGGTATTGATCTGGACAACGTTTACTTTCAACAAGACAGCGCTACCTGCCACACAAGCAACGAAACCATTGATCTTTTACGGGAAAAGTTTCCGGACCGTGTTATCTCTCGAAGAGGTGATCACAATTGGCCACTGGGATCTTGTGATTTAACACCTTACGACTTCTTCCTTTGGGACCACGTGAAAGATAAAGTCTACGCCAACAGCCCAGCATCGATTGAAGACCTCAAAGATGGAATTCGTGAGGCTATCGAGGACATAGGACAGCCACTTTGCGATTTGGTTATGGAAAATTTCATGAAAAGGATATTGTCCTGTCAGCGTGGTCGTGTTGGCCATTTGGCTGACGTTGTTTTTCATTATTAACGGCATACCTTCTTCTTTATTATGAAATAAACATCCGATCACTTATCTCAAAAAATGGCATGTTTCTTTGAATACCAAAATAACACCTCTTATTGGAAAACCCTGTACTTATAAAAAAAATTTTATATTTTTGTTTTTTGAAAGTTTTTTTTTAAGATAATTTTTTAATAAAAATAACACGGTACAACGAAATCGACCTTTAAAAAAGAACTCAAGAGGTTTGAGAGCCTTTTCTTCACGTCTGAATTTCGTGTAAAATCACTTTGTAAATTCACGAAGTGAATATTCATAAGTGAGCAAAGTACAGTCCCGCTTGGATTCTATGAACCACCGATATATAAGGTTTATGATGGTGCTTCGATGATCGTCAAAAGTCGAATCGATTTCATCGATGCACTCTTGTTGAGATAATTTACATGGAAAATTATCTGAAAATCGCACGAAAATGTTCACGTGTTAATTCTATTCTTTTTTTTTAAATTCAATTTAATCCAACAATATTGTGTAACCAACACAATAACAGCACTTACACCAAAAGGTTGTGAGTACATATGAGCTAAAAAATGTCAAGCTTTCCAATGGAAACGTCAGTTTGACCTGAATGACATTAAATTATATTTGCATAATTGGGATTAAATTTGCCAGATCCCAAAATATAAAGTAGCAACCTAAATACGAAAATAATTTCTCCTTAGATTTCACCAAAACTATCCTTGAACTAACTCTTTTTTAAATGCATCTATCCAGATAAGAGATAACTCTTTGTAAAATCTTGAAAATTTACTTAATTTTTCAATATTCCAGATCGAATCGGATTTCCGAGATCTTTTGAGCAGAAAGCACAATCTTTTTCCTTTAGTCATAAACTATATATTTTAGGCATAAAATGTTTCCTCTTTAAAAATTATGAGGGAATAATGGTCCTCAAAATATATCTTTTTTATTTTAAAACCACATCTACTTGGGTTTTTTGACAATTATTACCTCACTTCTTAATCAAATTCCTCCAAGTTTTCTCCAATAACGTACATTCTTTAATTTCCCTTCTCAAAGTTTGTCCAATAACGTTCCTTATCTAATAAAACTTTCCTTCTCTAATATCTTTCACCACTCCCACTAGTTTGAGTCGTAGGTTCGTGTCCCAGCTGACAGAGAAAATTTTTCAATTGAAATGAAAATTTCTGTTCGTCCGTCACTTCTCTGCGGACAATGGCAAACGTCAAAAGGTTACACTTACTCCATTTGTAACGCTCATAAGAAGGTGTAGTAGCAGTGGCGGATCTACATACGGGCTGCAAGGGCTTGAGCCCCCCCTTTTTTGTATGGAAAAAATTAAAAAAGTCTAAAAAGACGTATCAGCCCCCCATTGGCATACAAAAGTGTAGTTTCTGCCCCCCCCCCCTTTGGTGAATCTTAGATCCGCCACTGTGTAGTAGGTATAGAAAAGTGTACATATTCTTGATCAGTATCACCTCTTCAATCGACTAAAGGATATCTGTCTGTCCATCTGTTCGTCATCACTATTACAGTCATCATTACGAAGCTATCTTAATGAACTTTAAGATTCAAAAGGAAGATCAACTTCGATTATGAGTCAATTCGGACAAAACCCGTTTTCTAGCTCCCATATTAAGTGACAATACAAAAATAGTAAAATCTCTAAAAATTCGTATAAAAATTGATGGATCATATAATCCTGAAATTATTCAAATGAGCACATATGAAATTTGTCAAAATAAGTGACATTATTTGTGAGAAAGTTACCATGAATTCGAACCACAAAGCAAAATTTAGCTATTTTATTGTGGAACCGAACCATTTCATGCTTGCCTGTTTGGTTGTTGTATGTGCTTTCCGTTAATTCGCTTTAGATCAGTGTCGGTCACGTAGTATGCTCGCGAGATTGGCGATGCTTTGTCGTTTTAACATAAACACGAAAGAGCAAATGAGACAAATACTGTTGGTGTAGTCGTAACTGCTTTCGATGACCATTTGACAATTAGGGTGCAATTTGTTGATTGAGAGTACTAAGCACAACAACTATTCCTGGTTCAAGACAGGGTATTTTCAAATTTCATTTTATTTGGCATATCCATTAAGTTATATCCGTAATAATAATCGCTGATATTGGTAAATATTCTATAACATAATTCATTGTATGTCTAGTTCCTTACAAGGTCATTAAATGTTATCTTACTAGAAATATATTCGATGTTGCATGAGCTTAGTAACGTTCTTCTTGATGACTCTGTACATCAAATTCAAAAGTCCCAGTCGATATCCATTAGGAGGCAAGTTTCTGAAGTCAGAACGATAAAACTTATAACGTAGCATGTATTGAGTACATTGAGATAGAACTTATTTTGATAACACCACTGTTCAACCTCAGATTTAAGTATATTTTAAGGTCGTCTGCTTACATAAGATGTGGGATGCCATTCAATAATTCGGATAAATTTGAAATGAATATATTAAAAAGAAGTGGACCAAAGTGACTGCCCTTGAAACACTAGAGGTAATAGAAATGTTTTTCGACAAGATCCTTTACCTTTTTTCTTGTAAAATTTGACAAGAACTTGACAAAGTGACATTTTTGGCAGATATAGAGTTTCAGCCAACTAAGTAACGAGCCTGAAATATAAAACATTGCAATCTAAGAGTTAGGATTTCATGATCCACACGATCAAAAACTTTACAAAATTCAAAATAGACTTCAACCACCTGATGTCCTTTTTCCATTTCAGCAAGAACATAAGATACTAAAATTGTAAGATTTGTTGTGGTTAATCGGCCTCTGCAAAACCCTTGCTGTTGGTCGTTGACTAATGGCTTAACTAAGCACATAGGCGTTCGCAGGAATTTTTTAAGGGGCGAGGCGGGTCAAAGATATGTATTGGTGTGCACGTATATGAAAATGATGATATGAAAATGCAACATATACACCTAGGAAATAAAAATATGTATATAAAATTTTTTCAGTCGAGATGGGGAAAGTGCCTCTTCCTGCTCACCCCTGTGGACACCCTTGATTAGGCATGTAATTCGTTCATAAAAATCTTTTATGAAAAATTTTGGAATAGCAGACAATACGGCAATACCCTTTAGTTTTTAATCAACCTCTTATCTTCATTTTTATATAAAGGTAAGATATAAGAACGGTCGATTTCCTGCATGATGGAAATAGGTTTTTTAGACCTTAAAAATTATTATTATGACATGATAAGTTGATCTACGAATTGAACTAGTAAGTAAGATTGAAGGTACAAGGTCTGGGCCAGCAGCCTTTTGACGTGACGTGACGTTTTTCCGCGCAGGTTTCCAAATAAATTAAAAAAGGCATTATTTCAAAATTACAAAAAAAAAATTACTTACAAAAAAAAATTAGCTGCCAAGACCTGCCAAAACAGTTTTTATGAATGAAAAACTAAATGCGTTTTGTGTAAAAAATCTAGTTTTATTGATTTAAATTGCAATTTTTTGCAGCATGCTTTTAGGCTTACTTTCAAAGGGCGAGCTAAGCAGAGCAAATGCAACTGCTTTTGTTTATTTTTTGGTCACCACAACCAACACAACAAGTTTTTTGTTTTGTTAACACTACCCTACAAGAATTTATTTATTTCAAACAAAATATTAAATAATTTAACAAATTTTCAACAAGAAACAATTAATTCCGCATCATTAAAACCATCATTAAAACCAAGTATAAAAGCAAGACAAAGTATGCAACATAAAAAATACGAGATCTGAAAAGTAAAATCTTTGCCCAAAAATATGCACCAAAAAATTGCAAAAATTATACGCAAATTTATTCGAAACAGTTTAGGTTCGCTTAGTTGTTATTTAATTAAAAGAAAACGATTAGGTATTTTGACATAATTTTTTTATACTATTTTTATAAGAGTCGAATAAATATTTTTCTAGAACAACGGCAACCTCTATTTCATATCGTTAAGATGCAATGTCACGATCAATCTGCAATTTATAGAAAATACGCGTGAGAAAAATTTTATGTGGGAGGTGGGCGTGACCGAAAATATTTTTTTTTTCAATTCTGCGCAAAAATAAATATCTCCGTACCGTGTTATTTTGAAATCGGGCCAATATGAAAGAAAATATGACGTTTTAAATTTTCTTATTGTATGGAAGGTGGGCGTGATTGTGGACGGTCTAAAATTGTTTTTTGCTGTATGGTTTTATATTTTAAAATCTAACTTCCATGCAAAATTATATGACTCTACGACTATTATTTCTATTTATTGAAATCTTTTGTATGGGGCTAAACCTCTGTGCTATGTGGTCATTGGCGCTACGGTAAATTTTATGGAACAACAACAAAGGTGAGGTTTTCGATTGCATGATAAAAATTTAAATAAAAAGAAAAAATTATAGTCATGAAGTTCCACAGAAAACCGCTCGATGTAATAACGTAAATGCTCCACTATTGCATGGATTAATTACATGACGTTATGGTTAATGTTGACTCACCCACATAAAAGCAAAAACAAAAAAACAATCAAAACTAAAACATGACAGCTATAAGAAGCAGTAGCAGATCTAGGATTCGCCATAGAGGGGGGGGGGGTCTGAAACAACAGTTTTGTATGCCAAGGGGGGCTAAAACATCTTTTTGGAATTTTTATCCCATACAAAAAATCTCCAAGAGGGACGGGGGCTATAGCCCTTTCATCCCGTATGTAGATCCGCCACTGATAAGAACAATGAACCAAATTCAAACTGGGATCAGACAAGGTTTCAGTTAAGGAGTCAGAAGAAGACCCGAAAAAGAATTTGGACAAAGCTTAGGCTTGGGAAAAGAAATATGAACAGGATTCGGATGAGGAGACGAATTTGGCAAGGGATTAAAACAAGAATTTGGGTATGTGATTAAACATAAGGATAGGTGCAAGTTTACGATCAAGGGAAAGGATACGAATAAGAATAGAGACGAGGATAAAGATACCTTGTCATGTCAACACACCTAAGGATGTGTCCATGACTAGTTAACTAACTTTTATTTAAACTATTTCTGATATCCAAGGATGTTTAACTATAAACATGAGGCTATTTGCTGGAAAGCAAACGTGGTCTTTTTATTGAATTGCTTTTAATAAATTTATGCTTTTTCATTAACTATGTGCGAACTATAACTTTTTGATGGCACTCAATGCTAAGCAGCATTGGACGCGTTCAGTACAAGGTAATTTATTTTGTTGATAAGTATTTTTTTATTTCTTTTCATATTTTTGTAACGACATGATCATTATATGCCTTTACCTTTGAGGGATTTTAAGTTTTTTTTTTAATTTTGTTTTTTATTTTTTTTTATTGTTTATTAATGTGATTGTTGTTCAATCTTTTAATTGAAAAAACCTGCATGGAAAATTCAAATTTACCTCTGTTTTACCATTATTGTTTTAGTGAAGGGCTAACAATCACGTTTTCTAAATTATATAAAATTTTTATTCCTTTTTGTTTTGAAATCTGCGGCATTCGCCATACAGAGAGAAATATTTTTAAATTCAGCGAACCGTTATGTCATTTTTTATTAAATTCGTACCAAAACTTTTTAATTTTATATTTTACAAAAAAAAAAAACTAGTTTTAATCGCGATATCGACAAAGGATTGGTGTGAAAACAATTTTATTTCGCACAGGGGAAGAAGGCTATTAACAAAAAAAAAACAAAACACTCACTCAAACTGGTTTGCATAGAGAGCGGCATTATTTCTAATTATCAGAAAAAAGCCTGCTATTTTAAAAAATTTACCGTTAAAATTTGTTATTGCTGCTCTCCTCTTGGCGCCCACAGTTTGCGTCACTCACGCATAACCACAAAAGAGACACTACAAAAGTGCGTAAGCAGCAACATAAATACACAAACACACAGACATACAAGCACACTCACTCACAGCCATACAATCACACCCACGCCAAGCTCCTAGTTGGGAGAAAAGCTTTTTTATGCATTCAGCTGATTGGTGGAAAATAAGGTGCGTGCGAAGGAGAAAAAAGGCGCACCCACTTTTACATGCATATACCTACACATATAAAGAAGGTTGCATAGTATATGTTCATTAAGCATACAAATAAGCATAAAAACTAAAAAGCAAAATAGAGAGAATGAAAAAAAAATTTAATTGAAATACAATTTTTGTCTTTTCTTTTTTGTTGTTGTTTTTTTACGTTTTTAAGTTAGAAAAAAATAATGCAGTTTTAACCACTTTAGTTGCGGGCAACATTTTTGTTGTCATTTTATATGGAATGCACATAAAGAGCAATGACAAAAACAATAAGAACAACAATAACAATAACAACAATCACGACAACAACAACAACAAAAACAGCAACAACAAACAACAACAACAACAACAACAACAACAACAACAACAACAATAGCAACGAGTTATATAAGTCAAAATGACAGGATATGTAAGCGTAGAATTTTTTTGCAGCCTACTTTTAGGCAGCTACACACATTTAACTAACATTTGCAATAGAGCAAAATTGTGTGCTGCTCAAACAAACACATAGAGTAGTTTTGTGTTTTTTTTTGTGTGTGTGTGTGTATGTGTAAGTGTGTGTTTAATTTGTTGCCGTTGTTGTTTTATTATTATTTCTTTAATTTTTACCCATGGCAACAATATTTTCTCAGTTTCGTTTTTTAGCATTTTTTTGTTGGTTAAAGTTGTTGTTGTTGTTTATTTTTATGTTTTGTTGCTTTTTTTTATAAATTATTATTGTTGTTTTGCTCTTGCTTTTATATTAAACTCAATTACTGCACGCTGCAGCGTTGCCCTCGTTTTAAGTTTTTCATTTTGGCATGTTTGGTTTTTTTGCTTTTTGTTGTTGTTGGGATTTGTTGTTGCAATTTTTATTTTTTTAATACTTTGACTCTTTTGGTTGCAATTTTTAATTGCTTAATTTTTTACAATGACAGAAAAATTTATGTTTGCAAAAATATGAAGCACACTTTTAGGCATTAGGAAAATCGCTAAAAATTGCAATTATTTTTTTGGGGTGTTTCTTTTTTTATCTAAAATCAAACTGAGTTACAGGTGTGTAGTAATAAAAGCTAGTGTTGATGAATATTTTTGGCATATTTTCAAGCACTGGCATAAAATGTCAAATTTTTTATATAATATCAGAAAAGCTCCTAGAAAAGCTCCTAGCTATCTTACATAGCTATGACGGGTGTATCAATAAGAGTTGAAGAATTGCTAAAGTGTTTTATTTGACAACTTATAACTTGTCAATTGTCAAATCTAGCTATTTGTCATTTATAAGCGCGGAAAATTTACCATTAAAAGAAAGAGCAGATTTCGTTAATTCTATAACGGAAATACAAGTTCAATCGCAGTTGCGTTGCACGAAATTCGAGTCAGTACTGAGCCGTGTGTGCTATTTAATCAAAAAATTTCAAGAGAAAAATTTCAAAACGACCCAAGCACCTCAATTCGTCACCGGGCTAAAAAGTCGACCTATGCAATTTAGTGGCGTCCGTGGCGTAGTTGGTTAAAGTGCGTAGCCGCTATGTCAAAGAACTTGGAGACCTAGGTTCGAACCCCAGCAGCGACAGAAAATTATTTGAATTAAAATAATTTTTCTGTACGGCAGCCACCTCTCTGCAGACAATGGCAAACCTCAGAGAGTAATCAAAATGCCAAGTAAAGCTTCTTCAGAATAAGAACATTTCGTTCATCGCCATTCGGAGTCGGCGTTAAGCCGGTAGGTCCATTTCTCGGTCAATTGTGTACAAACTTAATAACACGCACAACACAATTGATCCTAAGAAGCCAGGTCAAAGTCCTTTCAAGGGCTGAAATGGCCAGTTATTTATTTTTTTTTTATTTTTTTTATGCAATTTCGGCAATCGAATGATAGTGCGCTTGAAAGTAACCACAGAGGACCAAGGTTCGAATCCTGGAATTACCCTACTCTTTAACTTCTCTTCATATCTTTCCTAAGTTCGTTTTATCTGAATTAAAAATTCATCAGTGCCTACAACTCAAAAGTTTTATTTGATGGTCTGTGGAGAGGTTAACTTAGTAACTTAACATATAGTTAGTAACTTAAGATATGAAAATGCAACATATACACATAGAAAATAAAAATATATAAAAATTTTTCCAGTCGAGGGGGCAAGTGCCCCTCCCTTCTCCCCCCGAGGTAAGGGCACTTACCTCAAATTCAATTGTTTCTACGGCTTTCCGCCACGCTGAGAACATCCTAGAAATCTTTCACTTGATTGGCCCTTCCTTCGCACTTATCTATCACCCCATTGCGAACCAAAGCATACTTGACTGAAGAGATTTAATACCTAAAACCCTTGATGCAAAGCCACAAAAATATATCGCAGCTGGTGAACCACCAGCAGTGCCGTAAGTTCCCTGATTGCGTCTTGGAAAATATGAATGAAGCTTATTTTCATATTTACTGCTGTCATTAAGCAAATTTGTAGCATTTGGGGTTCCCAGAATCTGCGAGTAATTCAGGAATGACAATGTATTCGCAACGACAGACTGTTTGGTGCGGATTGTAAACCGAAGACGTCATATGGCCATACTTTTGACGTAACGAAGTTACCGCGCAGGTTTCCAAAAAAGTTGAAAAGGGCATTTTTTCAAAATTCATGGGCGTTGCATTGAATTGTTACTCGCTGAGTATAAAAGCTCTGATCAAAAAAATCTTAATTCTTTGACTTTATTATAAAAACAAAAACGAAAATTCAAAATACCATCGAGACGCGGTGGGAGCTGCTTAAGCAACGCAACTGAAAATTTGTTTCATTAAAATTATTACTCGCTGAGTATTAGTGCTAGGATTCAAAATAGCAAACACCAATAAAGGCCTGTTTTAAGCCCTTACAACAAAATTAGACAAAAAATTTCTGATGTCATGAAAACACACAGAGAGCCTCTCAAAGATCGACAATGCAACATTCACTCAACGGCGTTGCATTGAATTTTTATTCGGTGATAAGCTACGATAAATGTTTGAAAAGGAAAATGAAGGATTTATACTTGGCGTTACGACAAAAATAAAAAAAATTCCGACGTCACCAGGTCGAGAATATAGCAGCATATGTAACAGAAATGTAATATCGTTGAATGGAATATTTACTCACTCATGAAACGTGCTGTGGTAAATTTTGTTTTACGACAGCATAGATGTGTTATTACGCCTTACAACTAAAATACAAAAAAAATTCTTATCGTCACAATTTCACGGTGGCAACCACATAATGCAGTAAAAATGCTACAACAATGAAAAAACGTTGCATGGAATTTTAACTCTGAGACTACTGGCGTAACGATAAATTTAAAGGAACGTTAAAGGAAAATGACGTTGGGGACTTCAGGCACATGATAAAAATAAAAAAAAATAATAAAAAATAAAATTAACGGCGTCATGAGGCCCCTCAGGGAACCGCCTAATGTAACGCATATGCATCACTTTTGCTGGATTAATTCATACAGCTAAGGTTAAGGAAAAGCACAACCAATGGAGAAGCAAATAAAAAAAAGCAAAAGCAACAACACCAACGACAACATCAACATCAACATCAACATCAACATCAACATCAACATCAACATCAACATCAACCTCAACATCAACATCAACATCAACATCAACATCAACATCAACATCAACATCAACATCAACATCAACATCAACATCAACATCAACATCGATATCGACATCGACATCAACATCAACATCAACATCAACATCAACATCAACATCAACATCAACATCAACATCAACATCAACATCAACATCAACATCAACATCAACATCCACATCAACATCAACATCAACATCAACATCAACATCAACATCAACATCAACATCAACATCAACATCAACATCAACATCAACATCAACATCAACATCAACATCAACATCAACATCAACATCAACATCAACATCAACATCAACATCAACATCAACATCAACATCAACATCAACATCAACATCAACATCAACATCAACATCAACATCAACATCAACATCAACATCAACATCAACATCAACATCAACATCAACATCAACATCAACATCAACATCAACATCAACATCAACATCAACATAAACATAAACATCAACATCAACATAAACATCAACATGAACATCAACATCAACATCAACATCAACATCAACATCAACATCAACATCAACATCAACATCAACATCAACATCAACATCAACATCAACATCAACATCAACATCAACATCAACATCAACATCAACATCAACATCAACATCAACATCAACATCAACATCAACATCAACATCAACATCAACATAAACATCAAAATCAACATCAACATCAACATCAACATCAACATCAACATCAACATCAACATCAACATCAACATCAACATCAATATCAACATCAACATCAACATCAACATAAACATCAACATCAACATCAACATCAACATCAACATCAACAACAACAACAACAAAGCAACAACAAAAAACTAGTTGGTTATGATTTAAGCACTTTTTCGTGACAACCAACTATGAAACCGGAAAAGGACTATGACATGAATTAGGATATGGATTAGGATAAAAATTTAGACATACCTAAAACACACCTTTCCAAAATAGGAAAGGAATTTGGTACATTTGAGTAAGTAAAGAATTTGGCCATGGATTAAAACGAGACTTTGGGCATGAAGTAGGAGTATAAAGAAACACCGTCACGTCAAAACCTGCGGGTGTGTCGACGACACAGCCAAATATGTTTTTCAAAGAAGACGACATAAGCGCCATTACAGTCAATGGAGTGCGATACGGAGAAATTATCAACAATTTTTTGTGGTCATTGATGAAGTTATCTGACTCAAGCGACTTCTACTTTCAACAAGATGGCGCTACGTGTCATAGAAATTGCGAAATTATCGAGTTATTGGGCACGATGTTCCCGCGTCGCGTAATTTTACATTTTGGTAGCACCAATTGGCCACCAAAATCTTGAGAATTAACACCTGTAAACTCCTTTCCAAGGGGTCCTGTTAAGATTAAGATCTATGCTTATCATAAGTAAACAATTTAAACTCTCAAAGCGAACATTGTAGTATAGCCCCATTTATAAGAAAGAGTGATCGAAACTTTTGATAAAAGGATTAAGGTTTGGAAGCTAAGCTGAGGTGGTTATTTTGCAATATTGCATTACATACATAATACCCATATATTCACTTTATATTCCAATGAACAATTCAGAGATATATATAAAGAATTGTTCAATTTATTCAAAAAACCAACCTGACATCTCTTGTTGATACAATCGTTATAACTTATGATCAAAAAATACCCGGAATTTCCCATTAAAAAAAATGTGCTTCAGATATTGTCCAACTTTTTATTTCTGGGTGGATACATGTGTCTTCTTGTGCTCAAAAAATATATGTTTGAGCGTCATTTGTCATCAGCTTGTGCGTGTACTAGGTTAGCTTAGGTTTTGATTGCTGAGCCGGCAGACGTCTCGTACACTTAGGCCAATACAGGCCCGTTGTGATACCACATAATCTCTATTGAACTTATGAGAGATTTCCCTCATTGTG
Organism: Pherbina coryleti; assembly: GCA_943735915.1. NCBI lineage: Eukaryota > Metazoa > Arthropoda > Insecta > Diptera > Sciomyzidae > Pherbina > Pherbina coryleti. The sequence goes on from OX030950.1 coordinate 172,206,450, forward strand.
CGTGCTAGCTTTGTAAACAATTAAGTGTTTGTTGTATTCTTCGAATTTAGCAAAGAGTATGTCTGAAATTTTGTGCGTTTAAGCTGGATTCACTGATCACCTTCAGCATGTTTTCAAGTTTTTTTTATATGGAGTTTATGCGCTCTATTTTTTTCCACACTCAATGAGAGAGTAACAAAAACTTGCTGCATCTCTTGAACTTGATTAACTTTATTTTAATTTTCTTGCTGAATGTTTTTAAGCGGAACTGCCAGAATGAAGTTTGTCAAGTTGAAATAGGCATATTTTATTTTTCATGTCTTTATAATAAAGGAACATTGTATCTGGCAATGCTGAATGACATTGAAAAAACAACAAACTTGCAGAATGTTTTACATGTCAGTGAATCAAAATTTCCACATTCTCTTGTTGAGAGCAATAGAGCTTGCGCAAAAAACATGCTGAAGGTGATCAGTGAATCCAGCTTTAACATGATATCGTGTGAGAATTAAGGAGAAATATCAGAATTGTGGCGACACAACTCTTGGTTTCTTCACCACGACAACGGAACTCACACATCTCATGTTGTTTGCGACTATTTGACGTTAAAACTGTTTCAACTGTCCGTACTCACACGACAGGGCTCACACGCGTAGTAATCACTACGCGGAAAGCTTTTTGAGACGGTTGAGGCGATAAAGTAGAATTTACAGAAGGAGCTGAAGGCGATTCCAAAATAAGCCTATGAAAAGTGTTTTCAAGATTGGAGGAAGCGTTGGAATATGTGTATTGCTTGCAATGGAGATTACTTTGAAGGAAATAAAAAAAGTGAAAAATTGAACCGTTTTAATGAAGAATTTCGTGTATTGTAACGAACCCTCTGTTCGGTTACCTAAGTGCTGGGGTATACCCAGCGGTTGGTCCAAAGGTTCTTACAAAAAAGAAAGAGATTTGGGTTTAATTTTGAGTAGATTATTTCATTTATTATTAATTCAGGATTAAATCTATTCTTAAAATAAACTCCCAGAAGGGTATTACCCTCTTTGGGCACTGACTTATATATATTTCCTAACACCTTGAAGTGTAAAACGCTTCTCGGGTATGCTCTAGATAAACTAAATACGATATTTTCTAACACCTCGAAGTGTACAACGCTTCTCGGGTATATTAAAGATACGCTAGATACGGTATTTTCTAACGCCTCGAAGTGTACAACGCTTCTCGGGTATATTAAAGATACGCTAGATACGGTATTTTCTAACGCCTCGAAGTGTACAACGCTTCTCGGGTATACTAAAGATAAGCTAGATAAAATACTTGATAACGCCTCGAAGTGTACAACGCTTCTCGGGTATACTAAAGATAAGCTAGATAAAATACTTGATAACGCCTCGAAGTGTACAACGCTTCTCGGGTATACTAAAGATAAGCTAGATAAAATACTTGATAACGCCTCGAAGTGTACAACGCTTCTCGGGTATGCTAAACTACTAGTCAGAAGAGACCTTGCGTACAACACACGACTCCGCAGACTGACTTGATTGCGCATGTGCAGCGGCTTTTATACTCTTTTCTTTGTGTCGCTTGTGTTCTTCTTCTTCGTAAAGTCCGTTGCCAGACGCATGTTGCAGAGTGCGTGTTGCGGGTTTCATGTTGATGTTGCAGAGTGCGTGTTGCGGGTTTCATGTTGAGGTTGCAGAGTGCGTGTTGCGGGTTTCATGTTGATGTTGCAGAGTGCGTGTTTCATGTTGATGTTGCAGAGTGCGTGTTGCGGGTTTCATGTTGATGTTGCAAAGTGCGTGTTGCGAGTTTCATGATGATGTTACCTTGTGTAGCTGCATAAATGTTGCTAAATGAAATGATGAAGCGACCATTATGTATGGAATTCTTTCAATATTCATATTAATATTCATGTTCATAATCATATTCATATTCATTTACATATTATGTTATAATTTTGTGAGGATTAATATCGTCTGCGATATTGCATCCTCACACCCCCCCCTTTCTAACCCAAAGAAATTTTATTTATCATTAGAATAATAACGTTTGACTTCGTTTACGTGAGCTGTACGGATACGATTACTTCCTGATCTCCGTAGCTGCATGATCACGGGTGATGTAAATCCATTTATGGTAAATGGTCCATCGTATTTGGGTGCTAGTTTGGCTGCAAAATTGTCGATGGCCTTTGAAAGATGGTGTTCCTTTACAAGGACTTGTTCTCCAATCTGCGGATTCCAATTTCTACGACGTAGATTATAGTGTCTGGCCTGGTCTTGGGCGGCACGTTCCATGTTACGTCGTACAATTTTAAAGACTTCCTGTAAGCGTGTATGTTTCTCAACGGGTGTATGAGTTTCCTGCCCAGTTCCTGGAGTGTGTTGATCAAATAGAGTGTTCGGCAGCCGTGGCTCTCGACCTTGGATTAGGTACGCGGGACTGAAACCTGTAGATTCGGATACGCTAGTATTTATGGCTAAAGATATTTCTGGGAGTAAATCATCCCATTTTCGTTGATCTTCGCCTATGAGTTGTGAGATTATCCTCTTTATTGTTCGATTGGCACGTTCTGTTGGGTTTTCCTGCGGAGTGTATGGCGCTGTGAACTGTTGTTTGATTCCTAGGTCGTCCAAAAAGCTGCGGAATGCCTTGCTGGTAAATTGAGTTCCATTATCAGTTATTAATACTTTTGGTACTCCAAATCTCGCCAATATCGTTTCTCTGAAGGATTTCTTGAGTGATTCTGTAGTGGCTTTGCGAAGTGGCACAATTTCCGTCCACTTGGAAAAACGATCAAAAAACACTAAAAGCATATTATTACCATGTTTTGATCTCGGAAGTGGGCCCACAAAGTCGGCGCATAACATTGCCCATGGTTCTTCGGCGATTTGTGTAAGCATCTTACCGGCTGCTGCTTGTTGGCATGGCTTAAACTTTTGGCAAGATGCACAGTTTCGGACGTATTTGCTAACGTCGCGGAACATCCCTGGCCAATAATATCGGTTGGCTACCCTAGCGATGGTCTTCCGAATACCCATGTGGCCCGCACTAGGATCGTCATGATTTTCTCTCAAGACCCTCTGTCGTTGTGAAGTCGGAACGCACAGTTTCCACGGGGCACAGTCTTCATCGTTGGAATGTTGGGGAATATGGCGATACAGTTGACCGTTTTCTTCTAAAAAGTCTGAGAATTTTTCTGGATTTTGTTGAATCTCAGCCTTCTTTTTGGTTAACCAGTTACAACTGGGTTCTATGTTTTCTTCGAGCGTTGTTTTACGAAGAGTTTCCAATGGTTGTCTTGACAACGCGTCTGCTACAACGTTGAGTTTTCCTTTCCTATACTGTATGTCGAACGTATGTTGTTGCAACTCGAGTGCCCACCTTGCTATACGTCCGGAAGGACTCTCGATTGCATTGAGCCATTTAAGTGACAGATGGTCCGTGATCACTGTAAAGTGGTATCCTTCAAGGTATGGTCGCATTTTACGGATGGCCCATACTATAGCCAGACATTCCTTCTCCGTTGGCGAATAGTTCTTCTCTGCTCCGTTTAAGTGTCTGCTGGCATACGCTATCACTCGTTCTATTCCGTCGTGTTCCTGGGTAAGTACGGCGCCTAGACCGTAATCACTAGCATCGGTCTGCAGTGTGAATTTCTGTGTAAAATCCGGGCATGCCAACACGGGTGCCTCGGTTAAACGTGTTTTCAGGGTTTCGAATGCTTTTTGCTGTTCCTCCGTCCACTTCCAGTGCTTGCCTTTCCGTAGTAAAGTGGTGAGTGGTTGTACTATGCTTGAAAATTCAGGAACAAATCGTCGGTACCATGACGCAATTCCTAAGTAGCGACGGAGCTCTTTCACGTTCTTTGGTGGTCTCAATTCTTTTATGGCTGCTACTTTCTCTGGATTAGTGTGAATACCTTCATTACTGACTACGTGCCCTAAATATTTGAGTTCTGTCTTAAAAAACTCGCATTTTTCAATATTGATATTTAAATTCGCTGCCCGGAGTCTTCGAAAAACTTCTTTAAGATGTTGCATGTGATCTTCCAGAGAGGATCCGATAACGATGATGTCGTCGAGGTATGCAAACGCATGGGGTTCCATTTCGGGTCCAATGACCTGATCTAACGCTCGCTGAAATGTGGCTGGTGCGGAATGTAGACCGAAAGGCATAACCCGCCACTGGTACAAGCCACGCCCTGGTACAGTGAATGCTGTGTATTGTTTGCTGTTTTCTTCCATTGGAATCTGCCAATAGCCATTTTGTTATCCAATGCACTTATATATTTGGCACTTCTGAGGCGATCTAGAATCGTGTGTATTCTTGGGAGTGGGTAAGCGTCAGGTACAGAACGTGAGTTGAGTTGTCGGTAGTCCACACATAGTCTCCATGCTCCCGTTTTCTTTTTCACCAAAACGATAGGTGCGCTGTGTGGGCTGTGTGAAAGTTCAATACACCCTTTGCTGATCAGTTCGTCGACTTCTTTATTTATAATTGCTTGCATGGCCGGATTCCGTGGAAAGTAGCGTTGTTTGATTGGACGATCATCTTTCATTATAATTTTATGCGCTGTAATATTACAAACACCTTCAACTCTATTAAATTTGCTCAGTTCTCCTGCTAAAAACTGTTCGATGATCTCTTTTTCTGACAAGCCGTGGAGATTTTTGTTGAGGTCACTACGGTTTCCTTCGCGAATAACGGTGCAGTAGGGTGTTTCATCAGTGTTTCCCCTTTTCAGTGAGATATTTGGCCAACGCAGCGTGGTTGAATACCCGCCACACTGAATAGATGCTTGAATGCCTATCAAGAAGTCCATGCCGAGAATGAGGTCATCTATGACTTTTGGAAGAACAAGCAATGAAGTTTGATGCTTCTTGGAGCCGAGCGTAATATCGGCTGTTAATATTTTATTTACTTCCCTAGTGGAACTATCTGCCATTCGTACTGTTATTTGCGTTTCCTTTAGATTTTGTTGTGCTGTTGATATTTTGTTTGTTAAGGTTTCGCTGATAAAGCTTCTTGTGGCACCTGTGTCGATGGTTGCTTTCACTTGGGTCGTGCCGATCATAACCATCGCGAAAATATGTGTGGAATCGTGACTTAGTTGCGAGAGTGTTGATTTTGGGTTTCCGTCTGGCCTCGCTCCCGACGATAACCCTGTGCGTTTCCCTGTGAGTACCGGCAGCAATTAATGGTAAGGATCCCACGTCGACCACACTCCCAGCAAAACATAACCTGTGCATTTCGACACTCGCGGAGACTATGACCATCTTGGCCACAGCGGCGGCAAGCAGTGCGGGAATTGATTAATTGAGGGCCATCTTGCACGATCATTCGATGTCTCTCCTCTCTAGGTCTCGGTATTGGTGGTCTTGTTTGGCGTGATTCCGCCTGAATGCTTTCGAAATCTTCAGCGAGTTTTATCAATTCATTAAGGTTTCCAAAATCCCTGCGTTTCACATACAATCTATAATCTTGATGGCAATTTCGATATAGTCTTTCGAGTTGTTGTTCCTCAGTGTACTGTGCATGTCGCATCAAGTTCTGGAGGGAGATTAAGTAATCCTTGAATGGCTCTCTAGGATGTTGGTACCGTTGGCGGATTTCATCTTCCAGCTGTTCGAAGTACCTTATGGGCAAGAAGAACTGTAAAAAATCTTCTTTAAATGTACTCCAGTTCCGCCACTGTCGATTATTATTGCGGAACCATATCAAAGCCTTGTCTTTAAGGAGTTCCGGCATCGTTCTCGGTAGTAGATTTTTGCTCAATCCGTACACTTCAGCGAGTTCCTCGACCCGTTCGATGAAGGCTAGTGGTTCTTTTCCACCGTCGTATTTGAATGACCACTTTCTTACCTGATCGATGACTGACGGATATTCCTGTTCCGATGTTGCTTGGCGTGATTCCATGTTTTGGGACGCCATAAATATATTTTTTTTGGCTTCTGCGGTGCCGATATTGATCTGTGGTAAGTTGGGTGAGGGACTTCTAGAGTACTTTACCTCTAGTTCTAACAGACGTTGTCCCACATCGGATTTTTCCTCAGTTTCGGAAATTAATTGTGCAAAGCGCTTCCGTAGTTCGTCGACTGTTCCGGCGGCGTCAAAAGAGAATTCCTCGGCGAATGCTTGAAGTTCTTCCTTACGAAGGGAGTATACCCATGATGTTTTCAGAGGCATTTTGGGGTTTGTAGAAAGTCTTCACTCAGTGTTCTATATGTTATTATTGTAGATTTGTAATGCTGTGGTTTTTTCGTTTCTTTACCAGAGTCCCTGCTCGGGCGCCATTTGTAACGAACCCTCTGTTCGGTTACCTAAGTGCTGGGGTATACCCAGCGGTTGGTCCAAAGGTTCTTACAAAAAAGAAAGAGATTTGGGTTTAATTTTGAGTAGATTATTTCATTTATTATTAATTCAGGATTAAATCTATTCTTAAAATAAACTCCCAGAAGGGTATTACCCTCTTTGGGCACTGACTTATATATATTTCCTAACACCTTGAAGTGTAAAACGCTTCTCGGGTATGCTCTAGATAAACTAAATACGATATTTTCTAACACCTCGAAGTGTACAACGCTTCTCGGGTATATTAAAGATACGCTAGATACGGTATTTTCTAACGCCTCGAAGTGTACAACGCTTCTCGGGTATATTAAAGATACGCTAGATACGGTATTTTCTAACGCCTCGAAGTGTACAACGCTTCTCGGGTATACTAAAGATAAGCTAGATAAAATACTTGATAACGCCTCGAAGTGTACAACGCTTCTCGGGTATACTAAAGATAAGCTAGATAAAATACTTGATAACGCCTCGAAGTGTACAACGCTTCTCGGGTATACTAAAGATAAGCTAGATAAAATACTTGATAACGCCTCGAAGTGTACAACGCTTCTCGGGTATGCTAAACTACTAGTCAGAAGAGACCTTGCGTACAACACACGACTCCGCAGACTGACTTGATTGCGCATGTGCAGCGGCTTTTATACTCTTTTCTTTGTGTCGCTTGTGTTCTTCTTCTTCGTAAAGTCCGTTGCCAGACGCATGTTGCAGAGTGCGTGTTGCGGGTTTCATGTTGATGTTGCAGAGTGCGTGTTGCGGGTTTCATGTTGAGGTTGCAGAGTGCGTGTTGCGGGTTTCATGTTGATGTTGCAGAGTGCGTGTTTCATGTTGATGTTGCAGAGTGCATGTTGCGGGTTTCATGTTGATGTTGCAAAGTGCGTGTTGCGAGTTTCATGATGATGTTACCTTGTGTAGCTGCATAAATGTTGCTAAATGAAATGATGAAGCGACCATTATGTATGGAATTCTTTCAATATTCATATTAATATTCATGTTCATAATCATATTCATATTCATTTACATATTATGTTATAATTTTGTGAGGATTAATATCGTCTGCGATTTTTTGATCAAATGGCATAATTTCTGAAAAAATTGTTGCCACAATTTAGTTTCCTATAAAATATATTTAAACAAAATAACATTTTTTTTTCAAATACAGACATGTCTGCCAAATATATGTTTAGCCTGGATTTAAGAAAAAAAAAATATGTATACATAGGTATATATCTATATATTTAGTCACTTAGAAAAAAGTTTGAACAAATAGAATTGAACTCATTTGCAAAGAATTTATAGCTTATTGAAAACATGCTCTAAATTTCATGAACACTTAAGTTGACAAAGTTTAATTGTTTAGCTAGGTGTTAACGCTTGGCCTTAAAGAGTTTAAATGAAATGAATTTGAAGGTATTGACCTAGTTTTGAGAGATTTTAACTGAAAAGAGCAGTCAGTTTGTCTTGACTTTGCGAGACATGAGGCGAGACAGTGGTCTTTATCGATACACCTAGATCTATAACCATAGGCGTCCGCAGGAATTTTTCAAAGGGGACGGTGGGCAAAGGTATTTACAAAATGTTTCCAGTCCAGGGGGGCAAGTGCCCCTCCCTGCTCCCCACCCCCTGTGGACGCCCTTGTCTTTAACATTACTGGTTAATTCTGAAAATTACAGAAAAAATATTAAAATAAATAAAATTATATAAATTATATTTATAAATAATATTATAAATAAAATAAAATTCCATGCAACGACGTTGCATGATTGTTACATTATTAAATCTGCTCACTGTGCATTCTCATAATATATAAATACATATATAGTATGTATGTAGAAAAGCCTTACTGGGTGTGTAAAAGTTTAGCTTTGATACCTGTACTCAGTGCGCAAGAATTCCATGCAACAATTTTGTGATTTCGTTGCGTGAGTGACTCCCTGCATCCTGAGAATGTCAACGCTTTTAAACCCCACGCCTACTGTGTAAGGGGTATATTAAGTTTGTCACTCCGTTAATAATGCCCATAAAGAGGCGTATACACAGAACATTTGATCAACAGCTGAGTCAAATACGTCGTTACAAGCACAGCCTTCATTTTGAAACTATCATAATGATCATGTTCGAAAATGAACAAGATGAGATGACAACCACTACAACCTCAAGAAACCCAGGTTTTGCATGCAAAAGAAATCTTTCGAGAAGGGCGCGGCAGTAAGTCAGATAGCCATTCCAACCCGATGTCTGGACACATTTATTGCCATTACCTTGTAACGGAGTGGAATTTTCTGAAATTTTTTAAACTTTTTAATTTGTACAAAAAAAAATCATATTTCGTTTAATGAAAATTGCAGTGGTATTGTGAGCGCGTTTAAATTCAAAAGTGCTCACAGCAACAACGACCAACACTCCAACTATCAACAGCTACGTTTAATGATATTTGCACAACTGTCGATAAGGCTTGATAAAACCTTTCTTTTTTTAAAAAAAAAATTACACTTTTAAATGAACAACATTCAAAAGAAAGTCGTTATCAATTATTTATTTAAAAAACAAAAAATATTTGCACATCAACCACGTCATATCGGGAAAAGATAAATAAGCGACTAAAGAAGTTAAGCCAGCTTGTTAAACAATTTTTTTGAGTTGATTACATGAGCTAAAAGATCAAGTTTATTTAACTTAGCTTTCAAGTTCCTTAATTCACTCATTTTATTTTAAAATAACATACATACCTAGTTTAGGCAACTAAGATGTAAAACTGCTCTTTGAAAACTTTATTAGTACAAAAATATCTCACTCATTTTCTCTCATTTCAGCCAAGAGCACAATTTGCTATCTATTGGCAGCTTCTCTTGATCGGATGGTATCGATAGGGCGCTCCAGTTACGTTACATTCGTTACAATCTAAGATATTTTGCAAAAACATTCAATTCAAAAGCTTTTATCTGAAAATACATAACTATCTCAACACTTGTAGACGCAGAACATGTTGCGACTAAGGATTAGTGTCACCGCTGGACTAGTCATTGAAGTCAACTACACACGGAATTCAAAGAAGGTAATACATAGTATTGAGCCTTTTGAAGAACCTTGTCACTTACTTGATTTTCTTTAAATTTTATATCCTAGCAACATATTGCAAACGACAGCAACATAACGACACGCCGTTAAGGGAAAATGTAGTCACTTCATCGACTACTTGATTATTTTGAACACGGCAGCGACAAGAGAAAATGCTACCGACATTTCCACACAAATCTTCTCCATAAGAAATGCATGTAAGAAATATTTTAGAGATGTCATTATGTTGCTGTCTTTGCCAATTTGTTGAGGCGATTATTCTTTTATTGTAGATTTCCAAAAATTTCCGAACAGTTGTATTGACATGTTTCCGGTACATATCACGTGGCGATGTGGCCATGACATACTCTGAGTACAGCAGATATACTCTCCAACTGCTATAAGCAATAATATTGCTTTTCTTATAAGTACCAGGTTTTTGAGTAGTCAAGTTATGTTGAACCTATTTGATTGTCGTTACTACTAATCACGTAAGTTTTCATTGTTTTTTCAATTTCTCGGTATTCTTATATCTTGTATTTGTCATTATTGTTATTACAAATTCTACTACATTACCCATGCCTACCAATGAGTGATATAACGTAACAGACCCCATTATGTAATATGCGAGTAGAAATATGCGAATTTGTATTTGAGGGAAGTGTTATGTCTTTACATCAGTTATTCAAGTTGAAAAGCAATCTTATCAACAGAAAATTTTGAATTCCAACTACAACTTTAAGTAAATATTGATGAGTTTTCAATTTCAGTTGATTGGAAATGAGGGAAAACAAATGCAAAAAGCGTAGGGCCAGCCCTGGTCGATATTCGAACCCGAGACGGCTGGGGTGGCAGTCAAGCACGCTATCTAGTCGACTACCAACGCCATCTTTGATCATTAAGGGGGGGGGTAAGGTTTGACAACTTTTTTTTTAATTTTTTTTATTTTTGTTTCTGAAAGTACAACATCTGAAGAATATTGTATTAAATTTTTAGGTCTTTCGGAGCAAAACTAACGAAGTAACAGTAGGTTGAATGACCGTACCTTCAACTAAGTGTTGCTTAGTGTACAAAACTTTAAATCGATTTTCTCAAACACGTAATTTTTAAAGTCGGTGACCAGCCTACAGAAAAAACTACTGAACCGATCGTTTTGAAATTTTGTACACATATTCTACATATAAGTAGGTCTCTAGTGACGTCGTTTTTTTAATTACTAACAATTTTACAACAACAAATAGGTAGATTTTTTCGTCAAAAATCGTCATTTTGGCTTCAAAATGGTGCCAAAAATTGAAAAATTTTAAAATTAAAAAAACTCAACGTGACTGGAGAGAAAAAGTAATAAACTAAAGAAAGCATTTGAATTTTTTGGTTTCAGATGATGCAGTGGTTCTGTAGGCTGGTCACCGCACAAAAACTTTTTTTCGAGGCGCCTACGGATATCTACAATAAATCCGTTATTTCTCTCTATTTTTTAACAAACATTTTTTTCAAATGTTATACTTTAATATAATAATATTCAAAATAAACCTACTGCAATAATTTTTTCTAAAAAAATTCATGAAAAAAGGTCTTTTTAGACGAAACAAACCTTTCCCCGCCCTTAAGGCAGGTATTAAATTAGCCATTTGCTTACGGAAAGCTCTATCTCTAAACTCTATCTATTTTTTTTTTGTTGCACTTAGTCTTGTGACGTCACGTCAGATGTCATGTTATATGTTAGGTCATGTCTTGTCATATGTAGTGTCATATGTCATGTCATATGTAATGTCATATATAATGTCATATGTCATGTCATATGTAATGTCATATGTCATGTCATATGTCATATCATATGTCATGTTATATGTCATGTCATATGTCATGTCATATGTCATGTCATAGGTAATGTCATATGTAATATCAAATGTCATGTCATTCGTTATGTCATATGTCATGACATATGTGATTTCATTTGTTAAGTCGAACGGTTCACTTGGTTTCTTGTCAAACAAAAAGTATGCTATGTGGTTCATATCACGCCACTGTGCTGACGACATATAAAAATAAAAAATAAAGTGTTGTGCGTGTTATTAAGTTTGTACACAATTGACCGAGAACCGGACCTACATGCTTAACGCCAACTCCGAACGGCGATGAACGAAGTTCTCGTTCTCAAGAAGCTTTACATGGCATTTTGATTACTCTCTGAGGTTTGCCATTGTCTGCAGAGAGGTGGCGACCGTACAGAAAAATTATTTTAATTCAAATAATTTTCTGTCGCTGCTGGGGTTCGAACCTGGGTTTCCAAAGTTCTTTGACATAGCGGCCACGCACTTTAACCAACTACGCCACGGACGCCACAGCTGACGACATATAGTCGGTTATTTTAAAATATATACCTAATTTCGAGTGCAATAACTCAAAGTAGCAGTTGCTATAAATTAGAGTTTCAGTATAAATGTCACAAGAAAATTTATATAGAAATATGTTAAGACTGCGGAACTTATTTGTGGGCCCATCAATGGAAAAGGTTCCCCGACACGCTTATCGGCCAAAGAATTTACACAGCAACCTGCACCCTACAGCAGCTTGTAACAATGTTTAACATATTGTCAACTAGTCGGCTTATCAACCGACAAATTAATTAACAAATGTTACATTAATATTTGAGCTATTTCGTTAACCTTTGTAAGGCCGTCTTGGAGCCCATCATTGTCATCATTCGGTGTCAGCGAGCAGTGTTCCCAGATTAGCGGATTTTCCCCTAGATTAAGTGGTTTTTTTCGGTTTAGTAGAAAATTTAGGGGCCAAAAATTTGTAGGGGAAAACTTTAGGGGATTTTAATTTTCTCTTGGTGTTTTTTGAGAATTTTTAATGGTTTCTAAAAGAATCATCAACTAGGAACTGTATTTTTTGCATTTGATGCACCCTTTTGTGTTCTATTTTTCATTTTAAGGTTTATTTTGTCAAAGTGAGTCAAAACAATTGCGTACTATCGAAACAATACTGCTTCGCAGCTGATTGTTTGTCGAATGAGCGAAATAGCACCAGAATATGTGTGAAATGAGAGGCTGTTTTAAATTCTGACGAAGAGGAAGCATATATTTAAATTTGTTTTTATTTTTTTTTTTTTTTGTATTTTTTACTGATTTTTTAATTGAATTTTTAACCAACAAAAAAAAAAAAAAAAAAAAAAAAAATGTTAAAAAATAAAAATTAAAAAAAAAACGTGGAAGTATGTTTCCTATTTTATTAAGCAGTTTTTATATTACTAAAATTTAGTAGAAAAAATCTAAATAGTTCAACCTAATTACAATCGAAGAATTATACTTTCATAAAATATAGTATATCTGCCTTATGTTTCTTAAAAAATTGGCTGCGCAAAGTTGCGCATAAGATAAAACACTTAATTTAAAAAAATGACTAAAAAACAAGTTTTCCTCAAAACGCACTAATTTTCAAGACAAATTCTGTTATTGAATTAAAAGATGTTTTTTATTTTGATATTGTATTTATTTACATCAATTAAACAGAATATTCAATAAATTAACTCAAAAAAAAATGTTAGGGTTTTTTTTTATTTTTAGGGGAAAATTTAGCAAATTTTTTCAGATTTAGGGGAAAGAAGCTCAACCTATCTGGCAACACTGTCAGCGAGTGTGTTCAAGTTCAAAAGCACCCTCTAGCCACCAGCAGCCGCGTTGAAAACTCGCAAAACTTTGTTCATTACAATTGGCCCAAATACACTTCAAAAAAAAACTTGCATTGTTTCCGTGGTAGTTGTTAATTAGAACGTGTCAATGAATATTATTTAGAAGAAAAGAAAAACACAAAAACAGTGACGTATTCATTGTTAACGCTTCTATTTCAAGCAATAATTAGGACAACTCAAAGAACAAAAACTTCAACAAAATCATAAACAATTCTTTATTGTCTCCTTTCATTATAGTTTTCTTGAATTTATTTATTTAATATTTATTGGCTTAGGTAATTTTTTATTTTCTCAAAAACAAAGCACTTCAAGGGTTCACTAGCCACGTTTCAGATACAATTTTGCCATTAAACTGTTACGATAACAATGAACTATATATTCACCGTTTTGTGTTCCAAATATTTCTTAAACTTTCAAATTATTCTTTTTAAACGTCTATTTAAAGTCATATATTTATCTCTGCTCTGGTTGCTTTAAAGATTAAAACTTTTATGATACTATATAAACTGAGTTTAAGGCGAAGTTTTTCAAAGTTTTTACTGCATTAAGACTAGACAGTTAGAAGTTGACAGTTAATAGAAAGCTAGAAAAAAAAGAAAGGAATAAAAAAAATAAGAAATGCATCCTCGAGTGGATGCTAAAGTGAAATTATGTGGTTAGTGAAAGATTTTTAGGTGTACTAAAATATAAAGAGTGCTAAAAAGATGTATCCTTTTCTAGAATAATAATATATTTTTATAAAAACACAAGCTTTTTCCGTTACGCTTTGCTGCACCCTATCTACATAAGTACAGGAAAATGTTGCAATGCCTTCAGTGTTATTTTGTCTATACCATCCCGTGTTCGAAATATAGTAACTGCCCAAATTTGAGCTCAATCGGCCCAGTAGTTTGGGAGTCTATACCAGCGTCCTCTATCGGACATTTTTTTCACTTTTCATTTTCCAGTAGCAGGATATTAACAAATAGTAACTGCATACTAACTTTCTATGTTCAGTGTCTTTTACTTCCATAGCTATTCTGTATAGTATACTAGCTTTTTCCCGGTGCGCGTTGCTGCACCCAGGAACTACAGTGGTGAGTAAAACTGGCTAAATGTTTCCCACTTTTATGCATTTTTGACTGTTGCAAAGCCATTTTTCTATATAACGCTACCAAATTTTCTGGTTATTAAGAAACGCAACGTATAAATTCAAGTTTAAATAATATACAAAAATAATAAAATATAACCTACAAAAATAAAAAATTCTATTTAGCCAGTTTTGCAAGGCGGTAATACTACAGCGCCATCTGGTGTCCAAGGTGGATCAAAGAAAATAAAAAGTACTCACCGCACCTGAAACCCACTATATACCAATTTTCATTCTAATCGCATGAGCGGTTCGGGAGTTTGAGGTGGTTTTGTAAAAACAGGTTTACTACAGCGCACTCTGGTGTTCAAGATGGGTCAAAAAAGATAGTAGTGTAATTAGTAATCGCATGAAAGTTTTGGGAGTTTAAGGTGGTTTTGCCAACAATTTGTACTACAGCGCCCTCTGGTGTTCAAGATGGCCCAAAAAAGATAATGTTAAAACACTCAACGTACATGCAAACCACTATACATGGAAAGACCTGTCTGTCCCAGTTTTCCAGTAGAAGGATATCACCAAGTTGCAACTCCATACTGTGTAACATTGTTGTGCAATATTTATATCCAAAGATATTCTATATCACAAATTTAGCTTGTATGGGCGGAACCACACCCTCTTTTCCAAAGTCCGTCTCAGTTTTCTAGTACATAGAAGGACATCACCTAATAGTAATTCCATTCTGAGTTTTATTGTTATGCGACATTTATTTCCAAAGCTATTCGATATCATATTTTTTAATTATATGGGCGGTGTCATACCCCCTTGTCCAATGCTTGCTCAATTTTGCTAGTCGAAGGACGCGATTAAATAGTACGCTCTTACCAAGTTTCATTGATGTGTGACTTAAAGCTTGAAAGTTAAATTTGGTCTGCTGAAAAAAACCCACGCCCCACGTCCAACACCCTTAAAATTTTACCTGTGGAACGGCACTTATAAATTGAGGTAGAGCACCGATGCTATGCGACCTATAATTTTTCGATATCGTAGATTTGGGTTGTATGGGAGGTGCCGCTTGTGCCTCCTTGTCCAATGTTCTGTGAATTTTTTCCAAAACCTTCACGTAACAAATACGAACAAACTCACAGAAGGAAGTATCCAATTTGGTTCAGTCGTTTTCAAGTTTTAAGCATCCGAACAAACCACTATTCATTTTTATATATTAAGATGCTGTGAAATTTATCTCAATCTATTTATTGGATTATTTAACTCAGTAGATATTGAAATAAAAAGAGTGGCACGCAAATAAATACGATATATTGGGCTTACGGCTACACTGTAGCAGGAATTAACTGAGTGCAACTATCCACTCAAGAGACCAGCGAGGTGAGTTGTAGAATCTCACCTCTCTCTCTCTCTCAACAAAGAGATTAAGCTATTGTTTGCTGTTATTTCGTGCTGCTTATACAATGGCAGCATGGATTAAAATGCATTAATTCTTAAATAATTAAATAAAAAGATTTACCTAAAACGTAGTACCCAGTAGCAGGGTTGCTTATTATAGCAATTGAATAGTGAAAGAATTATTAAAATCGGCTCAACATATACCCCCTTGATTGAACGATGAAAATTCGAGAGACGCCTTTTATATAATAGTATAGAAGATATAGATTTGGTTAGTATGGGCGAAGCCCCACCTCCTTGTCCAATCCCTTTTGTGGTAGAAGGACATCACCAAATGGTAACTACATGCTGAGTTTCACTATTCTATGACTTTTACTTTCATAGCTATTCTGTATCGTAAATTTGGCTTATATGGGCGAAACCACGCCCCGTTTTCGAATGCCCATGCCAGTTTTTCAGTAGAAAGACCTTGTCAATTAGTAACCCCATACTAAGTTTCATTCTTATACGACATAAATTTGGCAAAAAATGTTCAATTCAATGATTATTTCTGAAAAGTGGGTGTACATAAAGTTCGACCACGCCCATTTTTAGTACAGTTTCCCACAGTAATCATGCGATGATGATTTAAATTGTCGAAGGTAATGCAGAATCAATTACGAGGGTTTCAAAAGAGGTTACTGGTGATAGATAAGGATACTCAAGACTCATGCTCAATGGTATATCGGAGTAAGTTGTTTTAAAGAAGTTTGCAAACATATTGGAAACCTCACTATCGCAAGATGATTCTTTCTGATTGAATTTCATAAGGGACTGATCCATTTCGAGAAATAAACATTCCGCCAATTTTTGCCTTCAGTAAGTCGATTGTTCGTTGCATTATATCACTTGGTGCCAGGTCCGGACTATAAGGTGGATGCATAAGAACCTCATAGTTCTTATAAGTTCGAATAATCAATCTCTACGGTTAAAATTAAAGCAAGAGATCATCTACATGTCGCCATGTGGTAACCACAAGGCAAAAAACATATAAAAAATATCCTTCCAAATATTTTTTTTCTGAATTTTTATGACTCAAGGTTAGACTAGCGGATATCACTTCCCTGTCATAATGTCCGAAAACTACTATAAGATTCAATTATCGAAAGAAAAAGTGTCATGTAGCATTTTGAAAAGTAGAAGTTAGTTAACTATTTGCTCGATACCATTTATTCTCAATTCAAGCTCCGTTATGATGTGGGACCGGATCCCTTTGTGATCAGTCCCAATCACAATTTCACTTAAAACCTGTGCTGTTACTCTTCTTGGTCTTCTCTAGTTCTCTACTCTTAAATTACGTCTGTTAAATCGTCTGTTAAGTCTTAAAAACAGCTGTTAAAACAAGAATGATATTAACAGACGATGTCGTAAAGGTCGTTCGCTTTTTCAATAAGGCAAATGTGGAATTAGTTATGGCATGAGCAACAATTTTATTGTAAAAATAAGAAAAACTTTTTGGTACCGACATATAAATGAAGAGATTGTCACAAGAGATGAGGGTTTGTTTTTTTATTTTTTTTTTCTTTTTGTGTAGGATGTCTCTTAAATTTTGAATGGATTATAAAGAAGACACATTGTTGGAGATTATTTATGTAATTGCGAAACTGCCAAGTGACCAGCTGTTAAATAATACGCCTTTATAACCCTACACCTCTTGCTGAAACATCCTTTATAAGTGATTTTAAGTTATAATTCCTATACTGTTCTCTCATATCTCATCTCTCATCTCTGTCTCTCTCTCTCTCTCTCTCTCTCTCTCTATCTCTCGGTTACTCCCTCCGAACAGGATTCTATTCAATCTACCTACTATTGCTTCTGTTCGGCCTTCATCAGCAACCCACATTCGCACTCTTCGAAGGCTGCGATTATGTCTACAATATCAATCCGGGCGTCTCATATCTTGAGTCCCCATATTATCCAAACTATTATCCGCCCAGTACATCCTGCCGCTATCAATTTGTTGCACCGTTGGATTATAATATAACGATTGCCTGTACAATCAATTTGGAAAAGGTAAATTGCACCACCAACTGACACAAGGAAATACTTGAACCACTCATTCTCATTCATACTAGAACCCCACATCGTGCTCCACCGAATTTTTCTACATTGCCAGCGATGGTGACAAACAATTGCGTAATTCCGAGCAATTCTGTGGCGATGGCTCTATTGTGCGTAATTCCCAATTCCGTATTTTGACCGTTGCCTATATTTCTTATGGCCAAAAGGGAAGATTCCGCTGCTCGCTGACAGTACGTCCGCAACCTTGCGATTGTGGTTGGTCTATGAATACGCGCATAACAAATGGCCAAGAGACAAAGATCAATGAGTATCCTTTCATGGTTGCACTCAGTATTCGTGGTTTTACTCTTCAATCATTTTGTGGCGGCGCTATAAGTAAGACGAACATCATTGCAATCACTTGCTTAATATTGTAAAAATGTGAATTTTCTTTTATTAAAGTCTCTCATCGTTATATATTGACTTCAGCGCATTGCATCAATTACCAACCGAATATCAGAGAGTTGATAATCTTAGCTGGTGATCATAATTTAGAGAGCGGTAAGTGATTTTTGTGTTCTTGTTGAAGGATCCATTGAAAAAATTTGCATTTAGCTGGCGAAACTATCTATGCAGCGACGTACAATGTCGAGAAAGTTATTAAACATCCTAACTTCAACTCAGATAGAGATATTCATGATATTGGACTGATACGAACATCCAAAGATATTGAGTGGTCCCGCGGAGTTGGACCCATTTGTTTACCATTCACAGGTGCCACGTAAGTAAGCATATAATTTGTACCTATAGGTATGAACATTTATTTATACTTCCACCGACCTTCAGGGATTGTTGAATAGACGTCTATTCGGACACTCTGAATACTAGCCGCTATTGTCCGTTTATGATAGCCTAAATTTAATTTTTTTTTCTATCTCTGAAGGAAGGACTTCAGGTCTAGTCAGCCTTGGTTTGAAATGGGGTCATTGATTACTGGGGGAAAACAGGTAACTCATGTGAAGCATGATTGAAATATGGGATAAAATGCTATATAAACATGTGAATTTGAATCTGAAGGAAGTGTTATGCCTTTACCTTATAGATATACTTTTTTTAATACGTGCGACTATTTAGATATAAATATTTTTGTATATAACTTTCAATAGATTACAAATACGAAAAGAAATGAAGAAAGGAAAAAGCTTTAGCCATGGTCTAGGCTGGGATTCGAACCCGGGACCCCGGGATGATAGACAAGTAGACTACCACTTGTGCTACAGTCTTAATAAAATTCTTATAAATAGAGTAAATTCCATCAAGTTCCGAAAATGTTTATAAAATCAAAATCCCCCATCCAATTTATTGGGACAGAGTTTTCTGAAATTCCAGCTTTTCATATTATTTTTCTTCCCACCTCTCTTCCTTGTTTCTAAGCGTAACTTTTACATTTTATTAAACGTCTTCTATATATTTTGCTTAGGCCACCAACATTCAACTATGAGATTGTCGAATTAATGGGCTGGGGAACCACTACTTTCGGCGGTATAGTTGCGTCCGCATTACAAAAAATTAGCCAAATGGTCCTGCCCAACTCAAAATGTCAGTCAGAGTATCAAACGAACTACTCAAAAGTTATTGGCAGCGGTCATATCTGTACATATGACTATAAAGGAACTTCTGCAGATACGTGCCAATACGATTCAGGCGGTCCAGTTATTTTGCCAAAATCGCGCCAACTTTTGATTGGTATCATTAGTTTCGGACGTAAATGCGGTGATAGTAAGTACCCAGTCGGAGTAAATACGCGCATTACAACATATATGAACTGGATACAAAATCAATTGGGTAGCAGCACAAGGTGCAGGTTGCCATTGCCAGAGCCGCGTTAAGACCAGATGCCACCCGGGGCAGGGTTAAATTTGCCGCCCCGCCCTAAACTTTTTTGTTTTTCTCTAAAAAAACTTTTTTTAGTGAAACTTCTTTAGCGTCGTTGTGTTGAAGTGATTTTTAATACTATATTTTACGATTTTGTTTTATGAAAATTAAATCATAGTTTTAACATGTATCATAAAATTCAGTTTTTATTCAATTTTATTCAATGTTTGTATCTTGAAGATGAATTTGAATTACCAATAAACACTTACAACGGCTGAACTTTTAATTGAAAAAAATGTACTGAGCTGTGGAGTTTTTCTGAGTAATTCTTCATTTTTTATTTGCTTTTCTTTTTCCACATTTTTAAAAGCCGCACCACTGAGTTTAACTCTTTTGTCTGACGTATCAGATATCTTTACGCAATGCACAATGAAATATTAATAAAATTAAGAGCAAAACGTATGACTTTGGTTACAATTGCAACACAAAATGTAATATCCACGTTTAATTTCTCGTATATTCAGAAACAAAAAAAATACTTTAAAACAGAGGTGATCATCGCCCGGTTCAAACAACAACAAAGAGAGCTTTCCGAGTGCAAAGCTGTACAATGAAACCAGAAGTAGTTAAAAGCTCTCACAACATTTGGTGCAAGGAAATCTTGTTGAGTGTTGGATTTTCAATATAATCATATCTTTTTTTATTTTTGTGTTTGTTTTTCGCTATTTTAACATAGAAAACACCAAAAAAGGTCAAAGTGAAGAATAGAATGTTTTAATGCTTTTCCTGAAACATTGAAAAATATTTACGTATATTCATAAATAAAACAGCGAGCAACTCATATACCTCATGAACGCTCAACGCATACTGACTTGAAATTTAAAGCACAACAGAAAAAACAAACTTTTACGCAGTGTACAAACACAGCGAGCCGATTGCTACTTCGTGTGCAAAAGCTCAACAACACACGATAACCGCGCATGAACCAACAAGACAAGATCAAGCAATCAGCAGTGCGAAAAAAAAGTATTTTTTTCGTGCCACGTCATCGGTCACAAAAAAAGCTATATTGCATACGTTTTTCATGCAAAACATGTGAAAACTCAAATAAAAGTGGAAAATTATAAAATTAACAAGTTTAATTCTCGACAAAAGTGTTTGAATACTTTGTTTGTTTATATTTTCATACAGTAACGAAATTTAAAGTAATTTTTTTTTTGCTGTTGCAATTATTGCACGTCGCTGCAGCACACTTTATTTTTATAAAAAACACAAAAAATTGCTGAATTATAAACACTAATAATTCTTTAAAACTTGAAGAAATAATTTTTCACATATAATCGCTACACGTAAACAAAACAATTTGTGACCGATGACGTCAGAACTACCAGCTTTGTTTTGTTTACAATATGGCGGCTCTTTTCTTTGCATGATCTTTATTTCTTGGTTCATGATAACCGCGGACTATGGGAAACGCCACACGTACGCTGCTAGAGCTTTACATGTACGCTGTTAAGCTGGATTCCTGATCACCTTCAGCATGTTTCTTGCGAAAGCTCTATTGCTCTCAAAAAGAGAATGTGGAAATTTTAATCACTGACATGTAAAACATTCTGCAAGTTTGTTGGTTTTTCATTGTCATTCAGTATTGCCAGATGCAATGTTACTTTATTTTAAAAAAAAAAATAAATAACTGGCCATTTCAGCCCTTGAATTTCAAGGCTTGAAAGGACTTTGACCTAGCTTCTTATGATCAATTGTGTTTGTGCGTGTTATTAAGTTTACACACAATTGACCGAGAACCGGACCTACATGTTTAACGCCGACTCCGAACGGCGATGAACGGAATGTTCTCGTTCTCAAGAAGCTATACATGGCATTTTGATTACTCTCTGAGGTTTGCCATTGTCTGCAGAGAGGTGGCGTCCGTACAGAAAAATTATTTTAATTCAAATTATTTTCTGTCGCTGCTGGGGTTCGAACCTGGGTCTCCAAAGTTCGTTGACATAGCGGCCACACACTTTAACCAACTACGCGACGGACGCCATGGATATGTTCCTTTATTATAAAGATAAAAAATAAAATATGCCTATTTCAACTCAACAAACTCCATTCTGGTAGTTCCGCTCAAAAACATTCAGCAAGAAAATTAAAATAAAGTTAATCAAGTCAAAGAGATGCAGCAAGTTTTTGTTACTCGCTCATTGAGCGTGGAGAAAGATAGGCGCATAAACTTCATATAAAAAAAAAAAACTTAATGAACATGCTGAAGGTGATCAGTGAATACAGCTTTTGAGCTTTTTACACACTTTTTTAATATTAGAAAGCTTTTGAATGCACAAATAAATACACTAAGGGAAATAACGCATATTAGCATTATCCACGACTCAGTATAAATTTTATTTAAATATTAACTTGGATAAATCAAATGTTTTCCTTACAACTCGTTTTTTTCCCGTATTTGAATTTTATTTATACCACACACGTACACACATATTCCATACAAGCAAGCAGCAACAGCATCGCACACGTACACACATATTCCGACAAGCAGCAACAGCATCGCACTCTGTTCCTGTCGTTTATTTCTTGCAGTTGCACGTTTCTTATAGTTCTCATTTAGTTATTGTTGTAAGGGTAATATAGCATGCATATTTGGGCAACATGATTTGTGAGTGCGATGGGTGATCATGATGGGTGCGAAAATGGAACTATGTAGGTTGGAGTGACAACTCGATATTTCCTTACGAATATCTTGCACCGGTTGTCATTTACCTTCATATTTTGTATTTTCTATCTTACTTTTTCTTCCTCCTCTTCATATTATTCTCCATCCTCTTCATATTAATATTTTTATAAAAATTTTCTTTAATTGTGATAGTTTTATTTTCAAATAGTAAATATTTGAAAGATAATTTAAAAAATTCGTGCATAAATTTAATATATTTTTTATAAATTCTGTTTAAATATTTAAATATTTTATTTTATTAAAAAAGTATTTAAGTAAATTTTAAATATTTAGGTAGTCGATTTATGCAAATGCGTTATTGGTGCAAAATTGACTTGCTTTTTGGATAAATTAAAAATAAAAATGTAATATTTTTTTCTCTTAGTGTATAAACGCCAAGATTGCGGCTGTGTAATAGCCCGAACACAATACGCGCAACGAGCGGCAGCGCCAATTGTCACTTTTTTTTTACATGTATTTCTTATGGGACGTATTTTGGAGACTTGTCGCTCAACATTGTCGCGCGACATTGCCGTCGGCTTAAATTTAATTTTAATTTGACAGGCAGCAGAAGCAAGTTTCCGCCATTGTTTACATTGGTTATTAGTGGTCGCATGCAGCAAACTAAACTGTTGTGAAATTTATGGTAGCGATGGTAGTGAGGGATGTTTTGTTTGAACTCTATTCAGAGTTGTTAAGTCTGCATTCATATTCAGAATAAGTACAACTGAATAACGACATAAAAATCCATAAATTAATGCATAGTTGATTTTTAAATAAAATTTTAATTCACATTTAATTTTAAAAACTTGATTAATTATTAATTTCAATAAATCATTTTTGTTGTCAATTTTTCAATTTTTTATTCATATGAAAACTAAACACAAAGAATGCAATTCAAAAAGAATTTTAGAATTTGCAATTTTTTTTATATAATTATATTTTAATCGTTATTCATTTTTTTTTATTCATTGTTCATTTGCTATTCATTATTCATTTGTTATTCATTACTAATTTCTTAGCTATTATTGATTTTTTATTCATTAATTGATATAAATGTAACGAATAATTAAAAAATTTTTTAAATTTGAATGTGAAATAACATTTTTATTTATAAATGAATTTTGCATTCATTGAATAGATTCTTATTTCGTTATTCACTCATTCAACTTTTTGAAAATAAAATTAAATTGAATGGATTTCTTTTTGAGCTCTGATTGTGTTGTTATTCTAAACGGCAACTGTTGAGTCGGCTGAAAACAGCCATTGTTTTTTGTGTACTATACATGCTGCTGAAGTTTGCTGGTGTCGCGTGTATTATAATCAAGTCGCTCCTCATTTCTCTACAACGACAGATTGGAGACGTGTTGCTCGCCGTTCGTCGCGCGTATTGTGTTTGGGCTACAAGAATGCCCAGCAATGCTTTAAAATTCAACGTAAAAGCTTATATGGTTTAAAAAAATTTAACGAAAAAAGCCTTTAGCGAAACTTGTTAAATTTTCTTAATATCCTAAAAAAAGCTTTTTCTAAATCAATCCTCGAACCTTATCAAATATTTTCCTTTCTTTTTACCTTTAAGCCAGTGGTGCTCACTGCATGGTTTCCCATAGCCCGCGGGCATTGTGTATTATTGTGCTTTTGCACACGAAGTAGCAATCGGCTCGCTGTGTTTGTATACAGCGTAAAATTTGTTTTTTTCCGCTGTGCTTTAAATTTTAAGTCAGTATGCTTTAAGAGTTCATGTGTTAGGAGTATCGGAGCGATACTTCTTTTTATGAATGTACGTAAATATTTTGCAATGTTTCAGGAAAAACATAATACATTCTATTCATCGCTTTACTTTTTTTTGATCTTTTATATGTTATAATAGCGAAAAACAAAAAAAAAATAAAAACGAAACCATTGTATTGACTCGATAATATTGTCTTGTACCAAATGTTGCGAGAGCTTTTTACAACTTCTTGTTTCAGTGTAAAGCTGTGTACTCGAAAAGCTATCTTTGTTGTTGTTTGAACCATGGTATAATAATAACTGCTTATGTTCTCTTCTTTAAAGAGAAAACATCTCCTGTCAAAAACAGCTTTTTCTGAAAATGCATCTGCAGCTGCTAATGTTGTTTTTTTCACTTCAACGTTTTCAACATTGTCTGTGTTTTCAATGGCGGATTGTGAGCACTCTCTTTTTGAGTATATTTCTTAACAGGAGATGGTTTCCTAAGCAACTGTCAATGCTACCTTGTATTATTATACCATGGTTTGAACAGTGCGTTGATCACCACTGCTTTAAAGTATGTATGCTAAGATTTTTATCTATGAAATAAAATAGCTTGATTTAAAAAGAAAATAAATAAAGAAATAAAATCTGCTTTATTTTGTATTTTAAGTAAGACACGAGAAACAATACTTTTTCTATACAAAATTCTTTTACATATCGTGACTTCCTTGTCGTTGTTTTGCGTTTTCAACTTACAAATTTAGGCGGTATATTATAATTTAATGTTCGTAATGATTATTTTCTACAACATTAAAACAGTTCACTGTTTCATTCATTTCAATCACCAAATTGTAAGGCTAGTTCTAAGTAATAATTCAATCTCACTAACTGAATAAACTTAATCAAAAAGAAATGCATGGTTTTTTTTGTATTCTTCAAAATGCCGCCCCTACAATTTTTCCGTCCGGGGGCAGCTGCCCCCTGTTCCCCCTGCTTAACGTGGCCCTGGCCATTGCAATGATTAATATATTATTTTATCTTAAATTTTTATGCAAATATATTTATTTTACCTAGAAGCAAGTATTGCTAAATTGTTGTCTAATTTTTGAGTGGTGTGGACTAGGATTGGAAATGAGGAAAGAAAATGCGAAAGGATTAAACCCGAGACGTCCGGGGTGACAGTCAAGCACGATATCTAGTCGACTACCGAGACCGTCTTTGATCATTAAGGTATAACAGGTATAAACTTAGTCAAATTGTCTTGCGGAAAGCTTTTTATTAAACCTTTATCTATTTTTGTTGGTTACACTCAGTCTTGAGAACAGTTCTAGGGAATTTACTCGTTTTTAAGATAGCCGAATTGTCTGAATAAACTGCTATCTATGCTCTTCTAACTTATCAACATCATACTCGCAACCTACTTTTGCTCTAATTGTACGAGTATTGTAAAATTTTGCAACTCTGCAAATGCATGATATCTCTTGTTATCACACTTTCTACATGCTTGTTATCTCAAGCATGTCAACAGCTTTATACAAAGTTGTAATTAAATGATGGGCTTTCCTGGTACTAGATAATCACTTAGCTTAGTCTAAAAAAAAACATTAATATTAAATATTGTATATTTCGCAATTGTTATGATGACAAGACAACGCTCTTTTTTCTCCTTACTTAGACGCGCTAATAAATCATTATTGAAAAATTTTTGAATATTTTTTTAAGACAAAAAATCTAAATCGATGGAAATTTTACAACAAAAACCGGGTTGACGCATTGAAGAATAATACAGAAAATTGGAAACGCCATGTTTGACTTGACATATGATATAATATCTGACATAACATATGATATGATATCTCACATGACATATGCCACGTCAGATGTCATGTTATATGTTATTACATTATCATATGTAATAAAGTGATATGGCATGTCATATAACATGTCATATGTCATGTCATGTGTTATGTCATATGTCTTGTCATAAATCGTGTCATATGCAATATCATATCTAATGTTATATGTCATGTCATTTGTAATGTTATATGTCAAGCCATATGTAATGTCATATGCTGATATCATGTCATATGTTATGTCATATGTTTTGTCATAAATCATGTCATATGCCATGGCATATGTCTTGTCATATGTCATGTCATATGTCATTTCATATGTCATGTCAAATCATGTCGTGTGCCATGTCATATGTTTTGTCATGTCTTGTCATAAGTCATGTCATGTCATTTCATATGTCATGTCATACGTCTTGTCATAAGTCATGTCACATGTAATGTCATATGTCATGTCATTTGTCATGTCATTTGTTATGTCATATGTCATGTCATACGTCTTGTCATAAGTCATGTCATATGTAATGTCATATGTCACGTCATATGTCATGTTATTTGTTATGTCATATGTCATGTCATATGTCATGTCATATGTTAGTCATATGTCTTGTCATATGTCTTCTCATAAGTCATGTCACTTGTATTCTCATATGTTATAACACAAGTCATGTCAATTGTTATGTCATATGTCATGACATACGTGATTTTATATGCCATGTCGTACGGTTCACTTGGCTTCTTGTGCTATGCAAAAGGCTATGTGGTTCATATCACCACACTGTGTTGACGACATATAGTTGGTTATTTCAAAATCTTTAATTTTGAGTGCAATAACTCAAAATAGCAGTTGTTGTAAATTAAAATTTTAGCATAAATGTCATAAGAAAATTTATATAGAAAATTTTAAGACTGCGGAACTTATTTATAGGCCCATCAATGGAAAAACTTCCCCGACACGCTTATCGGCCAAAGAATTTACACAACAACCTGCACCCTACAGCAGCTTGTAGCAATGTTTACCATATTGTCAGCTTGTCGGCTTATCAACCGACAAATGAATTAACAAATGTTACAATAATATTTGAGCTATTTCATTAACCTTTGTAAGGCCGTCTTGTTGCACATCATTGTCATCATTCGGTGTCAGCGAGTGCGTTCAAGTTCAAAAGCACCCTCTAGCCAACAGCAGCCGCATTTGAAGCTTGTAAAACTTTGTTTATACAATTGGCCCAAGATAATACTTAAAAAAAAACACTTTGCATTGTTTCTGTAATAGTTGTTACTTAGAACGTGTCAATGAATATTATTAAAAAAAAAAAAAAAAAACACAAAAACAATGACGTATAAAACAACATTTCTATTTCAAGCAATAATTAGGACAACTCGAGAAAAAAAACAACTCAAATCATAAACAATTCTTTTTTGTCTCCTTTCATTACAGTTTTCTTGAATTTATTCATTTAATCTTTATTGTTTTTAGTAATTTTTTTATTTTCTCAAAAACATAAACCTAAATGATAGCAAAACATTTGCTCAAATAAAACTCTTTCAAAAGCAGTCGAGCACTCAAGGTTTAACTAGCTGCATTTCAGATAGAATTTTGCCAAATAACAATAACAATAAACTGTATTTTCACCATGTTGTGTTCTAAATATTTCTTAAATTTCCGAAATATTCTATTTTAAATGTTCTATTTATCGTCATCTATTATATCTCTGCTCTGGTTGCCATTGTGTGCGATTAAAGATTTTATGATACTTTGCTATATAAACTCAGTTTAAGGCGAAGTTTTTCAAAGTTCTTACTGCATTAAGAGTTAACAGTTGGAAGTTAACAGTTAGAACGATAGAAAAAAACAAAACTAAAAAAAGAAAACAAAAGAAATGGAGCGTCGAGGAAGTGCTAAAGTGAAAATAAGTGGTTAGTGAAAAATTTTAAGGTTTTTTAAAATATATAGAGTGCTAAAAAGTTGTATCCTTTTCTAGGATAAAAATATGTTTTTATAAAAACATAAAGCGCAATACATTGGAAAGCATTGTGCAAGATTAAAATGAAACTTTTTAAGTTTTTGGCAGACGTGGCTGAATTGTCTAATTTTATTTTTGTGTGTGTTTTTTTTATGATAAAAGTTACAAAGGAAAATATTAATGTTTAAAAAAAAATAAAACTTCATAATAATAATTAAATTATATTATTAAAACATTATTTTTAATATATATATATAAAAAAAATATAATGCTCTTTGTAGAATTTTGAATGTTGTTTTTGTTTGCGTTTTTCTTAAAAAGGAAAATTTCAAAACTTTTAATTATTTTAGTATTTCGAGTCATATCAACTTTTTTTTTTAAAGTTAATTTGAAAAGAAATAATTTTCTGTCACTTTTTTGGTTTTGTTTTTTTTTTTTTTTGTTTCTAACAATATTGTGAAACTGGGAAATTATCCACCATTTTCCTAATTTTTTCAAAACTGTATTAAAAAAATTTTTTTAGGCACAGCTTTTTTACGTTCATCTTAAAAGTGTGCTTTATATATAGGCTAAAGTTAACGTTTTCATCTTTAACTGGCATAAGCTATACTTTCTTATAAGGCATAGTTTTACGCGGAGAGAAAACATCAAGCATTCTATTGCCAGAATTGAGTAAATTTAAAAACATGGTATTAAGAAAAAAAAATGTTTACTGCAAGAAGCATTTGTTTAAAACTCAAGATTATTTTATTCTAGATTCAAGTCTAAGATTTGCTTGAAGTGAAAAAAATTTGCTTGATTCAAGTAAAGAATTTGCTGACAACTAGAATAATTTGCTTGATTTGAGACATTTATTTTCCATGAATTGAGAATTTAAGTAGAGAACTGCAAACTGCTTTATCTGAGGAATTATCGAAAATTTTCCCTAAAAAATTCAGCTAATGTCAAAAAGATTGTCAAAAAGCTATCGACAAGGAAGGCACCGCACAAAATATTAAAGCCAAGCAAATTATGTGCATATATTAGTGAAACTATTAAATGTTTAAATCGAATGAAAACTCAGCATAACTTATGACGTCAAATTTGAAAAATCTTCATATCTTCCTCAACATAATTATATATTTTATTAAAATTGTACACATAAGCCTTGATATTTAAAACTGAAAGCTTGATATTTGCAAAAACTGGATTAAAACCACGCCCATTGCCCATGTAATATGACGTCATCAGTATAATTAAGTCTTCATAGCTTCTAGTATAGTATTTAAACATAAAAAAATGCAATTTGAACGTAACCCAAAATAGTTAATGTCATTTAAAAAACAATAGATTACATAACATTGTCAAGCTTAAACATATTAGGGGAATTCTCTATGCCTAGGATATGCCGTTGCACGGTGCAAGAATAGGAAATGTACAATCCGCCATTGTTGTTTCTCAATTGCAGATATGATACATTTCCTATTCTTGCACCGTGCAACGGCATATCCTAGGCATAGAGAATACCCCTATTCTTTTTTTTATTGTAGGGAGAAATTTTTAAAAATTTCAAACCGTTTAATCTTGGCTATTTGCTTAAGTAGCTTGGACAACTTTGCCTCCCAAAATAATCAAGAGCTATTTTATTTGAGGAAGTCTTATTATTTATCTTCAACTCGTCTAAAAGTGTGTACAAAAATGTTTGTTCGAATGTTTGTTGTTTCGCTCTTTAGTCACTGTGCCTTCCTTCAGGGCCTTTCAGAACAACCTTTCAAACGGGGCCCAGGCCATAGAAATTTTTTTTAAAACACCTTAAATAAAAATTATTTTTTTCTCACATTTCTTTCTTCAAATTTTTTAGTCCAGTGCATGATTCAATAATATAAGGTTGTCCAGATATTTGACGTTTACTCACAAGAATAAGAATGTAGACCCCTATTTGAAGAGGAGAGCAAAATAGCCATTTTTTAATGGCATAAAAATCACTTAGTTGTCTGAATATCATACTTTTTCGTAGTACAAAATACTAAAGATACATTTCACTACTACTTTTTCTACTACTTGTTTGCTTTGAACCAAAATTTTATTATGAGCTTTTAAAAATGTAATGGTATCATTTTTGACATAAAATAATACTGAAAATATAAAATTTGTGTATGCAATACACATTTCACAAAGAATTTGTATGAACATATTTATTATGTTTTTGAGCTGTGAGTTAAAATAAGTAATAAATAAACATACCAACTATAGTCAGCTGAGGAGTAAAATTTATCGAAGATATGTTGTTAAATCTGTGGTACAGAGTTTTGAAATTTTTTAACCGAAAGTATGAATAAAGTGATTTTTACTTTTATATTTGGGAAAATGAGAGTATTTTTAAAAATAGTTGAAACCTTCAATAAACCATTGTTAAAGCATATTTAAAATTATTTGCTCTCATTTAGGAATATTATTGTCAACAATAATTTAAATTATTCAAAATATCTCAAAATAAAAAAGTTCCAAAAGAAAAAAAGAAAATAACAAGAACATTTGTCAAAACATTTAAAATTATTTAAAAAACTAAAAACAAATTACAATTTCTTCTGTGCTGAGGGAAACTTACAAAACTGTTCATCCTTGAATATAAAAATATTGAAATTGTGAGAAATAAGTCATTGAATTTATCTAATACCCAAACCATTAATTACACTCTTCCCACTTCAAATCGTAAGTGTTGCTATTTTAACTGCAAAGCAGCTGCAACATGTTTATGAATAACAACGTTTTAAAAGAATTCTAGCCGTATTCATAAAAATCTCTTAAAATAGCTTTCAAACGTTCAATAGTTAAAAAGCTTTTTAATGACAAAATTTCTTAAAATTTTCGTATTCATTAGACTGTTGTATCTGCTTCGTAGTTAAAATAGCAACGCTTTCGATTTGAAGTGGGAAGAGTGTCAATTATTGTTTTGTGAATTAGATAAATTCAATGACTTTTTATTTTTTTGCCACAAGGTAGAAAAGCTACCCTCTGCATTGACAAAATTGTCATTTTATTACCTTTTTTTTTAGATATTTTGAAATTTTTTAACAAATTTTTTAATTTTTATTTTCTTTTTTATGGAATTTTTTTATAAGTTCCACGAATTATTTTTACGTGAATATATTTTATTAAAATTGCACACTTGATTTTTTTTCCTTTTTAACAGAAGCTCAAACATATCAAAAAAAGGTACTTAAAAAAAAGCACACTGAAACATAACTTTTTTCGGAAACACCACACAACCCTGGCTGCCATTTTTTCAAGAGCGTAAAAATATTTTTGTTTACATAAAATAAGGGTACGTCAAATATCTGGATAACCTTATTATAATTGAATCATGGTCCAGTGCAACTCAGTAATAAATATGCTTATATATAAAAGCGTGCCACGAAACAAATATTACTATACATCAAGTGGCCGTCTCATTGAAAATGTAGAGAGATAGAGCGGAAAAACTCCATACAAGAAAAAAATTCCTGAACATCCTGAAGGTGGTCAGTTTAACAAAAGTGTGTTGGATTAATTCACCACATCAAAACTAATTTCAAAATATTAGAATTAAATAAGATCCAACTGGCTTTAAGCGCAGCAAAGTATGTATTACATATTTGTTTGTTTATCTTGTTGTTTTGTACTTGCTGAGAACAAAGAGAGTAGAATAGAGAGCAACATGGAGTTTATTGAAGCTCGCGCAGCACAAACGCATGAAAAGCTTACGATCAAGCAATGCATGGCAGTGTTCGGACTTTACTGCAATTGCAGTAGATCTACTGCGCTTTTTAGAAAAATTTAATGTTCTACTGCGTCACTGAGGTTTTTTGCAAATATACTGCGATTTATTCTCAACAAATTTTTAGGGTTATTTTTGTATTTACCTTAAAAACGACAGGAAACACAGGCAATTTCTTATGTAACGATGCATTACGTCAGGTATAACTAAACCTTTAATACCATTACATAAAAAACTAGAAAGATGGCAGTATAGGTGTTAAGTTACATAATAGTCATATTAATTTTGAATCCGTAAAATATATATTTCTGCAATATGCAAATATATAGTATACATATATTTGTATTTAGGCATTTTTTTATTAGTATAAAATTTAACAACCATGTATGTTAATAAAAAAAACTTCTCCGAAAAAATTCGTTTGCTGTGTTTTTTTCTTTAATTTACTGCGATTTACTAATTTTCAAGTCCGAACCCTGATGCATAGCATTGTGGATGATTTTTTAAAAAACTTAACACTTTAATTAAAGATAGCTATTTATTATTAAAATTTCGTAAAGAAAATACCCATATATCCTTTTGTAGTACAAATATGATATTTTAAAACTTATTTCATAAAAATCGGACCAGTAGTTTTTGAGTCTAGCGGCGACAAAATATGTTCACTTTCATTTTATATAATAGTATGGATATATGTAGATATAGATATAGATATAGATATAGATTTATAGATATAGATATAGATAGATATAAATACAGATATGGTTTTTTTTCAAGGAAAAAATATTGTTTTCAAAGGCGTCCACAGTTCGGGTTTGTTAACATAAATCAATAACTTCACATAACCCCAGAGAAAATTATCCAAAGAAGTTAGAACGCAAGATCTTGATGGTCAATTGACTTGTTCACTTCGAGATAAAACTCAAGAAAAGACTAGCTGATATCACTTCCTCTCTTAATGCCCGAAACTTACTCTAAGATTCAGTTATCGAAAGAAAAATTTTCATGAAGCATTTTGAAAAGTAAAAGTAAACAAATTATTTGTTCGAAACCATTTAATCTCAATTCGGTCCAAGTTATGATGTGGGGCCGAACCTCTCTCTCATCAAGCCTAGTTACAATTGCACTTGAAACCTGCACTATTGCTCTTGTTGGTCTTGTCTAAATAAGGGAAATGTGGAATTAGTTATGGCATGCGCAACTATTTTATTGTAAACATAAGACAAACTTTTTGGTATCGACAAATAAATGAAGAGATGTAGAATTTGTTTTCTTATTTTTTTTTTTGTTTTTTTTGGTTAGGATGGCTCTTGAATTTTTATTGGATTATAAAGAAGACACATGGAAGCTATGTATAAAGTTGCAAAACTACTAAGCGACCAACGGTTAAATAATACGCCCTAAGTGTAACCCTACACTTCTTGCTGATGCACCCTTTATAACTCACTTTGGATTATAATTGCTCTAATGTTCTCCCATCTATCTCTTTATCTGTCTCTCTCTCTCTCTCTGTCTCTCTTTCGGCCACTCCCTCCGAACAGGATTCTATTCAATTTACCTACTATTGCTACTGTTCGGCCTTCATCAGCAGCCCACATTCGCACTCTTCGAAGGCTGCGATTACAACTATACGGTCAATCCGGGCGTCTCATATCTTCAGTCTCCATATTATCCCAGCACTTATCCGCCAAGTACATCCTGCCGCTATCGATTTATTGCACCGTTGGATTATACTGTAACAATTGCCTGTACAATCAATTTGGAAAAGGTAAGTTGCACCACCAACTGACACAAGGAAATACTTAAACCACTCATTCTCATTGACACTAGAATCCCACATCGTGCTCCACCGAATTTTTCTACATTGCCAGCGATGGTGACACACAATTGCGTGATTCCGAGCAATTCTGTGGCAGTGGCTATGTTGTGCGGACTTCACAATTCCGTACTTTGACTGCAGCATATGCTTCGTATGGTCAAAGGGGAAGTTTCAACTGCTCGCTGACAGTAAATCCACAACCTTGCGATTGTGGTTGGTCTATGAATACGCGCATAGCAAACGGCCAAGAGACGAAGATCAATGAATATCCTGCCATGGTTGCCATCAAGGATCGAGATTCTAATCTTCAATCATTTTGTGGCGGCGTTATAAGTACGATGAAAATCTTTGTAATCACTTCCTCAAGATTGTAAAAATGTACATTTTCTTTTATTAAAGTCTCTCATCGTTGTATATTGACTGCTGCACATTGCATCTACTACCAACCGACGGTGAGCAAATTGGTAATCTTAGCTGGTGATCATAGATTAGCGAGCAGTAAGTGAATTTTAGGTTCTTGTTGAAGGATCTCGTTGAAATAGTTTGTATTTAGCTGGCGAAACTAGGTATGCAGCGACGTACAATGTCGAGCAAGTTATTCCACATCCCAACTTCAACTCAGAGACGAATAGTAACGATATAGGATTGATACGAACATCCACAGATATTGAGTGGTCCCGCGGAGTTGGACCGATTTGTTTACCATTCACAGCTTCCACGTAAGTAAGCATAAAATTTTGATTTTGATTTTGATTTTGATTTTGATTTTGATTTTGATTTTGATTTTGATTTTGATTTTGATTTTGATTTTGATTTTGATTTTGATTTTGATTTTGATTTTGATTTTGATTTTGATTTTGATTTTGATTTTGATTTTGATTTTGATTTTGACTTTGATTTTGATTTTGATTTTGATTTTGATTTTGATTTTGATTTTGATTTTGACTTTGATTTTGATTTTGATTTTGATTTTGATTTTGATTTTGATTTTGATTTTGGTTTTGATTTTGATTTTGATTTTGATTTTGATTTTGATTTTGATTTTGATTTTGGTTTTGATTTTGATTTTGATTTTGATTTTGATTTTGATTTTGATTTTGATTTTGATTTTGATTTTGATTTTGATTTTGATTTTGATTTTGATTTTGATTTTGATTTTGATTTTGATTTTGATTTTGGTTTTGATTTTGATTTTGATTTTGATTTTGATTTTGATTTCTCGGTCTCTGTTCTCTGTTTCACTTTCATATTTATTAAACGTTTTCTATACATATATTTCTGTTTTAGGCCACCAACCTTCAACTATGAGATGGTCGACTTAATGGGCTGGGGAACCAGTTCTTTCGGCGGTATACCTGCGTCCGCATTGCAAAAAGTTGAACAAATGGTCCTGCCCAACGCAAACTGTCAGTCAGAGTATCAGAACTTAGCAGTTATTAACAGCGGTCATATCTGTACATATGACTATAAAGGAACTTCTTCGGATACGTGCCAATACGACTCGGGCGGTCCAGTGATTTCATTGAAATCGCGCCAATTTTTGATTGGTCTCATTAGTTTTGGACGTGGTTGTGGTTATAGTCAGTACCCAGTCGGAATAAATACGCGCGTTACAACATATTTGAACTGGATACAATCGGTTTGTAGCAGCACATTGTGCAGGAAGCCATTACAATGATTTATTTATTATTATATCTTTAATTTTTAAGTAAATAAATTTATTTTACCTAGAAGCAGGTATTGCTAAATTGTTGTTGTTTAATTTTTGAGCGGTGGGATTAAGTAAGCTTAACAATTGAGGGCGTAAATGTAGATCAGTTGGGCTGAATGAGCATCTTAAACTTACTTGGTTGCAAAAAGTAAATCTATTCAGACAGTTTATCGTTACAACTCCACAGCGAAAGATGGCTTTTATTCATTCCTTCAAAGGTTTGTAGAGTTCTCTAGAAAGACTATTTAAAAATTCTGCTTTTAGTCTTTCTTTTTCTTCTTCTGGGACTTGCAATACTCTGGTCTGATGCAATAATGGCTCAAAGCTGTCGCCCGCAGTTATATCAGCTGACTTCCGTAAACCAGGTGCTCAATATAACCTCACCCAATTATCCGGGCGCCTTTGCAACCGGTAGCAGTTGTCGCTATAGGATTTTGGCACCGCTGGATCACATCGTTGTGCTTAACTGTATCTACGAGCTGGTAAGCTTTTGGTTTCCAAAGCGACATTTGTTTAAGTTTAACTTTCACGTCTACTCGAAGTATCCCAATGGCTGTCGCAGCACTGAATACTTTCAGCTGTCCCGTGATGGGGACTTGCAATTTCGTGATGCGTCCACCTACTGCGGCACATCGGTAATACGCAGCACTTCACATTTCCGTGCTATAGCCTTCGGCTATCAATCGTCTGTAATGTCGCAGCAACGCGGTCGCTTCTTCTGTCAAGCAACGGCGCGCGTGCAACGCTGCGATTGCGGCTGGTCACAACCAACAAGAATTACAAATGGCCAGGAAGCAGCCATGCATGAGTATCCTTCAATAGTGGCATTGCGTAATGTTCTATCAAATCAACGTGTTTTCTGTGGCGGCAGTATAGGTATGAATACTGGTTGGTGGTGCACTAAAATTAAGTTATCTTTCTTTTTTTTTTTCTTTTAGTTAGTCATCGTTATATCTTGACGGCAGCCCACTGCACAGAAATCCAAACGGATCCCCGACTTATAATGGCGCTTATAGGAGATCATGACTTAAGCAGCGGTGAGTGAGTTTGGGTTTTTTACAAAACTCAAAATTTTTATGTGTTCTTAATTTAGCCACCGAGTCACGTTATGCCATGGAACATGGTATACAGCGTATTATCAATCATCCCGCCTACTCTCGAACCACTATGGCCAACGATATAGCGCTGCTAGTGACAATAAATAATATTGAATGGTCACGCGGTGTTGGTCCAATATGTCTGCCGTGGCGACAAACGTAAGTTTTGAAACAAAACATTTTCTACATCAATTCTCCCCATTTTGTTATTGAAAATAAAATACCAGACATTTTGGCACTTCAACATTTACATCCATTTGGGAGAAAAGTCGCCATTGAGCCGCCATTTTGTACGATAGGTAGTGAAATTTTTGTTTCCCTGCACAAACATCTTGAAGTTAAGGCTCCAAGGCACGCAATATATTTATTAAGAGATCTTTTTCGATTTCTATGCGAAATAAGGAACTGACAGGGGAAAAGAGAGTAAAATATTCCATTTCTCCCTAAGCATATTCAAAATAGTAACAATCCAATTAATATTCAGCAAGATTATCTTATTCTACTTCGGATAAGTTGAGTTTCAAATTTACCAAGACACAATTGTATAAAAAAACTCTACTAAAAAGCGCGAACAAAACACGTTCAGCCGCCCAGAAATAATGGGTTGGGGGAGCACTTTTTAATTAAATTCCCCTACATATAAATGAATATATTTGAAAATGAAAATAAATGTATTCATAGTAAAAAAGAAAAAATATATAACCTTGTCCGATTTTGAAACAGAGATAATAATAGTCTCTAAGTTGTTGTTGATGGTAGAGAAGTTTGTGGTTGAGAGATTGTCTTATGACTTGAATTGACAGAGGTAGAGGCATAACACTTGCCTCAGATTAAAATTCACATGTTTATACTGCTTTCCACCACGTCTAGAATATCTTACATAAGTTTAGTTTGATTGCCTTTTCCTTCCCCCTAAATTTTTCACCCCATTTTCTAATCATGGTAGACTTAACTGTATAGGTATTACACCTGAAAACCCTTGGTTCAAAGCTAAAAACCAAAAGAATATAACAGTTAAACAGATAAACATCAAGTGATTTTGGTCCAATGACATGGTTGGACCCGAAATTGTAGGCTCCACGAAATTATCTCAAAATTTAATAACCCCCAATGAAATAACAGCCATTGAAATAACACCTACTGAAATAAGACCCAACGAAAATTAAATAAACCCCAAATTACTGAAATGAAATAATGCCCAAATGCAATGAAATAAAACTCAAATGGAAAATTAAAAAAGCCCCAAAATTTGGGGTTTCTTTCATTATGAAATAACACCCAACGAAAATATGAAATTATCCCCAATGAAATATTCCCCAAAAAAATTAAATAAGCTCCAAAAAAAGAAATGTATAGAATGAAATAATCCTAATCCAAACCGAATGAAATAAATCCCAAAAAGAAACCAAAATTAAATAATCCCCAAATAAAATTTGATTATGGCGTATTTCATTGGGCTTTATTTCATAATGAAATAAAATTCAAGAAAAAAATAAAATATCACCTAAAATTTGTGAAATAGTCCCCAAAAATTTGGTATGTTTTCATGTATAAAACGGTAAGGAAAATTTTTAGGATTTATTTCATTTTTGATTTTGGGCGTTGATCTGTTATGAAATAAGGCCGAAAATCTATAGATATTAGAGTGACCGCAACTTATATGGGGCAAAAAAAAAGTCGGAATCTTGTTCGTCTTAACCCCACAAAACGAATCCCCTTTCCAGATATTGGGATAGCCAAAATTTGAGCCCAAAAATTTGAGCCCAAAAATTTTGGCTATCCCAATATCTGGAAAGGGGATTCGTTTTGTGGGGTTAAGACGAACAAGATTCCGACATTGATTTTTTGCGGTCACTCTAATATATGTTATTATGTATATAAAAAAGGAGCTTATGTTTGTAAGACCGCAATAGACTCCTAAACTACTCATCCGATTAGCATGAAAATTTGTGTATGGAAGTTTTTTGGTACGGTGCGTGTTTGTGGGCTATCAATTTTGATCCACCTTGAACACCAGAGGGCGCTGTAGTACAAATTTTTTACAAAACTGCCTAAAACTCATAAACTGCTAATGCGATTAGAATGAAAAGCGATATACAGTGGGTTTCATGTACGTTGAGTGTTCTGCTGCTATCGTTTTTGACCTATCTTGAACACCAGAGGGTGCTATAGTACAAATTTTTTACAAAACCACCTAAAACTCCCAAACCGCTCATGCCATTAGAATAAAAATTGGTATATAGTAGTTTTCAGGTACGATGAGTTTTTTAGCACTATCTTCTTTCACCCACCTTGGACACCAGATGGTGCTGTAGTACAAATTTTTTACAAAATCGCATATTTTTAGTTGTTTTCTTAGGTTACATGTGCAAATATTTACAAAATATAAAATATTTCATAAATTTAGTAAAATTAAAAAAATTTCCGTTATTTTGATATCAAAAACATGAACATATCTTGAAAACTATGAAAAACTTTACTAAATTACGAAAAAAACAATCAGATATTCAATTTTGTGAATTTCGATTCAAATATCTCCGATGCTTTTTTATATATTGTGTTAAATTTTTTTTTGTCTTAAAGCTTCATCAAAATACTATGAAAACCTTATTGCAAAAATACCGTTAGTTGAGTAAATATATTTTAGATATTTTTTTTAAAAATGGTCTGAAGTTTTGAAGTTTTCCTCACAAAAAGACTCAAAATTTGTTTTTGTTGTAAAAATAATTTAAATTCAAATTCGCAAATTTTTAACTCTATTTAAAAGTTATAACATTTATAAACAAAAGTTATTTCAATTTTACGCAAAAATTAAAAACCATTTTTGTGATTCAAAAAGCAAGGCCTCTACCCCTAGATTTTTTCGAAAAAAATTTTTTTTTCCAATATTGTGTTTTTATAATTTTGTAAAAATATACAAGCTAAGAAATTCATTTATTAGAAAAAATTATCTGAGTATCTCTTACCAATCAAAAGTTATAGTCAATAATCTTTATCCAAAATATATATACAAAAAGCAAAACGCTGTCTGTGTGATTGATGGCTGGAAACTTCAAAATTACTGAGCCGATAGAGCTGAAATTTTGGCAGTCCATTTTTTTCAAGTACGATATGGATTAAATTTCTGTCACACCCCCTTTTACAGCCCAAAAATCAATAAAAATGCTATATTTCCTACGGTTTTCGTTGATTGGGCTACATTTTGGTAATTTAGTCTGTATGCTTACTGTCGGCAACTCTACTAAAACAGGGCAATGTCCATCTACTAGAAAACTGGGATGAGCATTATATAAGAGGGTGTGGCTCCGCCCATAAAGTTAAAATTTGTATTATCGAATAGCTTTGAAAGTAAAAGTAGCACTACTTACATACAAACTCAAAATGGAGTTACTATTTGGTGATCTCCTGCTACTGGGAAACTGTAACGGGCAGTGGAAAATAACAGTGGTGTCAAACTATGAGTCTAAGAAAAGTTTTGAACACACCTATTATGTTCCCATATAGTTGCAGGGTGCAGCAACGCGCGCCGGGAAAAGCTAGTAATATATGAAATAAAACCAAAAATATTGCGAATCGATGTCTTCATTGTTGTTTTATAAATTTTGGGCTTTATTTCATTTTGCTTCGCTTTTTATATTTTGGGCTTTTAATCATTTTTTTTTCTTTTGTGTGTTTTTTCTTGGTCGTTATTTCCCTCAACCCATTTAGGCTTTCTTCGCCGTCGACCTTTTAAAATGTCTTTATTTTCGGATCAATTGATCTTGGAGTCACAAGCTCCAACGTAAAGGTGAATAGCAGAAAATCGTAAAGTGTTTGACCAAATTCAATAAGTGCGCACTAAGACGGATCACCAAGAAAAGTTTGCCGAGTCCGTCACTCATTTCAAAGTGACGGACGAATATTGAGAGGGTTTTAGTAGTACAAGATTTTTTTTTAGGTGACCCAAAATGTTCTTTTTTTAAAAAAAAAACAGATATTGTTAAATAACTATATCGTTGGCTAGGTTTCAAAGAGGACAAGAATTCGTTCTTATTATTCGATTTAATTTTTTTTTTTTAGTAGCATAAAGATTTTTTTTTAGCTGAACCCAAAATCTGCCCAAAATGGTCCTTTTTGTATGACTTCATCAGTTTTCAACCAATCGTAAAAGAAATCTATATCGTTGGATAAGTCTCAACGTGGACAACAATCGTTCTAATTACTCCGATTCCATTCCATGTTTAGTAGTATAAAAAATTTCAAGACAAAAGTTCAAATAAAATCATTAACTTTTGCGAAGAAAACCATTTTAATTACATTCGAGTAGGGAATAAAATAACAGCAAATCAAAGTTTCGGTCAAGTTTGCCTTCGGTTTTGTTCGTGAGTCTTTGATTCATCTTCGTTTGGCTTCGTTCTTTTCATATCAAATTTGTTCACAATCGGTTCAGAAGTTATTGAGATATTTATAAAGTTTTTGCAACTACTGATAGCCCATCTTCTATTTCTGGGTCAGGAAAATCTTCATACTAAATTTCATGAAAATCACTCCAATCGTGAAGCCAGAATCAAAAAACACTTTTTATTCACGATCGGTTAAAAACTGGTGAAGTTAAACAAAAAAGACCATTTTGCGTCCACCTAAAATAAGCTTTCAAATGAAGGGCGGACACGGCAAACTATTTTTTCTATAGGGAAAAAACACACCATGGACACACAACGCGCACTAAGGTGGTCCTTAGTTGTATGGAGAAAAAAAAGTAGTCTATATGTACAGGACACCCCTTAAAAAGTTTCCGTAACTCGAAAAATTTATAAAACTCAGATATGAGTTCGATCGATTAGAGGTGTCGCAACAGACTTTTGTTGGTCCAATTATTTTTTTGAGGCGTTAATTAACGGAAACTTTTAACGATGTGTCCCATTTTCATGAATAAGGACCACTTTGTGCGCACTAAACACTACGAATTTGTTGATTCATTTTGCTGACGAATGTACCATACTGTACATGATGATATGAAAATGGGACATATACACATAGGAAATAAAAATATTTAAAAAATTTTCCAGTCCAAGAGGGAAGGGGGGCAAGTTCCCCCTTCTCTCCCCCTGTGGACGCCCTTGCATATGTGTAAAAGATACAAAAATTTAAGCTGTACGCATCATATTCGATACTCATGTCGTTAGTAACTTTGCGTAAACTTGTCTGATTTGTCAGAATAAAAAGAAATAATTGTTTGATTTAAAAAAATTTTTCAACTAGTGGATTCATTCAGCAGAAGATCAAACCATTTTCAAACAACATATCTTCGAGTTTACGGGCCTTTTTCAATTTCCCGAATGCCTGTCAGAGAAAGCTGTCATGAGTGCTTCGTAGTCTTTTGTCGGTAAAAATTGCTACCAAAAGAGTAGCTGTGATTTTATCATATCATATGCTTCTGCCGTTTTAGCATATCGACTGCTCTTCAATAGAAATCAAGAGTACGTCTTTTGACTCCTTTGCAACAGGGGTCATTTTCAAGAACATAGGTCTGCTTAGCTTCTCCTATTCGTCTATGTACTTTCGCCAGCATACAATTCATTTCACAAGATGTGACCCATTGCAACGGATCACACGACCGGCTTTTTTTACTATCGTCATGGAAGAGAATGAAAAAATCGTAGTGTTCACTTCCCTGGAACTTTCCCAATAGTTTTGAGTTAAGAAACCTTCTTCACGTCAGCTTCCCTTTCCTCCAGTTTTCTTAATTTTTGCTGACTTTTGGATAAATTCTTCTTTGAGAGGAGAGACAACGGGGGAGCTGCAGAGTTATACTGCTTTGAACTCATCCTGAAAATTATTCTTAAGAAAAGATCATGGGGGTCAATCAGTTTTTCCTTGAAGTCTGCTTTTGAGCTGAGTTTTTGTCCAAGTGCTATGTCTTGGAGAACTATGGAAGAGAATTCTGGTCGCGCTATCCAGTTTATTGCTATCATTATCCTGCCACCCGTTTTTTTAGTATGTTTTTCAAACGACAATTGTTCGGAGATAGCATTAAAGAAGATTCTGTTAAAAAAAACTATAAACTTCTGTTAAAACTTTAACAGTGTTCTGTCACTGTACTGCACTGGAACAGCTGCAACAGCAATAGACAGGGCTGCCGTGCAATCCTTGACGATTTCAGTTGAATTATATCCAAAAAAAGGATTTCTATAAAATTAATAAAAATTCATAGGGAAAATATATATAGGAAAATATATTGCGCCCCTATATATTTTTTTGACCTGAGGTCGTCACAAATTTTTAATTCTGCAACGGGTTATATTTTTTTTACATAGTCACTTGATGGATGGAATAGTCACTTGGATTGATGATTAATGGAATCTTTTTTTAAAATAACACTTCTTAAGTCAACATTTTTTTTATGTTTTTTCGTAACGATTTTTCGTGTTTTCCTTACGACTAAGACTAAGAACTTCTACGATAATAAAGATTAAAATGTGAATTTAAGTAAAATTAATTATAAATACTTAAAAAAATACTACTTTTTTCTAGAGATTTTAGCAAAAAGAGGTTTAATGAAATGCCATTTCAACAAAAATTTTAAAACTTGTTCTGAATTTTTAGATTTTAAGGATCTTTAATATTCAATATCGATCGTTTTTTATTTCCTCAAAACTCCTTATAGCTTATCTTAAAAATTTATCATTCTCAACTTTACATCAAAATCATTTCATCCTTAAATTTTCATCTCTTACTCGAACTTACTCAACATCTCTTACTTTCTTCCTTTTATATATGAAACCTGCCTATCACGCTATACAGCGCTCAATCTTTTGCCTACGTCAACGTTGATGTTGCTGGCTGGGGTACTCTCTCTTTTGCCGGCATAAAGTCCAACACCCTACAGAAGATCGAACTGCTGACCATGGACAACGCAGTTTGTCAACAGCAGTACAACAATACATTGATCCATGCGTCACAGCTATGCACCTACGATTATCGCGGTCTTGGGCAAGACTCCTGCCAGTACGATTCAGGTGGTCCAGTCATATACAAGCAGCAACGCATGTTTCTAGTGGGCATCATAAGCTTTGGACGTAGCTGTGGGGCACGTTATGGAATTGGTGTAAATACCCGGACTACAACGCATTTGAACTGGTTGAGGAACTACTTGGCGGGTGCTGTATGCGTGGCATGATTTTATTTTTAGAGTAAACTATTGTTTTATTTTTGTTTTTATAACATTTAGTCTGAAATCTAATAAAACAGAAAAGAAAGAGATCTACAAATATTTAATTTAACAGTTATTGCAAATTTGATTGAAAGCTTAGCCGAGTTAAGCTATCCTGTGCATCTAAAGTTAATTATAAAATTTATCATAAATCTTTACGCTCATTCCCCACTCCGACTCTCTCTACCACGCTAACGCTATTTTGCATTATTTCTACTCTAACATATTTTATGGCTTTTATGTGTCGCTCTCTCTCTCTCGCTCTCTTTTTCTCTCTATGTAGATATCTCGAGTTGTAGTATTTAGCCAACTATTTTAACCAACAAAGCATCCTTAATTTGCATTTAAATTAAAAATCTTTGTCGTCTTTTTGTCATATTGGCCAGGCTTGTAAACTGCATGCATTGCGTTGTCTTCGTTATCCTGCTGTTTCCTTGAAAGTATTCTTTGGCTTGTTCTGCTGCTTGCATGAATATCTCAAAGTTTTGCAGCGACATCTCATAATTGCTCAAAATTTTGCTGATATCTGTCTACATATTCAAAATTATCCAACGAATTCTAAGAGTTGATGCTGCTGCTAAGGACATTCAAGGATATGAAAAGCAATGCGTTGGGTATGGGTATGAATTGCGTCATACTCTTGCTGTAGGCTGTTGTATTTTAATTGAATTGCCTGCGCCTAAAATTGCATTACAATTTATTGCATAGTGTTCTTAATTTATTTAGTTAAGGGGGAGTGGAGTGGGCTAAGGAAAACTCTACGCTTGTGTAGTGAAAATTTTAAAAATGTACAACACTTAATTAAATTCAAGCTTAAAAAGCTTTAAA
Source organism: Pherbina coryleti (assembly GCA_943735915.1). NCBI lineage: Eukaryota > Metazoa > Arthropoda > Insecta > Diptera > Sciomyzidae > Pherbina > Pherbina coryleti. Next base: position 172,250,560 of record OX030950.1, read on the forward strand.
GTGATTTGTTTGCTTATAAAACATATGATTCACAGCAACTTTTTCGACCTTTTTGAAAATAATATTTTCAGGACCTTGGAAGTACTTATGAAGTGTTTATGGAAATGAATTAATTTTCTCAAAAGTACTAAACATAAATTTTTCTTATACAAGAACTAGATCAAAGAATTATCATCCTCTTTCCTTACAATTTTCTTAAAAAGAACTCATTACTCAAAAAGTTTATTGCAACAATGAGTCATTTTCTGCAAGAACCTGTAGATTTTCAGCGTATATTTCTTGAGGATTTAATTGGCTCTTTAAGGATAAAAGAAATGTAAAGAAAAACAATTAAATAAAAAAACTGGCCTGCCTCTTGAACTTGAACCTGAACACAAGAATTGAAGTGTTTCGAACCTAATGTGTATACGAAAGAATTAAATTAAGCTACACTTCAGCTACGGTCTGCTATATGCCACAGTTTCTCATAAAATTTATTCAAATTAATGGCATCGGAAAATCTACGATATTATCATATAATATGCGATGTAAATAGATTAAAAAATGTATTATAATTGATTTTGAAATTAATTTTCTGCAAGAACCTGTAGATTTTCAGCGTATATTTCTTGAGGATTTAAAATTGGCTCTTTAAGGATAAAAGAAATGTAAAGAAAAAAAATTAAATAAAAAAACTGGCCTGCCTCTTGAACTTGAACCTGAACACAAGAATTGAAGTATTTCGAACCTAATGTGTATACGAAAGAATTAAAATAAGCTACACTTCAGCTACGGTCTGCTATATGCCACAGTTTCTCATAAAATTTATTCAAATTAATGGCATCGGAAAATCTACGATATTATCATATAATATGCGATGTAGATTAAAAAATGTATTATAATTGATTTTGAATTTGAGTTTTGAGTTTTGAGTTTTGAGTTTTGAGTTTTGAGTTTTGAGTTTTGAATTTTGAATTTTGAATTTCGTATTTTGAGTTCTCAATTTTGAGTTCTGAGTTTTGAATTTTGAGTTTTGAGTTTTGAATTTTGAATTTTGAATTTTGAATTTTGAGTTTTGAGTTTTGAATTTTGAATTTTGAGTTTTGAGTTTTGAGTTTTGAATTTTGAATTTTGAATTTCGGATTTTGAGTTCTCAATTTGTAGTTCTGAGTTTTGAGTTTTGAATTTTGAATTTTGAATTTTGAATTTTGAGTGTTGAGTTTTGTGTTTTGAATTTTGAATTTTGATTTTTGAATTTTTAATTTTTTATTTTTAATTTTGAGTTATGAGTTTTGAATTTTAAATTTTGAATTTTGAATTTTTGGATTTTGTTGTTACTTCTTGTAGGGTACACAAAACGAAACATTGAAGCAATTAAAAATTGTTCTCTCACCCTGTCATTTAGGCAAAAACATCAAAGACTCAAAACTCTTAAAAAGCTAAATGTTAATAAGACCTTATGACGTCATCAACATAAATTTCACCAAAGCAAGCAGTGGCAACAATAAGCATGCAATAATTAACAACAACAAAACAAAGGCTAGAGCATAAACCACTTAACATTAAAACAATTTGTGCAACAACAACAATCATCCATTTTACAAAAATCAGTTTAACCACAACAACAACAACTACAACAACATGAGCAATTACTGCATAATTTAAATTATTTCATATTAACTCAAAGCAAAACCAAGCAAGCCAAAAACGAAACACTTGATAATTTTTTTTTTTTTTTTTTGTTACAAGTTAGTTAATTGCAGACAAATTAGCGCAGAGACAGACGGACGGAAAGACAGACAGATGGACAAAAATATAGGGACCGTTGCTAAAGAACGGGCAGGACTTGCCATCATAGAGCGCGAAAAATTATTTTTACTGCGAATCCTTGATGAATATTGCTGACTGCTGTCAAAGTGCTGCTCCTGATCCGCCTTCCGGATCCTGCTGCAGCACTTGAATTAACCCTTTCTTTCATCTAATTGTTTTGTAGTGTGTATTTTTTTTATTTATAAACCACTTTTATAAGCTTTCGGCTGCTTTTCTGTTGTTGTTGTTGTGACGTTTTTTGTTCGGTATAAAAACTGATTCCATAAATTTTTTTCTTTATAAATTTTTTTGCACTTTAAAAGCTTTGGTTGGCACACTACAACAATGCTAAAACAACAACAGTAACAATAAAGGATATCGACAGCAACAATAATGCAGACAAGAGCAGTAGCAGCAACAACAACAATAACAACAACAACCAGCATGAAGTGGCATTTTCCATGACACAAATGAAGTCATTCACATTTTAAGGCTGAGTGGTTGGTTGTCTATTGAATGGGGACGACAGGCTGTAGGGTACCAAAGCCTAGGCTTTGGTCCCAACTCAACGAAGAGCAACAATAAAAATTAAAAAAAAAAGAATTATAAAATAAAAACATTATATAAAAAAAAAGCAGAATAACTTAAGTGCACTTAGCTGCATTTTCATAATAATAACAACATTAAAAGGACAGAAAGAAGCATCCTTCTTTTTGGAATTTTTCTGCTACATTCTAGCATGTTCTTGAGAAGAAAACATAAAAAACAAAAACCATAGCAAAATCTAAAAGAATTCCACAAACTTCCGTATTGCATTTAGATAGCAAGCACCGGAAAGTGCAAAGTCTAAAAATACAACAACAACAATCGAGCGAAGGGCCAAAAAAAAAAACAAAAAACAAAGGCTCTTCGAATTAATAATAAAACATTGTTCAGGTCCTTGCAGTTGAATTACTTATAAAGCAGAGAAAAATACAAAAAAAAAAAAAATTATGTGGGGCGCGGCAAGTGGCAAGCATGTCAAGTGCTGCATCAAAGGGTTAATAAAGCGGCACAACGGTTAACAAAGAATTTTATAATAATTTCAAGCAAGGAAATTGTATTTCTTACCTTTGCTTAAAGTGTCATTATAAACGTCTTGTAATGTTCTAAATAAAGGATAAAAAGGTGGAAACGAGTAGAAATCGTTGTAGTTTTTTTTATCTTAAAAAGCATTAATTGGAATGCTTTCGAAAAAATTTGTGAAAAAATCTAAAAAAATTATTTGGAGATTTAACTGTAGGTTAACATTAAAACATGGAAGTGCACACCAAAAGTACTCTGACAGATAAAAAGACAGAGCGACGCATTTTCAGGCGAAAGAAAAAAGAGAGTCAGAAAAGCGTGAGTACGAAAAATTTGAGATGCATTGTGAGAGGAATGCGGTTCGAATATATTTCGAAAAGATAAGACGTATGGCCGTTGGTTTTAAGACAAGGGCCACTTCCTGCAAAGACAAAATCGGGAATCTAGTAACGTATATCTAGAGTGCACTGATGATGTGAAGGGAATATTTCTCTAGGCTTTTGGTCTCGTCAATAGAGATGATATCCCAGAAACCCCAATTGCGGATGACTGCTTTGAAGTGCCGTTGTCCAACTATAATAATGTCTTATAAAGTTATAGCTTGGTTTAAAAGCAACGAAAGCCGCAGGACCCAATGATCTTCCGGATGAGTTCATCAAAATTGGAGGCGAAGCTCTATTCAAATACATTCATGAGCTTTTATTCATTCGTGAGCTGTATTATATGAGGCACAAACTTGAACGTTGAACAGTTCTGATGAAAATTCTTTGGAGAAAAGTTTCTCTCCTTCGAGAGAAAGATCCTTGGTAAGATCTTCGGCCCAATATGTGTCAAATTCGATAGAACCACATCTCCGTTGGAAGAATCAAGTGTTGGACAGCCTGTCGATGCCTCTTAGACGAGGGCGAAATCGATCCACGGTTGTAAGCACCAGATAAATGGGTAGGTAACACAGTAGTTAAACCATTTTTTGGTATAACTAGAATAAAGAGAGTATCGAATAGATTAGAATATCTTCTACATAAGGGGTAGCTCAAAAATAACGGGCATTTTTATTTTTAGAAATAATTTCTTCGGCGTCATCAATGTTATCACCTACTTCCAATTCCCAAAACAATTATAGAACTAGTTCTTTGAAATGGCCTTGAGATCTGTCCGCGATTCACTTTTAATTTCAGCTATGTTTGAAAACCACGATCCTTCAATGTTTTTTTTATTTTTGGGAACAAAAAAAAGAGTCACACAGGCCATGTCTGACGAATATGAAGGCTGGGGCATAATGAAGGTGCTGTTTTTTGGCAAAAAGTGCGAGTAGGTGCATTATCGTGATGCAAAAGCCATGGATTTTTTTCCACAAATCCAGGTATTTCCTTCGGATCGCTTCACGTAAACTAGTTGAACTTTTAGGTAGTATTCCTCATTGACTGTTTGACCTTGTAGCAAGAACTGATAGTGAAGTATGTCTTTTACGAAAAACACAAAGCATAACTTTGACATTTGACCCAACCATAATACCTCTACTGGGACGATTGCGCCTTAGTAATGACATCATAACAATAAACTTATGTTGCATTACCTTTTATGAGATCCATTTCTTTCAACAAAACTTAACAACCAATATAGCCAAAACAACAACAAAGAATCGTGCAAATCTAAGTAACACAGCGCGTGAAATTTCAAAGTTTCCATTACTTTTGGAACAGACCGCGTACGTCACACGACGTTAAATTCTATCCAATAGCTCCAAATAAAATCTTGAAGTCTATGCCGAAATGTGTGAATTGTACTCCATTTGCGTCCTGATATATGGAGTTCACTCGAGGGAAGATCAGATGGAGTGTATTTCTTTTGCACCGTTTTAAAAAACCTCGGCACTTGGCCAGCTTCTTTCGACACATCAAAAGTATGATCCTTCCATCTGATTCCACTAGATCCACAACGTTGATTTTAAGAACAACTGAGGAGCAATTCTTTTGCTTGTTAACAGGCAACAGAGGGTCTTACTGGCATTAAACTCTACTCTATTAGCAAGCCGCCACTCGGAGACTTGTTGGTCACAAAGAAGTATCCATTCAACACAGGACAGAAGGTCTTTGATTAAAACCAGAAACAAAGTTGGCGATAGGATTGAGCCCTGAAGTATTCCAGCATCAATGATGTGTTCTCTGGACAAAAAGCTGTCGGCGCCGACACGTAACTATCGACAGTTTCCACCAACAACATACCTATGCAAACAGTTTTGACACAGGCACTTGATGTCACACTCGGTCAAACGTTTTTGAAATATCTAGAGCAACAACCTGCTCTCACCGAATAGATTGGTTCTTCTGTGAAAAATGCCATAAGGTCACCAGTAGAGCAAAACCTACGGAACAATTCGTTGTACTCTAGATAGTGCAGAGGAAGGTGTAGAGCGTATTGCAATGGGCCAATACTGGGACGTTCAAAATGCTACCGGTCCCCAAGTGACAGCACCAATACTCTTCAAACGCATGATATTTTTTACGGCAATCTTAACATGAACACACCATAAAGGACAGTTCGATCTGTCAATGAATAGTGAAGTTACAGGGTTCTAAATTAAACAACTTTTGGTATTGTTATACAAATAGATAAAGAAGAATCTCGTGCCTTGATTAAGCATTACTTTTTGCGTACCAAACACTTTTTGCGAAAGAAACAAAAGAAAAGCGCGATAAATATTATGGGGAATCGGCTTCGTCGTATTCAACCGTAAAATATTGGGTTGCAGAGTTCAAAAGAGGTAGAATCAGAACAAAAGATGAACTGGGCAGGAGAGCACCAAAAATAGTGACCACTCCATAAAGTTTCGGAAAAATCCACGATTTCGTATTGGACAATCGGAAAGTGGAAGTGCATGAAATAACAACAGCCACAGGCATATCAATTGAGTCGGTGGTTTCAATTTTACATGAACATTTAGGTATGAGAAAGCTGACTGCAAGATGGTTGGCCAAGTTCGTTAATAACCAATCAAAAAAATGAACGTATTGGCACTTCCCAACAATGTTTGTAAATATCATGTATAAACAAAATCAGACTATACACCACTATACACCAGAATGGAAGGAATCAGCAGAAGAGTGGGTAGGTCCCATTGGAAGTGTACGAAAGCGAGCGAAGACTCAACAAACTGCCACAAAAGTGTTGGCGTCTATTTTTTAGGATTCAAGGGGCATTTTGTTCATCTACTATATAAGAAAAGGAAAAACAATCAACAGCGACTATTACTGTAAATTATGGAACCGACTAAGGAACGAAATTGTAAACAAACGACCCCATTAAGCGAAGAAAGAAAAGCATTTTTTTGCAAATCCAGCTCACAAATCGATCGAAACCATAGCCAAATTACACGAGTTACGCTTCGAACGGCTTCCTTATCCCCCTTATTCTCATCCAGGGAAGGAGATTTGCGAAGAATGAACAGATCGAACTGGAAACTGATGCGTATTTCGGAGGTTTTGAGAAATCTTACTATTTAAAGGGCATCGCAATATAAGAAAGTCGTTGAAATAAGTGTATCGAGCTGAAACGGGACTATGTGGAGGAATAAATGATAATTTTGGCAAAAAACTTGTGTTTTCTTTGTTATGCCGGCAGCATCTTGAACGCCCTAGTAGTTTGCAGGGTTCATGGCATCCCCTTTGTTAAAGACCGGCTGGATATTAACAACTTTCCACCAAGATGTACTCCTGTAGATGACTTCTTTCCTGTAGAATATGTTGAAAAGATTACGCAAAGACTGAGCAAGGATAGAAGGACACGCTTTAAGTACAATTGGTGATATACCATCCTGGATTGTGGATATACTAGCCTGGATTGTGGAGTGTTTGTGCCTGCACTAATAGAAATGTTAGTTCACATATTCATACCAAGTTGTTTCATTTTATATACCTGGACATGAACGAGTAAACGAAACGAACTAAAAGATCAATTGAACTAAAATACGTAACGAACTAAAAGAACGAACGTGCAACGAACAAAAAGAACGAACGAAGTAAAAGAACTAAATGAACGAACTAATTCATTAAATACGATTGAACTAAAAAGAGCGATATTTGTGGTGAGTTTACGACTTGAAGTTGTAGTTGATGTAGTTGAGAAGTTTGTTGATAAAATTGCCTTAAAACTTGAATTGACTGAGGTTAAGATATAAAAAGGTATAACACTTGCTTTCCACCACGCTTAGAACATTCTACACGTGTTTCACTTGATTACCTTTTCCTTCCCACTAATCTATCACCCCATTTCGAACCAAGGCAGACTTGACTGAACAGGTATTCCGTCTGAAATCCAAAGCTAAAAAAAAAATCGACATTCCTCTTGGAACGCCAGTTTTGATAGACTTCCTCATTGGACCTGTCTGTAATTCTGCAAGTCGGTTTAATGCGAATTGCTTGAGTCTTGTTTAATGAGAAAGGCTGAGGAGTGGTCTTTTGTTCTAAAGCTTCTCATCTTACTATGAATGAATTGTTCTATAAAAGCTGCGTCATTTACATTTCGAACAGTGAAATATAATTTCTAATTGAAATAACGTAAGTACAAAATAACCTCAAAAAATTAAAAAAAAGCCAAATCTCGAAAACGAATCAAGACAGACCAAGAACTAAGATGTTTAAGGGTTTTTTAAAGGATATCAAAATCAACGCATACGCGTAATAGTTAATTCTACTAAAATTGATCTCTAAAAATCTTAAAATTTAAATATAAACTTTCATTATTTACATTGAAAACGAATTTGAGCTCTAGGCCAAGTATGTTGACAAAAAGACAATGGAAGTGTGGAAAAAGAAAGGAGTTAACAACAAAATAAAACAACCTCAACATGCTCTTATAGCGGTAAACCACTGTGATCGAATTTTCAAAAATGCACATCAGTTAAGGCTATGCCTAAAAGTATGACTCGATCAAGATAATCCTTGACACAGGGTGCCATAAGTAGATTAGAACTTAGTTAATAATGTAAAAGCGTTCTCTCTGTCAAAGTAAACTTCTGGGTAACTTTGTCCGCATATTGGCAGTATAAATAGTACCTTAGTAGCTTGAGTGGATCACAGTGAAAAGTCATGCAAGACTACGAATGAGTTATTGTAGCGGCCAACGAAACGGTCTGTCTAGTCTGATGTATGATTTGCTATTTTTGATCTTTAAAAATTTGTAGTTTTTTCACTTAGTTTCATGCTATATTTCATAAGAAGAATAATAAATTCGGTTCCTGATTACTTAGACCATGAATCCAGCTTACCATTGATTTAAAAATCAAATCAAACATATCAAATATCTCAACGTGAAATATGTACAGGGTTGCCCATATTCGACGGACCCATCTGGCAACGCCATAACTTTTGACAGAGATGTCAGATCGCTTAATGACATACCGCGTTTGAAGCGTCAGTCCAAGCAGATTTTTACCATGGAACAATACACGCCACGCGAGCGCTCTGAAATAGTTGAAATTTACATTCAACAGAAGAAGTCAATTGTGAAAACTCAACGTGCTTTTAAAAACTTAAAAAATGTGAGAAGTGCGCCTTCTAAGAACACCATTAAGCGTTTATACGAAAAATTTTCGACTGGTGAGGCTCTTTCTTATCCGAAGAGGCCAAATAAAAGTCGACCAAGGCGATCGGCCGAGAATATCGCTGCCGTACGAGCCAGTGTTGAGAGGTCCCCAAGAACATCCCAAAAACGCCGTTCTCAGCAGTTGGGCATGGCTCGGTCCACTTTACAACGGATTATTCGCGTTGATTTGCATTTGTTCCCGTACAAAATTCAATTGACGCAAAGATTGTTGCCTGCAGACAAGCCTCGTCGATTGGAATGGGCCCAAAGTGTCATCGAAATGGCCGAAGATGACGAGCAATTTTGGAACAAAATTATCATGTCCGATGAAGCCCATTTCACATTGAATGGGACCGTAAATAAGCAAAATTGCCGTATTTACGCCACTGAAAATCCTCAGGAGATTCAAGAAGTGCCTCTTCATGACGAAAAAGTCACAGTTTGGTGCGGTGTTAGTGCGAAAACGGTCATTAGGCCGTTTTTCTTCCAAAATGAAAATGGCCATGCTGTTACCATCAACCAGGAGCGTTATCGCGACATGATGACCAATTTTGTGATGCCAATTATTCGTCGAAAGCGTATGAGGCAGTTCTGGTTTCAACAAGACGGCGCTCCACCGCACACAAGTCGCATAACAATCGATTTTCTGAAGAATTTGTTTCCGGGCCGTTTGATGTCGAAAAGTGGTGATTTGGACTGGCCACCGCGTTCGCCCGATTTGACGCCGCCTGACTTCTTCTTGTGGGGATATTTGAAGTCAAAGGTTTACGTTAACAAGCCAAGGACCGTAGAAGAGCTCAAGGACAACATTCGTGAAGAAATAGCCGCTATTCCGGCCGAAATGTTGGCGAAAACGATGGAAAATGCTGCAAAAAGGGCACAATACGCCATCAACGCCAGAGGCGGCCATTTGAGAGATATCATATTCAAAAATTGATGTAAACAAATCTACTTGGAACAAATTAAATGATTAAGATTGCCAACCGCCAAATTTTTATTTTTTTCTTTGATTTTTTTAACAAAAACATGGGTCCGTCGAATATGGGCAACCCTGTATTTCGCCAAAATACGTATGAAGAGGTTCCTGCAAATGTCGGCAAAGCAGTGCAATTAGAGAAGCAACCGGCAGAAACGTTTACATCCACACATACACACACACACGAACTCACACTAACACAGCACATACTCATCCTGCATCTGCAATTTCAAAACTAAACCTGAAACTATAAAATGAACGAAAGAAAAAAACTAAAGCATACACATAGGCGCAGTTGGGAGAAAATAAGAAAATAAAAAGCAAGCCGCTCATTCTTTTTGCACATTTTAATTAGAAATTGCTGTGCGCGCACTTAGGCGTAGATGCAATACATCAGAGGGGATAGGGCGGAGCGCTGCTCATGACGATGACGATGATTAGGACCGTCATCATCATGTTGCTGATGACGAAAAGACATGCATTGCATAAATGAAACTAGAACCGATGAAAAAACAGCGGGGGTAAGACAAGGGAAGCGGGAATTTGCTAACATTTGGGTTGGGGTACGAGTAATGAAAAGAGTTTAGCAGAAAATCCACAGGCAACAACGGAAGGTGGAGGAATGAATTTTCGATTTGAGTGCGCAGTTTTTCTAATTTTTTCCATTTTATTTTGTATTTTTTGCTGTTACTAATAAAAAATTTCTGTTTCGCTTCTAATCGAAAATATAAAAATAAAAGAAAAGTTTAAAATTGGAGTAAGGCAAAAGGAACGGAAGTGAAGGGGAAGCAAGTATTTTCCGAGCCTATCTAATGCATCTTTTATAATGCATTTTCGCAGCCTGGGCTTATGCAGCAAAAAAACAAAAACAGCGACAGCCATTGGTGGGGCATGTGGAAAGTAATGCCTACTTTTGGGCGGTTGTCTAAAGAAAGCGATTTTGTGCAGGGCGCATTCATGCACTCTCTCACGCTCTCCCTCACACACACTCGCTACAACTTTGCTTGCAATTTAAATTTCGCTGCCTAAAAGTATGCTTGCCTTACACGCGCATGTTTAATTATTTATTGAATGGCAAGTAAAAAAAGCCAATACGTAAAAAATTGCAAGTTACATGAAAGCACATGTCAATTGAAAGCTGTTTTTTTTTCATTTTGTCACGTCAACATCATTGAGGGTGGCTGCTCAAACTCTAGGTGTTAAATGCTTAATTGGAAAAGAAATAGCAGCCGCCTGTGTGAATGCCTCAACAAATACGTTGAATACTTTTAGGTGTTAATTATTTGAAATTCCATTTAATTGCATCTATAAGAAGGTGTGACAAAATGTAACGAGCTGTGAAGTGGTGGATGTGTGGGATCATGTAGTAGTAGCAAGGGTGTGAAGGGTTGCCACGAATGATTGATTTAATTGAAATCGAAGTGGCAAAAATTTTACACCTTTCTAAGGATGCTCAAGGATGTTCAATGCTAATTGAAAAAGGTGCTAAGCGGAAATAGCAAGTGATGATTTTATGAATAGCAACAACCAATTGAAAAATCAATTAAATAAATATTGAAGCGCCTAATTAACAGATGTGCAAGGAGCTGAGCCACCACAGAGCCACTCTTAGAAAATATATAAAATCATGATAGTTGAACTCGATCCAAAAACATTTAAAATACGTTCCGTCCACTCCTAAATATATGCCTTAATTATTGCTTTCTTGAAAAATATCCCCCTGCATGACCATTTACGTGTTTGTATAAAACAAAATTAAATAGCTTTTCACAAAGTGCCCAACACAAAAGCCCACAATTTTGTTAGCGCCTATAATTGTGCAACGCAATTTTGATATTTTTTTTTTTATTGCACTGCTTCCTATTTCCATACAAAAGCACTGAATAGGCAATTTAGACACACAAAAAAGAAATCTCAACATCAACGCCAACGCCAGCACATTACATTGCAGCTTGCAGTTTTCGCTTTCGTGCGCCTAAATGTAGGCAACAAAAGTAAACGTGGTACGCTAGCTATTCATTAGTCAAAAAGCTAAACCAATTTACTTTAAGCAAAACATAACAAAAAAATAAAAAAGGCAAAAATAGAAAATAAAAAAGTCGGGTAAAATAAAAAAATAAAAGGTCGGGTAAAAATTCTGAACAGTTAAAGAACCACAATATACGCGAAATATTGCCCACGCAGAGCAAAACTCAAAAAGATTGCATAAAAATAAAAAAGTAAACAAACAACGATCAAATTCGTTGGAGGTCAATATAGGACGCATGCAACCAGGTGTGGCTTTGCCGAAGGGCGTGGCTGGCCAAGAATAAATAAGACATCACAAAATAAAATTCAAAAAACTTTAGGTGGCGGACTTATAAAAAGCATCATATTTTCTCAAGATTTATTGATTTGATATTAAGGGCCAATGACAGATCTACATACGGACTGAAAGGACTTTAGCCCCCCTCCCTGAGAATTTTTTGTGATGTGATTTTTTGTGAAATGAAAATAAGCTGTAAAATCCGTTTCAGCCCTCCCTTCGAATACAAAACTGTTATCTTAGCCCCCCTCTGGCGAATCCTAGATCCGCCACTGTTAAGGTCTTATAATAATAATATACCTGGAAAATATTTTTGCTTAAATCCTTTTTTATTTTTATAACTTCCATTCGCCATGTTTTCACATAGTTTTTAATTTTTAAGAAAAAAAAAAAAATTTTTCAACTTTTTGTGTCTCAGAAAATGATAGAAATACTAAAAATCTGTCCAGCTAGAGCAATGAAAGTTTGCCTATAAAGTGCGGATACAACAAAAATGACTTATTGCAAAAATGGACTAAATCGTTCAACTAACAACTTCAATATGTTCATAGCAGATTTTGGAATGAACCAATATGAAAACAAAATTTACTCTAAATTTTTCGAAAATTTATAAAAAACAAGTGTATAAATAAGTTAAAAGATGAATTAAAGTATATTCAACAATTGTTAAGAGTTATTTTGCCTCTCAAAATAAATTAAGAAATTTTGAAAAAAAAAATTAAATCCTCAAAATATAGAAAACTACTTAACATAGAGCAATGAAAATTTTTCTATAAGGTGTGAGTACAACCTTAACGAGTCATGTATAAAATAAACAAGATCTCTATGCTTATCATTTTAATATGCTCGTGGCAGTTCTATGTGGGAAAAACATGATATAACGATAAATTTACAAAAACCAACCCAAATATGGAAGTATCAAACCGAAGTAAGTTTCCTCGAATTCCAAATATCAGATACATGCATTACTATTGTTATAAATATCATTATTATTAGTTGCAAAAGATCACAAACTTCCCTTCCATTCCATAAATTATAACTTTTTAGTCATATACTATACATCGTCTATTCTAATGTCAGCTTATCAAAAATAAGGAAAAAGGGGGAGAAAAATTATATCATAGGATCATGGTCAGACCGATACTCGAAATTGGAATACCTGAGTGATAGTCAAGTGATCGGGCGTTATACGATAGATTAGATTGTCTCTAACATGAAAAGTAATGTGTTCATCTTAAAAAATAAAACTTTGACCCAATCAAGTCAATTTGTAATGAATTGACTTGAAATAATTCTAATAAATTGAAATTGTTGAGCCTAAAAAAAATTGTTTATACTTTTGAAATGTGAATGTTTAGAAAGGGGGGTTTTCCATCACTACGATACAACTCGAGTACAATTGCACATTACAGTTCAATTAACAAATTTGTTTAAAAATTAAGAATATTTTTTGATTTCGTGATTTATTTGTTTTTCTTTTTTTTTGTTTTGAAATTTTTATTGATATTGTTATGGTAACATAAATATCGCTACATGCGATACTTCCCTCACTTTTTGTAAATTTCTTCTATACTCATTGCTCTGATATTTTCACATCGTCGTCCTGTTATCGTTATTACTCCATCAGAAATTCGCTTTCACTAGATTGTATTGCCGTTTCCTTCAATCCTTATTCCGTGATCAAAAACGTAATACTGGAAAAATAAAGTAGTTTGAATTTCAGGAATATAAGTTTATACAGGTGATACCTTAACAGTTAATACCACAGTAAGAAAGAACCTGTGTTTTTTTTTTCCTTCCATGAACTTTATATCAATGCACCTATTACAGCACCGTACACTTTTGACAGTCTTAAAAGTTGGATTTATTTTGTGTAGAATTTCTGCTTTTTTACATTTTTTTATTTTCCTTAACTCACAATTACAATAACCAAATTTAACACAAGGTGTGTATGGGTACAGTTTTTTTATTTTAATTAATCTAAAATTCAATAAAGTATTTCAGTAAACTGGGAACTTTTAAAATATTGAAATAACTAAAGTTCTCCCCTTATTCTTCTTATTGAAAGAATTTTTCCAAAATCAATAATACTAAAAAAATTCAATTCACTGAAACCTTAGCACGCTTTATTTCACACAATACGACACTTCCGGTGTCTTGCTCCTGATCCATCTCATGAAAACGGAAACTTTTGTATTCACCGACGGCTGATTGCTGGCACAGGCAAAGCCATAACTAACTATGCCGACGGCATAGAGGCGTGTATCACGCATATATAAAGCACCACCGGAATCATATTGGCAGGTATCCCTACCAGGTGTATAGGTACAGAAAGCTCCGGAAGGCACTGAGTTTATTGAACGCTTGCACTGATCCAAGCCAATGACGTCGAGAGTTGTCTTAAGCAATCGCGTTGATTGGGCGCCACCAAATGTTGTAGTGCCCCAGCCAGCAGTATCCAAACGTTGACCAGCCAAGGGTAGCTTAAGCGCACCATTGGCACCGACAAAAGAACGAAATGGTAGACAAGCGGGACCAACACTGCGATTCCATTCGATATCGATGCGTGTGCGCAGCAGCGCAATATCGTTGCGCACCGAGTTGGAAGTGGTTATAAAATTCTCATGCATAATAATGGACTCGACATCATAGATGCGCGTGTAGAGCGATTCGAAGACTGAAAGAGTGTAAAAGTAGCGTTTTGATATTTGAATAAATTATTTAATAGATACCTGTTGAAAGATCATGTTCACCCACGACTACGCGTATGTGCTGCGCACTTTCCGCTTCCGGTATGCGAAAGCAATGAGCAGCGGAAATGAGATACCGGTGATGTACTGCAAAAAAATATTTTCGAAAAAAAAGTCGATATAATACGGTTTTTTATAAAAATATGTTTTATTTTATGAAACAATATTATTTTAGTAACAAATATGTAAGTATTAAAGTAGCTATTGAACAATTCCTTCTTCGGATATTTCGGACTTTTCCACCTTTTTTATTTTCTACATATTCCACTTTTATTTAGGTGCAGTTCTCCATTATTTCTGTACATATATTTAAAAGCACAATTTTTATCTTTATTATCACACCCAATGAATGACTTTGTTTTTAACGTGGCACACATGGAGCACATTGCAGCACATATTTTTTGTTTTCAAGCATAAATGTGCTACAATGCATAAATACAATGCAGGGCTTACTACATGCAATTTATGTTATACTCTTTTAACGATTCGCTCCTAATCTCGGCAACTGAATGTACTCCAGACATCGAGTATCGTTGAAAAGTCCTTTTATCTAGTGTTGAAGTAAATTCTAGACCAAAATTAAGAAATTTTTTGACACCGTGCATATTTGACAATTTTTTTTTTTTTTTTAACAATTTCGTTTAAACATATGATTTCAGAGATATGTGCCTGGCAACTGAACCTAATATAGCACTTTAGGTTCAAATTTTCCAAATCTGGAATCATATCTGCAGTGTAATAAGTCAAATATTTACCTCCAAGTCCCACCTTCACTTGGATTTAGACTTTATAAATTACAAAAAAAATGGTCTGGAAGTTCCAAATGACTTCAAAAGAACCACATCTTTTCATTTACTTTTAAGCTCCTAAATCTTATAATTCGCATGTAGTTTTTAACGCTCATTAAACATGCACATAAGCCGTTCGGAGTCTGCATAAAACTAGTAGGTCCAGTTCTCGATTATTTGTGTTCAAACATTTTATAACACGCACAACACAATTTGATCATAAGAAGTTCGTTCAAAGTCCTTTCAAGGGCTGAAATGGCCAGTTTATTTTATTTTTATTTTAGATGCCCCGCTGGTTTTTGTCCCAGTGCATGCAGTGTTTTGATACAACCAGAAAGTAGTCTCGATTCTAAACTTGTCTGGTCCTTCCTTCTACTTGATAAAATCGCGGGTATGTACTCCAATAGGTATTCTATGGAGACATTCCCGGAAACATATATTAAAGGCATATTTTTTAATTTGGAATATGGTTAGAGTATAGCCCACTGGAAGAGAAGGTAAAACCTCCTTAGAAATCATTTAAGTTTTGCCTACATTGTTAGCCTATACTTGTACTTCAAAGTACTATATGAGTATATGACTCTTCAGGATTGAAATTTAAACATTTTCCTTGACACCATTTTTAAAATTAAAAACGTCGTCGAGACCCCAAGCTGCTTATGCAACGAAACTGTAAATTTGTTACATGGAATAATAACTCGCTATCTACAAAAAAAAATATGATAAAAAGTACTATAAGCCAGTAACGGCAGGTTTTTAGCCCTTATAAAAAAAAGAGACAAACAATAATCACGTCATGAGACCGTGGAGAGAGCCGCTCCAAGATCGAAAATGTAATAAACATGCAATGGCGTTTCAAAAACAAAAGCGAAGGTAAAAGCAAAACCAAACCCAAAACCAAATATAAAAGCAAAATAAAAAAATGAGTAATCAACAAAAATAAAAACATAATAAAAAAAAAAATAAAAATAAAGAATAAATTAAAAAATACAAAAATAAAATAAAACAGGATTAGTTCAGGTCCTAAATTTGGATATTGATTTAAAACAAGTTCTTGGACAAGGAGTAGCACAAATTTTTTGACGAATATAAGAATAAGGATAAGGCTGGAGACAAGTTTGTGATGAAGGGAAAGGATAGGAATAAGAATAAGAACAATTACAAAGAAACGCTGTCACGTCAATCCTATGGGTGTGTCTATGACACAGCCAACACCTTTTTTGGTTATGCCACTTTGTCACTTTGCACTCTATCCCGTATTATCGAGGCATAACGGAACATCCTACTTTAGATAACCAAATTATCCACATGTCCTTTAGTTTCAAAATCCATATTTTTAACACTAACCAAGTGAAAAGTTATATACCTTTCTTACTGGAAGGGATCTAACTTAATTTTTTAAATACTGAACTTCAGGTTCAATTTTAACCTCAAATTGTGGAATGCCAGTATTGAATGTATTTCGTTAATTCGGAAGAGGGAACATTTTTTAATTGTTGTTTGGAAAAATATAGAACTTATTGTGAATAATTCTTTTTAGTTGACGTAATTTAAAATATTTTTACAACAATTTTACTATGTGTTGGAAAACTAATTTTATTCATTATACAAGTGCACCAAAGCATTATGGTAGGTACAAGGTGGGCCATTTAAAACTTCGGCACCTGGCAACCTTACAACTTTTTTATTTCTTTTCAGATCAGCTTATGACACCCTGCGTTCGCAGCGTCAGTCCAAGTGAATTTGTGCCATGGAACAGTACACGTCACCGCAATGCGCTGTTATTATGCAGCTTTAGATTCAAACGGTTCTCAATTGTGAAATGCGTATGGTGCAAAATATTGAGGGTGCTTTCAGACCACACCATTAGGCTTTTACACAAAAATTTCTTCGCCATCGGTAATCTTGGTAATACCAGTCATCAAGGCCGACGTCGTCTGAAGCGGTCTGATGAGAACGTTGAGGCTGAACATAGGCCAGCGTTGAGAGATCACCGTCAACATCATTATCGGACCATGATAACAATTATTTTAATATCAATTCTGACTAATAGGGACATGAACAACTTTTGTTTCCAACAGGAGGGCGGCACAGCTCACACAGCCCGAGCCACGATCGCTTTATTGAGTCCTTTGTTCCCCGATTGCCTATTTTCGAAAAATGGTTTGACTGACCTTTGCTATCGCCCGACTTAAACCCTCCAGAATTCTTCCTGTGGGGTTATTAGAAGTCCAAAGTTTATGTCAACAGGCCAAGGATCCTGGAAGCCATGAAAGACAATATTTGATGTAAATTGGCCGCTATTCAGTCCGAAACACTACGAAATGTGATGGGAAAATGCGGAAAAACGAGCGGCATTCGCTCTGGCTGCAAACATTTACACGAAATCATATTCCACGGGTGATCAGAACAAATTTAAATGGTTCAAAATAAACGAAAAATCAATTTTTTTTTTTTATTTTTACCAAAAACCATCCCGAAGCTTTAAATGGCCCACCCCGCATATTGCACTCAGTTGTATGCTTGAATGGCGCTTACATATAATTGATTGAGGGCGACAGATTGTTTTGAGAGACCTGATCTTGAGTCCAGTTGTTTAAGCAAACTCGGCTCATTTCTGTTTAATCGGAATGTCTTCTTCCAGATCATTCGGATTCCGTTTTTCTAAACCCTTTGCCTGAATTCTGTGGGAAATTTAACAGAATTCCTTATCACTTTTAAATTTAAACGACCTTAACAATATCTCTTAAAATATGCATCCATTTTCTTCATTCTCCTAACTCAGAACTTATTTTCTCTGACAAAATTTCAGTGTCATAAGTCTAACCCAATTAAAAATATTGATTGTTTTTACTCACTGATTGTTGCACCGCAAAATATTTTGTTGTACTTCACCGAAAAAACGCCAGCCATTGAGGGAAACTCATTGATACCTGCCTCAGCTGCTTGGCCAGCCACTTTGGGTACCGTACTCCAACCACATTCGCATGGTGGTTCCACTGCCTCCACCAGACATGAAAAGGAACCGCCGCCAGCGGCATAGGTGGTGACCAAGGGGCTACCAATACTCGCCGAAGCATCAATAACAAGAGCAGCAGGACTTGCAACACGATCTGCGTCAGCGCTGGGACTGTAATTTCCGCCAACTATGCGTGTTACACGATACGGTAAACCACGATATGGTGTTCCACGATAAGGTGTTATGGCAAAGATGCGATGCAAGGGTATTCTTAAGAAATTGTTGCTCCAACCCATGGAAGCAAGTAAGAAACTTAGTAATGAAGTATGTTTGGTTGTTGCTGCTGTTGTTGTATTTGATTCAGCAACTATTGTTGGTATTGCTTTTTCAACAGCTATTGGTATTGGTGTGAGTGTCGATGTTGTTGTGGTTGCTTCTATATCTGGTAGTGGTGGAGTTGTTGAGGATATTGTTAGTGACGTTGTAGCTGCTGTTGTTGTATTTGAACTTGGTGTTATTGTTGTTGTATTTGCTACGATTGATGATGGTATTGTTTGTGTAGTAGTTGCTGTTGTGTTAGTGATTGTTGTGGCAATTGCTATACTAGCTATTGGTAATGTCACTGGTGTCAGTTGTGAGCTTGTTGTTGCTACTATTGTTGTTTCTAATGTTGCGCTATTCGTTGTTGTTATTGGTGTCACCATGGCTTGAGTTGTGTTGGTCCCAATACCAACAGCGACAGGCTCAACATATGTCGTCGCCCGCTCAACATCTTCTGACTGTTCGGCTTTGATTGCTGTTGCTATTACTGCTTCCACAAAGGTGTCTGGGCTTGCCACAGTCGCCAAAGTTGAAGTCATCAACGTTGTCGTCGTCGTTATATTTGTCGGCGCCATCATCGTTGTCGTCTCATTCTGTTGGTTTGAGTCGCTACTCTCAATCCAGCTTCTGCTGTAGCTTGGTGTTGAAATGTATGAAATAATCGCACGGTTGAGAAAACTTTTTCTTTCCATATTGGTTGACCCACAGAAAAACTCGGAACCGGATAAAAGTTCACTTCCTTCACGGTTGAAGTAGAAAATCTCGTCAATGCAACGTGTTGACGTGGATTGCTATGAGAATGAAAAGTAAAACAAAGTACGGTGAGTAAAAAGAAACAAAATTGAAACCATTTTGCTTAGGGTTGATAAAAGTTGGAAAAAAAGAAGAAGTTTAAAAAATTGACCAAAGTAAAGCTTAAAACAAACACATCGTGTTGGGTGAAAGTATTTTCATATATATAACTAAAAAGAAATGAAAGCATACAAAAGTATAAGTAACAAGTAGTGGGAGAGAGCAATAAAAATACCGAGGAGAGCGTTATAATGGAGCTAGTGAAAAGAACTAAATCCCAAACAAACGGAACTTCAAATGAGCAATTTTACAGATTAAGTTTATTTTGTTTTTAGTACGAAGCTGGACAAAATTTAACTAATACACCAAAGAAAAAATGTTGTTTAGAAAAAATTTTATAAGTGACTTGGTTGAAATCTGATTGTTTTGCCAAAAACAAATTCTGAACAGATGAAGTTCGTGTTCTCAAAAAGCATTGTTCTTTGAGGTTTTTTTTTTCATCTGCTGAGAGATAATGTTCGATAAAAAAAATGTTCTATTATATATGATATGGAATTTTTACTCTAGGTCTACCACTTCATTGGATAAGCTCGAAACTGCTAAGGAACATGCCCGAAGGGAGATTGTTCGTGAATTTAACTGTAATACTGAAAAACGAATTATCTCGGTAATGCGAGGTTCTATTGGGTTCTATTGGCTTCAAGACAATGTAAGCAAGCCAAGGTCTAGGAGTGGGCTTGTTGAACTGCCCAAGTGGAACAAGTGATAACGTTAAACGCTCAACACAAGAAGGACGATTGAGACTGTCGGAACGAATGAATGAATCTCTGTTGTACTACTTCCATATGCCTCTCTAGACTATAATGAATCTCTTTTGTACCACTTTGACATGCATCTCTAGACTATTTACAAAAATAAGTGTAGAGTTGGCTTTATTTATGATATTATCGATATGACACCGAAAGTCTAGATATTTATCTCGAATAACACACAAGTATCGCATAGTACTTATATAGCAAAATGGTTTACCGAATATGTAATAATATCTTAAGGAAAGTTGGGTATTTTTCAAGATATATGATGGTTGGACATTTGCTGAAATTGAATAACAGAAAATTTTGTTATGACCAAGTGGAATATATGATTAACTCTTCTTGGATATGACAAAAGTGAGCAATGGTATGAAAGCTTAGATAGTTTTTCAAATCATCAGCATAGACAGAAAGATTTGAGCCTTTGATGACACAATCTACATAGGTAATTGTCAAGAATAAAAAAGGACCAAGCTGACGACCTTGGAAGACACCACAATTGACTGTTAAGGCCAGGTTACACCAAACAATTTTCAAAAAATCGAAATTTTTTTTCTTCATAAACTGTTAGAAAATACTCTCAGAAATGATATAGAATGAGTCCCGAAGATACGCGCGACCAAGAAGTAGCTAGAGTAGGTGAGTAAAATTCACCTTTCTCCACGATTTTTCACGAATAAAAACTTTAATCGGCTTTTTCTCGAAACCACGTTTTTTCAACTGGGTGTTACTCTTATTTCAAAACTATCATGCGTATCTACATGAACTAAACGGCATTTTACTCTCTAGATGTCTCTCTATGGTCGGAACTACAACCAAACATATTCATTATTATTTAAAAAAGTTATAAACAATTAAAAGTGCAAAAAAGGGTCGAAAATTGAAAAATCCGACATTTTATTTTATTCCCGGAGGAAATTTTTCATTGTAGTTCCGACTATAGCCAATTCGATACAGAATATTAAACAGTAAACAGTAAAACATAAAGAAACAAATCGACACACACCAACGTTTCGTCGCTTACAAAACTGACTTCGATAGACCAATAAGGAACCACCTAAACTCTACCATTTCTGACTTTGGTATTCCTGCAAACCTCATCCGGTTTTGCAGAATTACTCTGAAATACACCCGTAGCACAGTTAGAATTGGGAAGGATCTCACTCCTTCATTCGATACCAAACGAGATTTCAGACAAGATGATCCCTTATCGTGGGACCATTTCAACCTAATGATGGAAAAGATCATTCGAGCTGCTGATCTATGTCGTAGTGCCAAGATATTTTACAAAAGTATTACGCTTCTAGCGTATGCTGATGATAGCTCCAAAAAACGTGCAAAGTCAATGTGGCATTCTCCAGATTAGCCAAAAAGTCGGGTCGAATGGGTCTTACAATGAACAAAGATAAGAGGAAATACCTATTGTCAACAAACAATCAGTCCCAACGTCTTGGAAACAACGTTGCTGTTGTTAAGGACTTCGTCTGCTTGGGATCCAGCATAAAGTCCTACAACGATGTCAGCATAAAAAATAAATTAAGGATAACTATTGCCAATAGATGTTTCTGTGGGCAACAGTAGGAAATTGAGAAGCAGAGCTTGCTCTCTTAGAACAAAATGCACGCTCTATTACTGGTCACTAATAAAGCCCATTCCATTATATGCAACACAAACCTAAACAATGAGCAATTCTGATGAAAATACTTTGGGAGCCTACGAGAGAAAAAAACCTAAGTAAGATCTTCGGCCCAATCCGTAAACTACATATTTTTTTTTAAATCTAGGAATAATTTAAATAAAGTAGGAATAATTTAAATAAAGTAGGAATAATTAATTAACCTTATTGTGCCTATGTTCGAGATTTTAGAAAACTTTAAGCAGTATTGTATAGTTTTGGACCCCGAACTTAAAATAAGGTCTTAAAATTTTGGATTCTTCAGCCTTCCGTATTGATTTGACTGTATTGGGTCCTTTAAAGTCTCAGGAAGTCCACATTCTTAGTAATTCGGTTTCCGGAAGTGTAGATGCCAACACAATCGGCTACGAAATATTGATGACATGCACTCGATGAACTGCTATTGATACGAGGAAACAAGATGACAATTCTTAAAGATTTTCTGCTTCAGATATCAAAAAACGAAAGAAAAACAAAACCAAGTAACAAACATTATTTGGTTTTGGTTATATCAGGGGAGTCACGAGACGGAGATGAACAGGATTTATATTTTCCAACTATCCATACGATGCCAAAAGTGAACAAATCAAGTGTGAAAAGTACCCAAAAAAAATCACTGTGTTATTTGCAATCTTTACTAAATGTTTTCTAGGGCTGTAAATCTCAGGATTATTATAAAGGCTTTATTTATATAAATTTTTTGTGCATATTTGTTGGAGCTTACTTGTGAGTGTGAAAACAGAAGCAACAGAAAAGCTTAGCAGCTTGAAGCTTAATTGCTGCATAAAATCTCGCTAATGCGCTGAGTAGGTGTGAAACCGTAAAGTTACACCCCATCCAGCACACACACACACACACACACACACACACACACACACGTGGGGTGATAAGGAACCTACCGAATTTAACTGTATATTGCACTTAAACTTCAGCTGATGATCCTTGGGCGCCAGCAAGGTATAACGACATGAACTACCGACGGGATATTGGCCAGGATAATAGGGTGAATTAATGTACATCTTTTGACCCGATAATAATTTAACAATATGATTGCATTGCTCAAATAAAGCAGCAGCAGTGGCGCTGAAAGACAGCAGCAAAAAAATTAATAGAAAGCGAAAAATATTTTTACTATGCCCCGTTCTGAAATTCATTTTTTTGAAGTCACAACATTGAAGCCACGAAAAAATAGGTTTTTCACAAAATTCACTTTTTTTAATTTTTCAATTTGTTTAACTTCACTGAGCACTTTGGGCTGCAACTTTCAACAACACTTCCACGCGCTTCAAACAACACCACTTAAATGATTTGAAACCTCAAATCAAGCAACCATTTTAGCTTGGCTAGAATTTGGAGCTTGAAATCAAGCTGGTTGTTTTTTTTTCCTTAACTACCTTCATGTGAAGCATTTCTTTTTAAGCTAGTAAATTTATTTTTTAATTGACTCAAATCATTGCTTCATAGCGTGTTTAAAGGCATGTTTCTCGGTGTGCCATACTTTTAATGCAGGCCAAGCCAACGACCGTTTGGCGACCGATATTACAGTCATATAACAACAACACCTACAACAGGTAAGGAATATGACATGGTTAGCATACTATTTTTGTTTTTTTTTTTTTTCAATATTCATTATTAGTATTATCAACATGTATCCATTGACTGTGTGCTGTCAAATATCATCTTGAATTATGTCAAAATCTGGATTTTGATCCCACGCAAGTTTCTGGGTCATGCGCCACTCCAGAGCTGAGCATGTTTTTGAGTTAACATAATAAGAATTTTTTTATTTTTTTTTCCTTTTTTTTTTGAGACATGTTCCAAAATCAACATTCGGCTTACAACTTTTTTACTGGATTGATATCAGCTGCTTCAGGCTTCCTAGCCGATTTGAGGGTGTGTTTGATGATTGATTTTTTTTTCACTTTAAGACTGAGAAAATTTTATGTGAAAGTGGCAATTGACTTATGTATTTTTATTTTTAAGATTTATTTGGGTCTTGTTATCATATCAAGGTCAGTTCATCAGTTGAATTTTTTTATTTTGAAGTACGTTAAGAAGAGTTTCCTAGTCTATGTTGAAGATGATGGAAATAGGATTAAAAGTTTACTTAGATAACTTTTGCAACACGTAGACAAACTAGAATTGATTCTTCAAAAAATATTCCAAAAATAGAAAACTTCGATTTTTGATTTTACTCAAAATAAATAAAAAAAACAAAAATATTTTTAATAAAAAATTAAAAGAGGTAAATTTTTTCGATTCTTATTTCAGTCAGGCCCTTCAAGGAACCTCGATGAATGGATTTACCTATCTATTGCAAGATAAAAGCAGAAGAAAATGCGAAAGCAAAATTAAATGCAAAAGCAAAAGGAAAAGCAAAACCAAAAGTAAAAGCAAACACAAGTACAACAACAAAAGGAAAAAGTAAAAGCAAAATAAAAAGCAAAAGCAAAAGGAAGAGCAAAAGGAAAAACAAGAGAAAAAGTAAAGCAAAAACAAAAAGAAAAATTAAAGCAAAATCAAGAGCGAGAGTAAGAGTTAGAGCAAAAGCAAGAGAAAAAGTAAAAGCAAAATAAAAAGTAAAAGAAAAAGGAAAAGCAAAAGTAAAAGCAAGATAAAAAGTAAAAGCAGAAGAAAAAGCAAAAGCAAACGTAAAAGCAAGAGCAAAAGGAAAGCAGGAACAAGAGCAAAAGTAAAGGAAAAGTAAAAGCAAAAACGAAAACAAAAGCAGAAGCAAAATCAAGATCAAAAGCAAGAGCAAAATTAAAAGTAAAACCAAAAGTAAAAGTAAAAACAAAACCATAAGCAAAAGCAAAAACAAGAACAAGAGTAAAAGTAAAAGCAAAATCAAAAATAAAATCAAGTTTTTCATTGAAATTAAATTATGCTCAATAAGAGTTGTATTCTGTCCATGCCAAAAAAATCATCGAAATATCTGGATTATTTAAGAAGTTTTGAAGATTTACATTCCCGCTTTTTTAAAATTTTGAGACAGTTTTTTTTTCAGTGTCGAAAGACTTGGTAAATTTTAATGTACTACTCAGGAACCATAAATCAATCACAATTCGTATTTTTTTTTTTTAATTTATAAATCAAATTTTGCACACAAGGCGCTGTATCATTTTTCTATCCACAGCAAAAATCAAAATCACCGGAATTGCTCAATTCGTTTAGAAGTTATGATTTTTGCAAAGAGAAATGCCAGATCGAGCCACTGTGCGCCGAACGTTTTCTAATTGGGTCTATGAAAACATTTTTTTATTAGCTTTGATTCAAGGATTTCATGTGTTATACCTATATACTCAAGTCTGCCTTGGTACGAAAATGGAGTGATAGATTAGTTGAAAAGAAGGAAAAATTAAGTTAAACATGTGTAGGATGTTCTTAGCGTGTTGGGAGGCCGTAGAAAAAAGTGCATTAGAATCTGAGGTAAGTGTTAGGCCTCTACGTCAACCAATTCTAATTATAATGCAATCCCATCTACAAACTTCATACCACCATCTACAACTATTTTAGACGTAAATGTTGATTAGTTTTTAAATTTTAATGATTAGAAATGAAGAAGGGTTAAATCGTAGAACAATGGCCTGGCTGGGATTCGATTCCGGGACCCCTGGGGTGGAAGTCAAACTCAATACCTACCCGACTACCAAGATCGCCAAACGATAAACAATTTTATGTGCTCGAAGATGGATTCAACGTGTTATTATCGCATTATTTCATGTTTTGGATACACACCACATCTCACAACTTAACACCATTAAATTTCTTTCTTTGGGGTTATGTCAAAAGTAAAATCTACGCCAACTCTCCGCAAACAATTTCAACTATCAAAGCGAACATTACAATCGCCATCGCCGAAATTATGAAATTTTAAAAAAAGTATTAAGGTCTGTCAGCTAAGGCGAAACGGCCATTTGGATTATATTTAGGGTATTCACAAGGTGTTCTATCATGTCATATTATCATAATGTAATAAAATTTTACACTAGTTTAAAAATGTAATTGTTATACCTCTTGTTTGTATAACAGTAGTTTAAAAAAAAATTTTATACCTCTTGTTTGTATACCTCTTGTCATAACCCCTGTAAGCATTGTTCCAAAATGCTTTGAAAACACTTACTAATTAAACTTAAAGTGTGGTTACTGCAAGTAAAATTATATAAAAGCTTACTTTTATATCGCTTCAACACAATTTTACAACAAAACTTGTTACTTCCTAATGGAGGCAAGTGTTTTCACAGCATCTCAAAACAAGGCTTCATACTTTCTGATGTTGGTAAGCTTACTCCAAACGCTATTGCAAAATGGCTGGTTGAATTTTTTAAGGAATTTATTTAGTTTTTCTTTTTTGTGTTAAATTAAAAAGAAAAATAAGAAAAAAAAGCCGCTAAAAAATTATCTATCGAGGAGATGCAGAAAATTGCTGCGAAAATATTTGAGCAAGGGTCGACTTAAATTTTACTCTACATTTTTTCTTTTCTGTTCTTGTGACAGGAGGATATGCGATGCCCCAACACACACACACACATAAACTAACACTAACACACTCACGCCATGGACAATCACATGTTTAGCGTTGCAGCACTAAGCATTGGGCACAAGTGGTCAATGTGCGCTAAGTTCACGCTGGATGCAAGAAGTGGAATGGGGCCGAGCAAAGCATAACAATAAAAATAAACAAAATCTGAGCAACACTGGCAGCAGCTGAAACTGAAAAATTCACGTTATTAATGTCTGCAAACGATGCGCATTACAAATCGTGGAGGCCCCACCCCCAACCTAAACACATCACCAATAACAACAACAACATCACGTGTATTAGGTGGGCGCAAAATAGAAAAAAAAAATGCGCTTGTTTAAATTTTAGATTTTTCACACTGGACGCTGGACCAAAACTCAGAAAAAATCGCCCTAATAGAGCACAATCCACAAAAAACTAGCGCCGAATTTTTGCTCATCAGTGAAATTTTATGCTCGCAAAGCGGGTTAAAAAAACCCAAAAAAGAAAATATGTATATCCCCTACGCTTTTTTCGCGACATTCATAAATGGAAATTTGCATGCATGAACGCACGCTGGCTGCTGTTGCTGGAACTGTAGCTGAAGCTGGACGTACTTGCATGGCTTGCCGTTTGATAGATTGCCACGGGGTGTCCACTCAGCCTTCCTCAATGGGTGTTGGTTGGCTGATGGGCTGCTTAAAAAAGCAGGAGAAAAGATAACAAGTGTGTAGCTTTTGACTCCTGGGGGAATATTATTTTGTGTTCCTGTTTTTGTTTTAGTTTTTATTGTATTTGAACTGTTTGCTTGTGTTGTTGTTGTTCTTTTGACTACAATGGTGTCCAAATAAATTGATATGATTATCGTTTCAGGTTGCCACACCCAGTTGATGGTAGATGTTCACGGAAACGCGCTGGTGACGCAAGAAATTTGAGAGAAATGGAACGCTATATAAACGGAACATTTTTTTCCCTGGCTCAATTTAACATATTTTGTATTCTTCCTCTTCTTAAGAATTTTAAGATTTTAAACTTAAACTTAAAGATTTAACTTAAAAGAACTATCCAGAACTGTCTTAAGTATCTTTTTTTTTAATCAGTCTACTCCAAAAGATTCATATTTAGACATTCATGGCTAGAAACTCGCAAATGAATCATTTGTGAATCATTCACAAGCCTTAAATGCCTTGAAAAATGATTACGAGAGACCACTTTATTGTCCCAAGCGAACACCCACTTTGCTTAATTTTTTATGCCACATAAATAAAAATCATTTTCAAAGTAATCAAACATGGAAAAGAAACAAAAAAGCTTGAAAAGTAAAAATAACCCGTCATCATGAATATTTGTTTAATTGGATAACATGTAAGTTTTTATTCTTGTTACTGTGTTTTGTGTGTACCACTCGAGATCCGAGTAGTACCAGCCGTCTAGGAGGACAAACATAAAAAAGTTTAACTTTATTTCGCCATTTTTAATTTCCTAAACCCTCCTTCCCTCCTTATACCTTCACCAACCAACTGACTAGTAACTCTGTTTGTCGTAAACAGTCACCAAAGCACAATAACTAACATTATCCAGCATCCTTTGTACGATGCTCCTCCAATGCTATGGCGTACAACAAACCGTACGTCATGTTGGCCAAATGGCGACATCGAGCGCGAATTAAAAAGGAAAACAAAAAAAATTTAGAGAAAAAATCACCAGTCGAGAGTATGAGTGAAAATAATTCAAAGTGGATTCACTAAAAAGTTGAGACTAATATAGGAAAACGTAATAAAAATTAAAAAGATATAAAAAGAATTGAATTTTGTTCGCGCGAGCATGAAGCGCGCTCCATGTGCTCCTCGCGAGTGTGTTTAAATGTGTACTTTTATTTGTATGTGGCTGTGTTTGTGCGTGTGTGTTTTTGTGAGGATGTGTGTATATCCTTTAGAATCATGCAATTAAAAAAACAAACAGAACTTGCTAGGAGCGCACATAGACCAGTTTTAAGGTGTTCAAAAGTCAAACTGAGGGAAGGCAGAACTTGGTAAACTTTAATTTCTTAAAAAGCATATTTTTAAGGATATAAAATAGATTCTACAAATGTGTCAAGTAATTCAATATTAATAAAAAATACGTTATGAGATTTGAAGGCAAAAACAATTACATTTTTCGGGAATTTTTAATTGATTAACCTTGACCTGGGAAAACATTTTAATTTACTAACTTTAGAAAGTTCCATTCATATTGTAGTTACTTGCAACTTTTCTGTCATATTTTTTATTTGTAAAAATAATTATTTCTAAATCTGCTGTAGCAGATCTCTGGAAACTCCTCTAAAAAACGCGTCTTACTCGAAGTACGAGATCTCTTCACTGATGATCGGAATGATCTGAAATAAAAAAACCAAAAATAAGGTATTATCTAGTATTGATTCGAAGGAATAAGAAAGGTATTTTTAATAAAATGGCGTCTTAAAAAAAAAAATCAATTTTCAATGAAATTAAAATTGTTTATAAATATTTATCGAAAATAAAGTATTTATCGATGAATTCAGGCCTTCAATCAATTAGATAAAAGTATACTTAAAACACTTATAACTCGTGTTTCAAGTATCGCATTTCTGTGATAGATGAAACGTCTTTTCAAATGTTCGTGTAAATTCGAGAATATCGAACTTAATTGGATATGAGAACATCTAACTAATGAATATGCCAATATGTAGCTTTGTAGGATTAACGTGAAATTGTGTGTATGTACATCAATATAAGTAGTAGGGCTTACAATCCTGGGATCTCGAACTTTTTCCGGTCCCAACAGTCCCGGGATTATAAGGTCTAAAATCTCCTACTTTCTTATTGTATCATTAATATAATAAAGCTTCTTATTATATCATGGATTATAGTTTCCAGATCTTATAATTGGCGAAGGCAAAATACTTGTGACCCTTAAAAAAAGTAAGACATCATCGGTTTTCACCCAAAACTCCCCAAAAATGAAATTTTTCCTAATTATTAAATAACTCAGTGCTACATGAAATTTAAGAGCCTGAAACCTATGAAAGAAGTTTTCGGAAAACAGTCGAAATATAATATTGGTGCCCTTACAAGTAATAACTATGTGAGGTAACATGACCCATAACCATGAAGACTTAGTTGTCAAATTATAGCTCAGTAAAGTAAAACATCATAACGGTTTTAAAATTTTTTATTTTTATTGAACATTGAACATGTATTGAACATGTTGGGCGTTGATTGATAATGGCCACCTTTCAATATTCACGTAAATTTATTTACATTTTTGTCACCTCTATGGTTTCCAAGCTAAAATTTATCTGCCAACTTATGCCCCGCTTGGTTTGGGTTAAGCGCTATGGAGAATAAAATACTCAATAGAAGACTTCAACTAACCAGAAGACTGCGCTTTAGAAGACTGTATTTTTTCTGGAACTTTTAGGATACTGTTAACACAGAAAAATTCCTTTAGCTACGGTCCTGAGATGATTAAATGAAAATGAAAATAAAGTCGTTTTCTTGATAGTGAATACCGCCACCATTATGATAACACAATTTAAGAAAGCAGACATCACCTACACTGGTACGCATTCCTATAGCCACAGCTACAAATTTTTTTAAAAATTATTCTAAAATAATAACAATTTTTCCTCAATAACTTTCTTACACGATAAATCAGTTATAAATGAAATTTTTAAAAAAAAAAATTCCTTTTAGTAATTTTTTTCCTGTTAGTATTAATTAATAATTGTGAAGAGCTATGGAAATTAAGGCTACATTCCTATTACATTACAGTTTTCCATAAAACTTATGCATTTCCCTCCCAACTTCATTTCGTAATGTTGTTATCGTTTCCTGTTATCGTTCAGGAAACTACAAATTTTGAGATAAGGACAAATTATATTCTTAACCCTTTAGCCCCAAATTAGCTCTGGCGATGTCATTTCCATGTCAACATTCCAAACCTCGTTGAGCACCATTTTTTTACCTAAATTAGCTGAGTGCGAAGTTTGAAAGATTTCCTAATAGATACTACAAAAATTTTTATATATATTTAAAAATATTTTAGAAGATTCGAGCGATAAATGTAAATAATATCTCTAACATTCGAACTATTACATTCAATTACCTTTAGCTTTAGAGAATTCTTGGAAATATTTCAAAATATAATTTTCTAATATGCTCTTTTTTGGAGTCACTAACATGAGTTCACTCGGCTGTTATTAAAAATTAATTGTTAAAAATCGGGTGGTCCCAAACTAGAAATACACAAAGTCAGAAGTTGCCCACAGGCAACCTTAGGGCTGAAAGGTTTAAAAATCTCCAGCCATTTTTGAGTTATGAAACCATTGTGTCTACGGTAGTCATTAAATATTTGTGATAAGACAAAATATTAGAATTTTACCTAAACTAACCTGAATTGCCATTTATCCAAGGAAAGTTGAATTTTTGTAGTATGTCAAGTTGGATTTGATTTGAAATAAGTTTAATTTTATATCCAAAAGGTTGAATTTGTTAGAATATTTTGTTGGCTAAACACCAAATTATGAAAATTATACTCTCGAAATTAAACAAACGACTGACAGTTAGAAAGTCTGAAAAGCGCAGCTTTTAGAAAGCGTTTTAAGGTCACTGGAGTGTTAAATTTGTTGTTTAGTCAATACCCAAACCTTAAGGTATAATATTATTTTCACCATAATTCAAGTCAAGACATAAAAATATTCAACACACGCAACAGCTACCACTACACACCACTAGACCAGACCACAGAGTCTATCACAGTGCTTCGGTAACATTTTCGCATCGCACATGTATAAGAGTGACTGTAGTAAAGTTAAGCAAAGACTGCCTTACTACTGCTTAGTACATATTCCACTTTTATTATGGTTGTAGTCGGGAAATAATGGTTACTAGAAAGGCTTACCTAGGAAGCACATGGACTTTTGAATAGTTAAATAGATTTTGAAGACAAAATGGAAATAATAACTTGAAATGAAGTGATAAAATTAAAGAGCTGATTATTAAAAATTAGGTCAAAAAATATAAAGGGTGACTGATTATTAAAATTAGGTTAAAAAATATAAAGGGTGACTCATTTGGAAATACTTCATTAAAAAAAAAAGAAAAAAAAACAAAAAAAAACTACCTAATTTTTTTAAATCTTAGCTACCGCCTGTATATTTACTGTAAATTTTCTAAACAACGTTGTTACATGGTCACGTAGTCTGTCATAAAATAAAGTTATTAACTAAGATCTCGTAATATGAGATTGTGAAATAAAATAGGTAAGACCACATAATTCGGTTCAGTTAAACTTGTTCGCTGTCTTTATCTTATGTGACTCTTCAACTTAAATATGGTTATAAGTAAGGCAATTAAAAATACATTCATTTCATATTTCAGAAAGCTAATAAAACATCCCGCATCGTCATTCATCAAGGACAATTCATTATGAGTTCAAGAAATGGTCATTAGGTTATGCGTGAGAATATCTTTAAAATCGTGTGAAAAATTTAAACTGAAATTTGAGATTCTTTAAACAAAACAATGATTGCCAGTGGAATGCTGTTCACTGATCACTGGCGATCTTGAGGAAAACAAAAATAATCTACATGAATATCCTTTACACAAAAATTCTACTTGTTTTCATTAAAATGTGTATGCCTCTAAAATACACAGACGATAACGAGTAGTTCAAACGTTGAATGGCAACAGGTAGTTTCGGGCCTTTATGGAGTTTGAGATCTGCTCCTTGGCATAGAATTTTCTATTTACACTGCAGTTAAAAATGCGTGTAAAATTGCATCACAGACAATCACCGAATGAACTCTCTAAGGATGCAGCTATTGAATGCGTTAATTGGATCCTTTCTTGTTCCTTTTTTTCTTTGCTTTTATAAATTCAGGGAAGCGGTATCGAGGCTTTGATTTCTAATGGAATTCCTTCGATTTCATTGCAATGAAAGAATACAGCCACTTTCATTTAATTTTTGTTTTTTTTTAAGATTCATTATGTGTAAAAAGACCTCACACTGACTGACCACTCAGTATAAAAAAAAAAAAAAACTGGCAGTTCTTTTGAAGAAGTTCTCGTTATTTTTTTTAATTTTTATAAGGATTTCTCCAAACAACCTGTAACCTGTATAAATATGAATAATAGTTCTTTTGAGTGCTTGTTCCGGTCTTATGCTCTGTTTTGTGTGAGAGATAATTAATTGAATTTGTTAGAAGGAAGGGAGGAGCAAACTTCTTTGGCACTCGATTCATTTGTGAAACGTATACGAAAAAAAAGGACAAGAAAGGAAGTTATTTTAACCCCCTGTGCTTGGTCTCGCTTGGCTTAACGCTGATACAAATTATTGACCGTTTCTTCAAAATACGTCACGCTTTTTCGGTTAAACATGCAAATTATGAATTTATCAGAATGGTGTAGATGGACGGATGATAACAAACACCTGTGGAACATGTTTCGGAATTAAGTTTGGAAAAAAATTTAGAGAAAATGATTTTCTTTTATCGTTACAATAAGAAAACTGATTTTAGTCATAGTACACTATAAACGGTAGTATTGTGAGTGTAAATCTTGAACTTCCTACTCAAGTAATTCATTTTTCATGATTTTTATGATATTGCTCATCAACTAAGATTTTATTCCGAGTTTTCTCTCTGAGCTCAAGCAAACTTTTGGTTTTATTACGTTTTCTGGATGCAAAAAAAAAAAAGATTTTTTTTTAATTTGTCCTAGGAATACATATTGTGAAAACATTTAAGTTTTCTCTCATATTTTTTTTATTTGTAAAAATAATTATTTTTAGAAGTGATGTAGCCGATCTCTGGGAGTTCCTCTAAAAAAATGGATTTTGTAGTAACCACGATATCTCTAGACTGGATCATCTGAAATGAAAAACCAAACAAATTTTTAATCTTTAATAGAAAAAATAAGCAAAATATTACTTTTTGATAAATTATTGGCTACTTAACAAAACAGTCGATATTCAGGATAAATATAGGCCTTAAATTATTTATAACATAGAAAGTATTGATCAGGTAGAAAAAACCTTCCATCAATTACTTAAAATAAACTTAAAAAACTTGTGTCTAAATTTGAGACTTATCGATTCAGCCGTTTTCGGAGAATCTTGCTTTCCTAATTCAAGAACTAAGGGAATATTTCATTTCAAATTTCGCAATTCTGAGAAAGACAAATGTTCGTGTAAATTCGAGAACATTGTTTGGATAGAAGTGAAATTGTCTGTGTATGTACATAAATATATGTTTATCAACTCCTTAAAAGGAACATTGTAGAAAATTTCGGAAAATATTATTAAGATTTAAATAATTTGAAGTCTTCAACAAAA
The DNA here is from genome assembly GCA_943735915.1 of Pherbina coryleti. Classification (NCBI taxonomy): domain Eukaryota; kingdom Metazoa; phylum Arthropoda; class Insecta; order Diptera; family Sciomyzidae; genus Pherbina; species Pherbina coryleti. Next base: position 172,284,231 of record OX030950.1, read on the forward strand.
TTAAGAGAATGATGGATTTTAGACGGGTTTTTAGGAAATTAGTCGTTAAAAGATGTTAAAAAAATGGAAAACATTATAAAAGCAACATTTTCTTAGAGAGGTTATATGAGAAAGTTTTTTTTACATGGTATCCCTCAAAACTACCCTTAAACTATTTGAACAAAAACAATAGGTCACACGCCAAAAGTGATTTGGGACGAGTATGGGTCGAAGTCGTTTATTGACTGTAATAATTTTTTTTAAATATATAATTTTTTCTTGGAAACAAATTTAAGTCTCGTCACTCCCTTAAAAGAAAGCAAGTGCCTAAAATTTCTCATAAGAACATACAATTTCAAATAGATCCTTTCAAAGAAATACTTTGGTAATATCATGCAATAACAAACAAACATCCTAAAACAACAAACAAAACAGTTCAAAACATTTTGTTCTAATCCTTTGAGCAATGCAACAAAGCAATTAAAATTGTCAAAACATACAGGAAAAATAAAAAAAAGGTTGCTTAAAATTATTGAAACACAAATAAGGGAAACATGTAATGAAATAAGTTCCAAAGGATATGCAAGAAAACACCCACGGCCAGACACAAAACAGCAATAACAACAACTATTACACTCTTCACTTCCTGTGGAATTCCAAAGGACTACAAATATTCACATGCAAAAAGCGGAACAAGATCAGCCACCGTTACGATAACAACACCAACAACAACAAGTAAGATCCCACATACTCAAAGGACAAGGCCAGAAACTGTTTCCCAATAAAAACCGCACGAACTTCCTTCCGGTGCGATGGCAAAAAAAAAACAATTCGAGCAAAAATAATCATAATGCAAAAATCATAAAAAAACACTGAACGATCGTCGTTGAGCTTGCTACAGGTTGTTGTTACTCATTCAGCGCTTATTGTTGGTGATCATTGATGACAATAGATCAACAGAAAAATTTAAAATTCCTCAATCTGGTCCTCGTTCTTCTTCGCTATCGTCGTCTTCTTGCTAGTTGTCCTGTGGGAACATTTGTGTGTGAGAATATTTTTTTTCATGTTAAGGATCAACGATCGTGTCGAAAAACTCATTTCATATAGCCCACCCTCACAAAGATACAATCGTACGAGACGAACGAACAAGTGATCCTTTCAGAGAACCGTGTGATCCTTAATTTGTGCTCAGTTCCTTAATTTGTGCTCAATGCTTACTAAGAGAGCGAAAGAGTGAGGGGAGTAAAAGCATGGAAGTTAATGAGAGCAAGCGAGCGGGAAAGCGCTATGGATAAATGAGAAACTCGTAGGACAAAAAAAACTATTTGTAAACACCGAGTTTAACAGGTATTTAAGTAGAATCAACACTGAGGATCAGCCGCTTCATCTGACAACAACAACAAACAAACCGCTATTGATATGTTGATGAGATTTGTAGATCTTACTAGTTATATAGTAGGCGTTGAAGTTGAGGCGTGGTAGTTCACATTGTGTGAAAATCATAAATCGTTAAAATTGTTGATTGGTTTAACTGGGAGTAAAAGGATATTTAACGGGGTTTGCTGAGAAACATAGTTTACTTCAAAATCTCACAGAAAATGCAGTAAAATTTCTTAATTAATGCAGTAATTTGGATATAAATTAAAGATTATATCCAAAGAAGGCTTGGGAACCTGGAATAACCAATAAACGGAAAATTTTGATTAATTTTGTCAACTGTGATATTTATATAAAAAATTGTTTGTACCCTGGAACTATATCTAAATTTAATGAAATTTAGATTCAAAACTATCTTAGCAATAATAGGAACTATATTATGGCGATTCTTCAAGCAGTTAGAGATTTTTGTCGGAGAAAGGTCAATAGATCACAAAAAGGTCAAAATTTTTCTAAACAACCTCATTCCCCAAAATCGGAGGTAATGAAAGAGTATGGATCAGTACTGGATAAACCTCCATTTTCTGAAATCCACCTTCTTTCTTTGTAACAAAATCTTCTCTTGATTTTTTACTTCTCTTAAAGAGATTTTTCTCGCAGAGCTTCACTGTTTTACGCTCTTACCGCAAGCTTTACAATTTCTTGTTATCCTATTTTATCCAGTTGCACAAAATGTCGTTGAATGTTTACTGATGATCATACAAAATAATGTTTTATCTCCACAAAAGCCGTTTCTAAAAAACGTTAAAAAACCCTCAGAAAACCAACCGTTTTGAAATAAAACCGTTAAAAATATGATTTTCAGCCTATGCGCTTTAGTCCTTATTCAATTCTTATGCTAAAAAATCCTTTATTACAAAAACACGCGAATTTCATGCAATTATAGTTGGTTCTTTGTCATATATATTCCAAGAATCCGGCTTCCTTTAAAACTACGCAATATCCTTTTTTACCAACTAATGGCACGTTCTTTTCATGTAAAAATGAGCTATTGTCACAAAAAATTTGCCATAAAATCATTCCCGTAAATCTTCTCTCATATAGAAATTATTATTATGGTCCTCTAAGATACACAGGAGAATACAAAAAACTAGTTCCTCAGGATATCATGCAATTTTAGAGCTTCCCTAAGTGTCCTTTTTTTACGCAATGCTTGAAAAAGGCACAAATTCCACTAAAACTTGAGTTGACACAAAAACTAGCTTATTATCCTTTAGCAGAAAATATATTACATTTTTTTTATGCCCTATCCTAGCCAAGCTAAGTCGTAAAATAAGTGAATATCTACGAGTTCTGCAAACCTTTAGACAGCGGCTACCTCTTCCACTTCCAAAAAAAAAAAAAAGAAAAAAAAACAAAAACAAATAGTCTCTGCCAGCTTCGATCGACACGATCGTAAAAGTGACGTGGTTGTAAAACAAATCCTTTGGCTGTACCAAGGATGCGTCATTGTTGATAACAACGCTATTTCAATGTTTTCCCTTTTTCTTGCCCCTTTTACAGCAGATTAGGGTGAGCATTTAACTCAATTCATGCATGGCTTGCTGAAACTTTCACAGAATTACGCATTGTTTGGTAAAATATCCTGGCTAAACGCGCAAGGACATTCAATGAGCGAGGAAATAGCTAGTAAAAATTCCACAACATTCGCTGAGTTAAATAGATTTTGGCATTTTCACGCGTTTCTGCGAAATAAGCATAACAACAACAAGGATAACAGCAAGGATAATCAAGTAATTACCTGCGATTTAACTTAAATACGCATGCGCGCACGCTATTTTCATTGAAGCATGTTTTTTGTAGCGGAATTCTAGGAAAATTCCATCAAGGATAATGCTGAGTGATTAGTATACTTAAGAATATTATGTAGTGCAGTTTTATTTTATGGCATTTTGAAATTTTAGACACAGTCAGTAGACCTTGAATAATTAATTCGTTGTTTTTTATGGATATAGAAAAAGGACTTTCTTATATCGCGTCTTTCAAAAACTATTGCAACAAGTTTTTAACACTCACACGCCTTGTCAAGGTTACTAGGTCTTGTAAATTTAAAAAAATGTATTTAATTGGTCTTAATAAGGTTCATCCTCGTGTCCTGGAAAAAGTTTTACTATTTATTTTAGCTTAATTGCTGACACATTTTCCCAGCCTTCTTTATATTTTCCTAAAGCCGCCAACAACTCCTGGGAGTTTTCTAGGAACTCAAACAAACAAACAAATAAACAAAAGAGCAAACAATTCATTCTCATAGTTATCGCAACCGCTACTTGTGCCCTATCTAGCCATATACAAAGGATAATAAAAAATAACAAATATTTCTTCTATACTTTTTATCACAATCAAAAGATCTCAAATGCATTAATATATGGAGCGCCTACTTAAGTCTGTCTCTTGCACTTTGCACTGTGGTGTCCTTTTGCACACACACACACACACAAAACAAATATCTAAAAAAAAAAAACAGTGAACAACAAAGCCCAAGCAATGCTCCTCTTTCGTTTCCCACAAAAGCAAACGCAAACATGAACAGGTAGTTGAACAAATTGATCTCGTTAACATTAACAAAAAAGTCAAATCAAAATAAAACTATTTGAAATGATTTCCTTTGAATTGAGAACAAAGGAATATCCTTCAAAAGTAGTGAGCTGCACTTGTTGATGCTGCGGGTGTTGGTGGGAATTTATTGGCAATAGTTGGGGAGTTTCAATGTTGACAGCTCAGACTCGTTCATACAAACAACAGAGCTAATCATTGATTTGTATCCTACAGTCTTTGAGAGGCATTTGAAGATTTTGTTTTTTATTGAATTTAAAAAAATTTATTTTTCACACTTGATGGAAAAAAACAGTATTGGGGGATTTTAAAGAAAAATTTATTTAGATACTAGCTGATACCCGACGCGTTGCTGTCGTAGCGGAAATGGTTTCTATCTCTATCTGAATCTCAAACTCAGTCTCAATCTTAATCTTAATCTTAATCTTAATCTTAATCTCAATCTCAATCTCAATCTCAATCTCAATCTCAACCTCAATCTCTATTTCTATTTCTATTTCCATTTCCATTTCCATTTCCATTTCCATTTCTATTTCGATTTCGATTCCGATTTCGATTTCGATTTCGATTTCGATTTCTATCTCTATCTCTATCTCTATCTCCATCTCTATCTCTATCTATATCTCTATCTCTATCTCTATCTCTATCTCTATCTCTATCTCTATCTCTATCTCTATCTCTATCTCTATCTCTATCTCTATCTCTATCTCTATCTCTATCTCTATCTCTATCTCTATCTCTATCTCTATCTCTATCTCTATCTCTATCTCTATCTCTATCTCTATCTCTATCTCTATCTCTATCTCTATCTCTATCTCTATCTCTATCTCTATCTCTATCTCTATCTCTATCTCTATCTCTATCTCTATCTCTATCTCTATCTCTATCTCTATCTCTATCTCTATCTCTATCTCTATCTCTATCTCTATCTCTATCTCTATCTCTATCTCTATCTCTATCTCTATCTCTATCTCTATCTCTATCTCTATCTCTATCTCTATCTCTATCTCTATCTCTATCTCTATCTCTATCTCTATCTCTATCTCTATCTCTATCTCTATCTCTATCTCTATCTCTATCTCTATCTCTATCTCTATCTCTATCTCTATCTCTATCTCTATCTCTATCTCTATCTCTATCTCTATCTCTATCTCTATCTCTATCTCTATCTCTATCTCTATCTCTATCTCTATCTCTATCTCTATATCTATCTCTATCTCTATCTCTATTTCTATCTCAATCCTCTATCTCAATCCTCTATCTCAATCCTCTATCTCTAACTCTATCTCTATCTCTAAGTGGAACGACTCGTGTAAATTGATAACCAAATTTCGAGGCTATGCTACTTATAATTCCAAAGTTATTCGATATCGCTAATTTAGCTTGTATGGGCGGAGCCACACCCCCTTGTTCAATGACGTCTCAGTTTTCTAGTAGAAGAATATCACCCAATAGTAATTCCATACTGAATTTCGTTGTTAAACGACATTTAGTTCCAAAGCTATCTGATATCAAACATTTTAAGTGTATGGGCGTAGCCACACCCCCTTTTCCAAAGCCCATCCCAGTTTTATGGTAGAAATATATCACCAAGTGGAAACTCCATACTGAATTTCATTATTATACGGCATTTAGTAATAAAAGCTATTCGATATCATAAATTTTAATTGTATGGGCGGTGCCAAACCCCTTTGGCTTAAACATACTTGCTCAATTTTGCTAGTCGAAGGACACGACTAAATAGTATGCTCCTACCAAGTTTCATTGATGTGTGACCTATAGCTTGAAAGTTATACCGAAAATTTGGTCTGCTGAAAAAGTGCCACGCCCCACAGTCAACGCCCATAAAATTTTACCTGTGGAACGGCTCTTGTAAATTGAGGTAGAACACCGAATTCCGATGCTATGCGACCTATAACTTCAGAGCTATTCGCTACCGTAGATTTGGGTTGTATGGGAGGTGCCACGCCCCCTTGTCCAATGTTCCACGAATTTTTTCCAAAACCTTCGCGGAACAATTACGAACAAATTCACAGAAGGAAGTATCCAATTTGGTCCAGTAGTTTTCAAGTTTTAAGTGGTCGAACAAACCAAGAGTAATTTTTATATATATAGATATTAATGACTTTTCATTCATTTCATTCTATATCTCTCCTTCCCTCTAACTTCAAATTGTACAACTCTCTAATTCTACATTTTTGTAACTCTACATTTTTTAGCTAGTTTTTTATTTTTACATCTTTACGACACTTCATCGCTACATCTCCTCATCTCTACATCTTCACGTCTCTACATCTTTTCATTTCTACATATCTACTCTTCTACATCTTTACGTTTCTGCATATCTACTTTCCTACATTTCCACATTTTTACTTCTCTCGATCTCAACATCTATATATTTCTACTTCTCTACATCTTTTGTTCTCCAAATATCTATATCTATACATATCTACATATCTTTCTCTATTTATTTCTTTTTCTCTACACCTACACGTCTCCACATATTTACATCTCTTTAGCTCTACATTTTTATATCTCTCTCTGTCTCTACATAGCTACATCTCTACATCAATATATCTCTGCATCTCTACATATCTACGTCTTTACATCTCTACATGTCTACATCTTTACATTACTACATTTCTAAATCTTTACATATGCATATACATACTTACATTTCTATATCCTTACATCTCCACATCTCTATATCTATCACTGCATCTCTACATATCCACATATAAACGTCTTTACATCTCTACACCTCTTCATCTCTACATATCTACATCTCTAAAAGTCTATACCTCTACGAAGCCACACATCTACAGCTTTATAAGTCTATATCAATACATATCTCCATATCTACATCTCAACACTTTTAAATTTCTCCAAAAAAATCTCTATATCTCTACAACTCTCTATCACTTCCTCTCTACATCTCTACATATATGCACCTTTGTATCTCTACATTTCTCTATATCTACAACTCTTCATCTATAACTCTCTAAATCTCTACATATCTACAACTCCATATCCCTACATCTTTACATCTCCATATGTCTACATCTATGCATCTTTTCATCTCTCCACCACATCCTTACAAATTCACATCCCTACATTCATACATCTCACCATCTCTACATATCTACACTTTTATATGTTTACACCTCCACATCCCTTCATCCCTACATCTGTACACGTCTATAGCTCTGCATCTCTACATATTCACATCTCTACATTTATCCATCTCTACATCTCGAAATCTTTCCATTTCTATGTCTATATACATATCTCTAAATCTATATGTCTATACATCTCTACATCACTATATGTCTACATCCCTTCATCTCTATACCTTCAACTGTATACCTTCATCTCTATACCTTCATCTCTATACCTTCATCTCTACATATTTACAACTCTACAACACCACATATCTACTATATTTATCTCTACATCGCTACATTTATGGATTTCTACACCTCTACATCTATACATTTCTACATCTCTGCATCTATACAATAATGCATCTCTACTTTTCTTCATCTCAACATGTGTAGTATATCTAGATATATACATCTTTATAAACATATATATATAGAGATATAAACATCTCTGTATCTCAACTTCTTTGCATTTCACATTTTTGCATCTTTACATCTGAAAATATTAAACTTTAACTGTATCTCTTTTGTATTAAACTCACGCTTCAGTCGCATTCCACATTAAAATAGCTCCTTTATTTATACATCGACTGCTGCGCCATTTATTTTTTAAAATTTTTTTTCCCCCCGCTTAGCTCAATAACTGGCTTCAAACTGTGAAAACTGATGAAAATCTAATGCGCATGCGCCACATTTTCTCCAAGCAAAAATTCAAATTTAACGTGCGCACACAGCACAAAATGGCTGACGCGTGGCTTTGCCTTTTCAAATTCTACGTAACTGATTCGCTCTACTCTGCATGACAACATTTTTGCGTTCACACGCGTTCCCAAGCAATGCAATGCGTCCCCTAAATAATACGGGTCTTGAACTTGCTTCTATTTATTACTTAAAAGCAATCACAAAGGGGCGAAATTCTCTTCCCCTTTCTGCAGCAATGACTTTCTTACCATTGCTTCTTAAGGTTGAGTTTTATTCGGTATGCTCTGTGATTCCAGTATTTATTTCGATTGAATGTTGGAATTTTGCTCGCATGACTTCGCTTTTTTGTGTTTTTTTTTTTTTTTTATTTTGTTGTTGGTTTTGTAAAAAATCAGCGAAGGGTGAAAAAAATCACCCAGTAATCTTATAGAACCATAACAATTTGTATGCAGACCAAGCTTAGAATGACGACAGCTGCGGCCTTCAATGTTAGTTATAAGACATAACACGCAGGACAATTTGGTCTATACAGACGTAGACGAATTTCGAACGAGTAGGTCGTTCCACTCCAAGGATTCTGTTCGACTTAAGACAGATATGAGATCTTTGAAAAGATCTTTGAAAAAGAGAAGGGAAGAAAACTTGCTCTTTACTTGGTGTGAGATTTTCTGATAAATCATGAAATTCTTCTATAAAATAAAAGGGTTATATTTTGTAAAACTGAATTTCTTCAAATTTATCAAATTTTTGTAGGTTTAACTGAGTTATACCTATACTGAATGAAATCTAGGAACATTTTAAGGAATTCTTTCGAAGAAATGTGCCATAATAAAAAAATGTGTAAATCCACTTCATCAAGTCTTAAGAAATTAACAATTTAAACAATTTTGTTCCTATTTGCAATAATTTGTAATAATTGCAACCACCGGAACCAGAATTGTGGCCACCATTTTAAAAATAAAGGTATTAATTAGTCTTTTTTCCTTCTTTTGGACTCGAATAGTATTTGCTATAGATTTAGTACGCCCAGTAAATGTTGTCGGACAAGTACGTGTAGTAAATTTACTAAAACAAATACGAATAGTCTCGGGAAAACCAATCACGCAGGTCAATGTCTCAATGTCTTTTACTAGGGCTTCCTTATGTAAAAGTTTGAGTGAAAATAATTGGGTGGAGCGACAAAGATTTGTACTTCCTGTACCTGGGAACATCATCTTTTAAAAGGGTTTCCCCGCTTTCAATTTTCCGAAAGTTTTGCAATATTCTTCGTTTCCAGAAATCCATTTTCTCCCATTGCAGTAGCTAATTTCACTAAGGTTTGTTCTTAGGTGCTCCTACATTTGCTACAGGGTTACTACGTATATTTCGGGAATTAATAGAAAGACCGATTTTTTTCAATTTATGCCACGGTACCACTTAAGACAACACCCAATGAGATCTTTTTGTTCCCGCACATCAAACTGTGTGGACAATTATTTTCGATGCCAGAAGAAGCCGTCGAAGGATTCAAAGGCTATGTTTTGGAGGCGTCTCAAGCGGAATGGGATAAATGTTATGAGAAATGGTTCGAAAGCATGTAAAATAAAATTTGTTTAATAAAAACAAAAAATTTATGAATTCTTGTCTCAATATAAAATCTTATTTTTTTATTTTTGAACCATGGTTGAATAAATAAGGTTGTCGCATGGGTGAGAGCGAGTTCCCATAAATGTCAAATCGAAGTTGACATCTCATACAAAATCTGAAATCGAAAATTAATAACATGAAAAGCCGTTGAAGTTGTTGTTGTTGCTTTTCATTGATTTTGACAATAATGGGTACTGAAAAGAGAGTACGATCAGCCACGAGACAACCTTATTTATTCAACTATGTTTTTGAACAAATACATTTTTTACATTCTGAATTTTATAATATACTTAAAAAATATGCCGATCACAAGATCAAAAGCAACCCTCAATATAAATGTAGAAGCTACCACATGCTGGATATGCATACAAGAACAAAGGGGAGACAAATTTTTTTTAGTAACTTTTATGAATGTAAACCTCGACAATATGAGGCCAAATAACTTGCTTGCCTTTTGCGTTCTTGAATTGTATTCGCACAGCAGAGTAATTTTGTTTTTTTTTTTTAAGATTCCAAACATGACGCAAGTCATGGCGCACACCTGGTCACACGCATGATCAGCTTGAATAACCAAATCTGAAGCTCGAAAATGTTCTCTTAACAAATGAGATTAGTTTATAGTTTAAAAACCGGTTAGGTTCCTTGTGGAAACGTACAACTTTTACATCATTCTTAAGAAATTCTGTCAATTTAACATAAAAACTAATTAATTTTATGCTTAAAAGTATGCAACATAAAAGTGCAACACAATTATAAAAAGGTTTAAAAGTAATGTAAAAGAAATTCAAATGTTTTCTCTCAATATATTGCGTCCTTTTTAAGAACAACGAAAATATAGTAACTTTTAGTTCGGTCCGCTGCAGGGTGCCCAAAACTCCACGAACTGCAAAGACCGCATCTAATGTAAGGGCTTTCCGCAAAATTTGTGTTAACCGCCAATAGCGCGATCTTCTCGTGAAGACTCAGCGGGTATTGTTCACCCATCATTTTCATGGTTACAAACAAATTATCTAAGTTGGTCAAGTAAATGACAGAGAATGTCGGGAAAATCATTGAAAAACAGCGGGTGACGAAAAAGAAATTTCGTTAACCTCTCCAGTCAAAACTCAAAAACACAAAAACGCGGCAAGTGTTGAAAGCGACAGACAACTGACAGCTGAGCGTGACATTGCGATGAGAGTGCAAAAAGAAAACAAATTTTCAACGTACATAGGAGAGAAAAGCGATGGCAATAAAAACATTAGGCATGCTTATTGGTTTAAAGCAAAATTTCCTCAACTTTATCTCAATTTTCTATGGCATGCTATAAAAACCAAAATATTTTGAATAATCGTCGCTTCGTGGAAGTTGAACGCAGGTATTGAGTGTCTTTAATGACTAAATCATAAATTGCCTGACTTTGTGCTGTCTAAAGTGGAAAAATGTCGCATAATGATCGCTTAAAAGTTGGTCTCTTAGCAAAAGCGGCTCTCAATAAAGCGATTATAGCGGCATAAAAAGGACCTTCACTAAGGCCTTGTTGCCTTTAGGACTTGTTAGTAATAGACAATTGATTTTCTTTTTTTTAAAATGACCTTTCTAGCGTTTATTTGCAGCTATTAATTGTAATAATGTGCTATATAATGCGCTATTTTTACAAGGCTATGTATTTTTTGTTATAGAAGTTCAAAAGAAGTTCTATAGAAGTTTATCATTGAAAATATGTTCATACAATTGATTCTTTTTATTGCTGACACTTTTTTTTCTGACCTAATTAAACGTTTTCCTTTTCAATACCAGGAAAGTGTGACTGAGTACAAAGCAAATATTTATCTAGACTTTAGAGTCCTTGACATAATGTTAAATTTTTTTATGAATCCACAAAAATTCAGAGAAATATCTCCAAATATTACGAATATGAATATGAATATGAATGTGAATATGAATATGAATATGAATATGCACATGAATATGAATATGAATATGAATATGAATATGAATATGAATATGAATATGAATATGAATATGAATAGGAATATGAATATGAATCTGAATATAAATAAGAATATGAATATGGATATGAATATGAATATGAATATGATTATGAATATGAATATGAATATGAATATGAATATGAATATGAATATGAATATGAATATGAATATGAATATGAATATGAATATGAATATGAATATGAATATGAATATGAATATGAATATGAATATGAATATGAATATGAATATGAATATGAATATGAATATGAATATGAATATGAATATGAATATGAATATGAATATGAATATGAATATGAATATGAATATGAATATGAATATGAATATGAATATGAATATGAATATGAATATGAATATGAATATGAATATGAATATGAATATGAATATGAATATGAATATGAATATGAATATGAATATGAATATGAATATGGATATGAATATGAATATGAATACACTAAGGGAAATAACGCATATTAACATTATCCACGCCTGAGTATATATACAACTCGTTTTTTTCCGGTATTTAAATTTTATTTATGCCACACACTGACACACATATTCCAGACAGCTGCCAAGCAGCAGCAGCATCGCACTCTGTTTCTGTGCCATGCTGCTGCAGTTTCTTCGCATCAGCAGTTGCAGGTTTCTTATAGTTCTCATTTAGTTAATGTTGCAAGGGTAATATAGCATGGATATTTTGTGAAAATATGATTTGTGAGTGCGGTGGTGAGTGCGATGCATGATGAATTCATGTAAGGTGGAGTGACAACTCGGTATTTTCTCAAGAATTTCACTCCACTCTACATGATTTCATCATGCATCGCACTCACCACCACACTCACAAATCATTTTTTCACAAAAAGAAAATAAAATATACCACTAAATGGCGTTTGATATGGACGCAGCTCATGTTAAATATTCAAATAAATTGTTTTTCAATTCATATGAATATGAATATGAGTATGAATATGAATATGAATATGAATATGAATATGAATATGAATATGAATATGAATATGAATATGAATATGAATATGAATATGAATATGAATATGAATATGAATATGAATATGAATATGAATATGAATATGAATATGAATATGAATATGAATATGAATATGAATATGAATATGAATATGAATATGAATATGAATATGAATATGAATATGAATATGAATATGAATATGAATATGAATATGAATATGAATATGAATATGAATATGAATATGAATATGAATATGAATATGAATATGAATATGAATATGAATATGAATATGAAAATTGAAATGGATTTAGAAGTGGAAGTGGGCGTGGAAGTGCAAGTGGAATTAAAAGTGGAAGTGGAAAAGGAAATGGAAATAGAAATGGAAATGAAAATAGAACTAGAGCTTGAACTAGAATTAGAAATAGAAAAAGAAAACTACTGAAAAATACACTATTTCAATTTGACAACTCTGTTTTCCCCTCGCGACTGATTTGTGCTAAAAAAAAATGCTTTACAAAACAAATGCTAAGAAATCTTTCTGAAACTTCCTCAACCTGCTCTGCGACTAGGTTATTGTGTAAAGGAACCTTTTTTCTTTTTTTTTATGCGTAATTCCCCCTACAAACCGTAGCATAATAAAATTGGCACGTTCCATGGTTTTCATCGAAGCGTGTCTTGTTTCTTAACGGCTCGTTCAAGACTTAAATCTTTGAAAGAAAATACGTTACAAAACTAACAGAGCTAAAGAAAGAAAACAACGACTATAAAAAAATGGTGTCTCGTTAAAAAAAAAAACCTCAACACAGAGTACCCCAACAATTTCAACTTCGGATTGTTTTTTTTTTGTTGTTCCTTAGTAATAATTGACTCAAAACAATGTTGAGACCAAGGAGAAACTGCAGCCTGTATATCTTCTAATGAGCGCCATCCTATGAGGGTTGCATTTGTTGAGCGCGCAATTTACTCTGATTGAGCCTAAAGTTCAATTGTTGAGGGACACTGAAATGTGTTAAAGAAACACTGATCTCAATTTAAGATCAACAATGAAAAATTATAAAGTGCTCAACATTTTGTGGCACCTCATTTTGAGCCCGAGCTCATGTAAGAGACAAAAACAAAATTTTCCTGCAGAAAAGACGGCTGCAGTGGCACGCGTTCGGTAGATCTCTATGAACAGCTGTTCTCGCTGCTACTGAAACAACAGAATAAGTCATTCTTACGGTTATGAATGAAGGTAAATATCGATGTCTTAAAAGATGTGATGATGGTCATTGAAATGTTTATTCAGGTGGGGGAGTGACTCAAATAAGTAACTAAGATTTATGTCAAAATGTTCTCATCTGAATCGAAAAGAGTTCAACTTTATTGACAAATATGTTATAACAAATGCCTATTTTTGAACTAAATATTTCTAAAAACTCTTAAGTATTTCGAACTTTTTGATAGATTCTATGCACCGCACAAAATTTTTTAATATTCAGACATTTACAGCTGTTGTCCAACTATTTCAAATCTCTTGTTTAATGTCAATCATTCACTGCAACTTGTTGAGTTCTCTCACTCAATTAAATCTACTTCCGTTGCTTTTAGGCAGTAAACTGAATGAACACCCCTACTTTGCGAGATAACATGATGTTCAACTGATTTATGAGTGAATGTTGATGAACCAGTGACTGAATGAAAATGACCCATCAAAATGACCGCAATGGGGCACCATAAAAAAGACCCTCATTTCATATTTTTGAATTTATGGCTACTAAAAATGTATTCAACTACTATTTCTAGTTTACAAGTGAAAATAATTTATTCTAAAATATTAGTAATCTAGGTTGATGATCATTTAGTTTGATGGTTATTGAATGGTTGTTGCCTATGGATTATTTCAAGCTGAGCAAGTTGAAGTGAATGATTTAAATAAACACTTCGTCAGTTCAATGTAAAAAATAAATAAATAGAATTGTTTTACAGCATTTTTTGGCGCCCTGTTTTTACAATTTTACAAATTTTTTTTTTAGTTAGACAGAAATTTTTATGGGTTTTTGTAAATTTTTATTAAATTTCCTTGAAGTACGGAAATCGGAAAAACAATAAGCGGAAATACGCCAAAGTACGGAAATCGTCTGCTTGCGTGGCCTTGTGAGCGTACGTTTCGAAAAGGTACACAAGTAATCGCACGCTCTCCCGGACGCGTTCCCTACTAAATATTTTATAGCTGTCATCCACGATTTCGACCTTTTGTTGTAAATTTGAGAAATGATATCTCAAAGCCTATCAAAACGTACGCGCTAATGGACGAGAGTGGAGATGAAATTTCTAATGATCATGAGAAACTTCGTTAGCCGTACACGGCAAGAATGAAAGCTGCTTAGTGGAAAGAAAAATTTAACTCTCATCTAACCCATTGCAACTTTTATGATTTGTGCGGACTATTTGGAGAATAAACTTTGATTTTACCCCAAATAGGTTCCACTTGAATACAGAATAAGTTGAGTCCAATAAGCCCTTTAGTAGTTCTGTTAATGTTTTGCACAGAAATCTATTATTCTATGGCCAATAAGTTCCACTAAGATTATCTATGTATTTAGATGAATCATTGAACTTTTTTTAGATTTGTGAACTTCATAGACAATAATATAAATATCAGTCATAAAGGTTCCACTGGGATTATATATGACACTTGTTGGATTCTTCTTGTTGAGTTCTGTAGACTACTTGGATAAAAATTTATAATTATCAATCAAAAAGGTTGCACTGGAATTATCTATGAAAATTGTTGTATTATTGGAATTTTTTAAGATCTGTAGTCACTTTAGATAAAAATTTATCATTATCAGCCATATAGGTTCCACTAAGATTATATATGGAACTAGTTGGACTATTGGAATATTCTAGAATTGTGTGGGTTGTATCTATGATCAGTCAAATATGAGTATGTTTTAAATTTAAGTTTTTTGAGTTTTGTTACTCATTTCATTCCGATTTTAAAATTTCATAAAAATCTATGAAATATAGTCAAATAGGTTGCACTGGAACTATCTAAAAAAGTAGTTTATTTATTTCAACTCTTTTGGGTTTTATAATATTCTTATCATTATCTGATTATTAACTAACTTTTTTCTAATTTTGATCTTAATTTTCAAAAACCGCAACTCCAAAAACTTTGATTAGCAAGTTTTTGAGGAAAATTATCATTTGATAAAATTTTTTATATAATTTAGATACCATATTTTATCCAACATTTGGTAATTTTCAAATTTTGATTTCCGATTCATTATAAGTGACATCCAAAACCACTCGTGTAAAAAAATTGGAGCGAAAATCTAGAAATATTGGTAGTTATTTATTAAGATTCACCTATTTTATAACTAATCTTTTTATAATTTTGACGTAGTTAATAATAATAAATTTTTAATCATGAAATTAGTCATGGGGTCTGGTTAATACAAGAAAAAAAATCCGACAGAACACCATTGTTCTCCATGATCATTTTTATAAATTAGGCTTTATGTTCATGAAATTAAAGAGCCTTTAACATATAACCAAAATATAAAAAAGTAGTGCCTTGAGAGTCCCACCATGTTTGAAGAGATTGAATAACTCCCTAAGGTATCATATAGATTCTATAACATACACTCAGTACTATCGAGATAATACTCAAAACTTTATTTTCCTGGACATAACTCCTACGGCCTGAACGATCAAGAACAATATTGGGCTCTATGATAATTTTTCTAAATTAGGCTAAATAATCATGAAGCGATCATTTTTTCCAATCATCATCATGAAATTATTTCATTAGACTAATTTTGTTTTTTTTTTTAGAAAATAACTAACAGAAATTGAAAATTCATCAATATTCACGACTTGGAGTTGTAGTAGATGGTAGAAACGTTTATGAATGAGATTGCTTTATAACCACATCCTATTCGTATTTCACTTGATTTCCCATTACTTTCCACTTATCTATCATCCCATTTCAAACCAAGGCAGACTTGAGTGAAGAAGGAATTCCACCTGTAATCCTTGGTTTTTTATTTTTAGCGAATTCTCAAGGTAAGGAACAACTTTTACTTTTCTTCTAAAAGACCTTCGGCAATATTCGTACGAAGCGAACACAATCTAGAGTACTACCGTGTGGTCACTTTATAATAAGGATACAATAATAGTTTTTTACGTAAATATTAACTTTTTATTGCCCAATTATACTTTATTTATTAAAGTTTGCCCTTTTCTGGTATTTTCTATTTGAACTTTGATAACTACATAAAACTATCATTATGTACCTAACAAAAAGAACAACCTGTTATTATAATTATTTGCTTTGTTGAAATGCGGAAGTATTCCTCTACGAAATTTACTTCCGTTACAACCGTCACAAATGTCACAAATGTCACAAAAGAGCAGTATTCGTTAGAAGTTGTCTACAACTCTTGAGTTATTTTGCTGTTTTATTTTATCTCTTCTTACATCCGTGGATATCCTTTTATTATAAATGTCTCATTCACTTTGGATGAATAGATTGTGTTTGTACGATTGTAGCCTATGTTGGAATTCGCACGCTAGACGTGTGATCAGCGATCTTCCATTCGTTACCGTTTTCTGCTTTTTCGAACACGTATTGAATTTCACTATATTTACCGCTGCTTTGTTGTGTCCTTTTCATTGCTTCAACTCCTTGGTTCTTAAGATTTCTTTATTCAAATAGCTTTGTATACTTATTTCGATTTCTTCCTTTTTTTTTTTTCTCTGTTATTGTTGTTGCTCATTTTTGTAGTTAAACTTGAGTTCACATTATTTTGCAGGATAATCATGGGAATATCTGATTCGTTTCTTATTCGTTCAATATTATTTTGCGTTTGAATCATGCTGGTGCGGCTTCTTCATTTCGTCTTCTTCGTCTTTTTCTTAATTGACAGGTGTTTTAGTAGGTGTTATTTCGCTTGTCAGCAGTTTTTTGGCACTTCTGATCGACTATTTGTGATCCTGGTTTGCTTACTTTTCTTTTTTTTTTACTTCTTATCTCATTACGATGTGAACCAAATGAGTGCCATGTCTGTTGATCTTGTTGAATCTTGCGATCTCATTGCTGCAGGTTGCATTTCTGCTATCTCTGTCGGGGTATCTTTGGGTTACCCTGATAATAATGTTATTGTTTTTGTTGTTGTTATTGTTTAGTAACAGAAAATAATGAAGCCACTCATATGTGGGTACTGTATTTTTTTCTTTAAGATTTATCTATATATAGTTTTTTTAAGTAGTCTTGAGAAAATTTGGTTGCAGCCATGACTTGAATGTGGGAACTTTTTTCAATGGGAAAATGGTAAGAGCAAGAATTTAGACTGAGAGTAAGAATTGGTGTTAGAGTAAGAGTTGATTTAGAGTTAGAGTTAGAGTTAGAGTTAGAATTAGAATTAGAGTTAGAGTTAGAGTTAGAGTTAGCGTTAGAGTTAGAGTTAGAGTTAGAGTTAGAGTTAGAGTTAGATTTAGAGTTAGAGTTAGAGTAAGAGTTAGAGTTAGAGTTAGAGTTAGAGTTAGAGTAAGAGTTAGAGTTAGAGTTAGAGTTAGAGTTAGAGTTCGGGTTCGAGTTAGAGTTAGAGTTCGAGTTCGAGTAAGAGTTAGAGTTAGAGTTAGAGTTAGAGTTAGAGTTAGAGTTAGAGTGAGAGTTAGAGTTAGAGTTAGAGTTAGAGTTCGAGCTCGAGTCAGAGTCAGAGTTAGAGTTAGAGTTAGAGTTAGAGTTAGAGTTAGAGTTAGAGTTAGAGTTAGAGTTAGAGTTAGAGTTAGAGTTAGAGTTAGAGTTAGAGTTAGCGTTAGAGTTAGAGTTAGAGTTAGAGTTAGAGTTAGAGTTAGAGTTAGAGTTAGAGTTAGAGTTAGAGTTAGAGTTAGAGTTAGAGTTAGAGTTAGAGTTAGAGTTAGAGTTAGAGTTAGAGTTAGAGTTAGAGTTAGAGTTAGAGTTAGAGTTAGAGTTAGAGTTAGAGTTAGAGTTAGAGTTAGAGTTAGAGTTAGAGTTAGAGTTAGAGTTAGAGTTAGAGTTAGAGTTAGAGTTAGAGTTAGAGTTAGAGTTAGAGTTAGAGTTAGAGTTAGAGTTAGAGTTAGAGTTAGAGTTAGAGTTAGAGTTAGAGTTAGAGTTAGAGTTAGAGTTAGAGTTAGAGTTAGAGTTAGAGTTAGAGTTAGAGTTAGAGTTAGAGTTAGAGTTAGAGTTAGAGTAAGAGTTAGAGTTAGAGTTAGAGTTAGAGTTAGAGTTAGAGTTAGAGTTAGAGTTAGAGTTAGAGTTAGAGTTAGAGTTAGAGTTAGAGTTAGAGTTACAGTTAGAGTTAGAGTTAGAGTTAGAGTTAGAGTTAGAGTTAGAGTTAGAGTTAGAGTTAGAGTTAGAGCTAGAGTTAGAGTTAGAGTTAGAGTTAGAGTTAGAGTTAGATTTAGAGTTAGACTCTAACTCTAGCAGTTATTAGGTAAATACCACGGATTTTAGGTGTAACACTTATTTGGTCAAGTATGCCTTGGGTAAAAAAATTGTGTAATAGAGAAATGGGAAGGAAAGGGCAATCAAGTGAAACATTTTCAGTGTAGTATTTTCCAAGCATGGCGAAAAGTCGTAGAAACATGTAATTTTGAATCTGACCTAAGTGTTATAACTTTACTCAGTCAATTCAAGTCACGAAGCAACTTTTGAGTCGTTAGTATTAATGAATTTTTAATTTCAATTGATTAGAAATTAAAAAGAAATACAGAAAGGTAGGAGCGTAGCACCACGGTATAGTCGAGATTTGAATCCATTCCACTGGGGTGGCAGTCAAGCGCGTAACACTTGATTACCGAAACCCCCTATTGCTTTAAAATTAATGAAATTATTAGAATTTTAAACTGCTTTGAAGCATTTTATTGACCTACACTTAAAATCTTCATTTTATTTTTCCAAATATATGTCATAAAACATCTTTATGTACCTATTTTACTTTCTGAACCACATCTGTAACGTATTCATTCGCTTGACCTTCTTCTGCAGCTGCAATACGCCATACAGTAGCGCCTCTGCGGTCGGGGGACACCCAGGCACATATATATCCACTGGAATGAGACGATCGCAACCGCGTACCACCGAATACGAATAATGATAGTAGCCACCACCATTGGCACAGCTACCCATGGAGATTACCCAGCGTGGTTCAGGCATCTGATCAAAAATCTTGCGCAATGCTGGTGCCATTTTGTTTGTTACCGTTCCAGCAACAATTATGACATCTGTCTGACGTGGAGATGCACGAAATACTACACCATAACGATCCATATCATATCTGGGTGCTGCAAAATGCATCATTTCAACCGCACAGCAAGCCAGGCCGAAGGTCAGCGGCCACATAGAATATCTGCGTCCCCAGTTAAGTATATCGTCCAATCGCGTAACTGCCCATTCAGCCATGTTTGTCTGACCACGACCAAAAGGACTGTACCCCTTCTTGGGCAATGGATTTTGTGGATCAACTCTGGGCATAGTTTTCACATCTCGAATAGAGTCTGAGTTAATGGAAAGCAATGCAACATTTTTTCTGTCCAAAAGTTTTGGAGCCCTCTGTGCAATTCTTATAAAGAAACTCTGCATTGTATCTGTGAAAAGGACCGTATTCGTTTTGGAATTTATTTGCTAAGATTTAAATACTTACATTATTGAATATTTTAACAAGCAATTTCAAGTGGAGCTCTATTTAAGTGACTAAACTTATCAAAATATTTGTAAAAAAATATTGTGTTTCTGTCAATAGCCTACTTGGAAAAATCAATTACAAACTAATAAAAAGTTCACAATGTTTGAACCCAGTTGGAAATTCCGTTACAAACAATTGAAAATTAATTTTTCGATTCCTAAAATATGCTACATACGAGTTTGTCAATTAACTATTGCATATTACCTTCAATAAATTAATTGAACTGATTTATAAATCAAAAATCTTAGTTATTTAGATTTATTAGAAACTTTTAATTCAATTTTAAAGTTAAAATTTGCTTAAGTCATACACCTGGTCGTACAGATTTGGAGCGTAAAGCGGATTTTTATATCTAAACTTTTATAGCAAGAGTGACATATATCCATCTCACTCATTATAGCAAAAGTTTTTGATATGGGATAGGTGAAGATCATAGCAGATAGATGGAAACGCGGCTTAAACCTTTTAAAATCGTTAGCCAGATCTTTGAACTAGAACTTCTTGGGTGATCCCAGTTGTGAGGCATAAATTTAGGATGTGCAAAAAAACGGACCATTCCCAGTCTCGAACGAAAAAGAAATAGCAATTAAAACTGCTTACTAAACACAAATGAATAAGGATAATGAAAAAACTCGTCTAAGTCAATTACTGCGGCACAAACTAGACCGATCATCCAAGCATTCTAGCTACTGAATTACCCAAGCAAACAAATTCTAAAAGTAGCACATTTGCACTCGCATTTGTAGCTAAAAGCAACTTGTATGCTTCCGACAGGAAGCGTTTAGCACAGCAGGTTATACGATCAAGCTTGATCGCTCCGATCAACCATTAAAAACACAACTCATCCAACAGCTGTCGAGTGTTCGAATAGAATAATAAATAAATTAAGTAAATAACAAAAGAAAATTACTGTTCATTATTATGAAATGAAAAGATGTAGTTTTTAGTCGATTTGAGTTGTGGTCAACCGATCGTCCGTAAGGTTGCCTGATCTGCTTATGGGAGCCAAATTTGCGGTAATAACAACATATGCGACATTTAGGTCAAATAAAGCAGTGATTGAAAGTATATTTAACTTTGAAGTTTAAATCATGAGAACAGATTTTAATTTGCAACAGATTTTATTACTTAAAATAAAAAAATAATGAATACTATTTGCTATTTCAAATTACATGAATACCCTTTTTTAATTGGTTGTTCTCATAAAAAATTCTATGAAATGAAAGTGCATATAATTTACAGTTATATCGGACTAAAATTTAATAAATAGATGAAGTATTAGCAAAAGATTTGACTTTTTTAAGCTTTCGTTGCGGTAGATTTTTAAAAAAGGTATAAAAAATGTAAATAATGCAAGCAGTATACGTGTTTTAGGATTAAGGGCTATTAAGGATTTAAAAACAAAAACCTATTTTTGAAGAATTATTTCTTAGCAGATATTTTAATTTATAAATAATATATAAAATAAACTGCCTATTTCAGCCCTTGAAAGAAATTTGATGTTTTGATACAATTGATCGAGAACTGGACCTACTGGTTTTATGCCGACTTCGAACGGCATTATTTACTTTCTGAGGCTTGCCATTGTCTACAGAAAGGTGACGGCCAAACAGAAAAATTAATTCAATTGAAAAAACTTTCTGTGTCATATGGAATTGAACCAGAATTCTCTGGCGTATGGGTCACACACTCTACACACTGCGCCACGGCCACCACGCAGTCCATATTTTAATTTATCGACGTAAAAAATTATATGTATATTGTGGTAACTTACTTTCATAGTTTTTATTTGTAAAAATAATTATTTTTAAAGCTTCTGTAGCCGATCTCTGGGAGCTGCTCTAAAAAGACGTTTTGCGTTTAGCACGATATCTCTGGACTGGATCATCTAAAATGAAGAAACCAAAAAAATTTTGTTAACGTTCGAATTATTTAGTATTTAATCAAAAGAATAAAAAAAATAAATGAGTTCTCAACAAAAAAAGACGATTTTAAAATTAATTTTAGACCGTCAATTGTTTATAAAATGGAAAATATTTGTTGGTGGGAAAAACTCTTCGGTCAATTGATGAAAAATCGGCTTTTGAGTTTTAAAAAAAATCTTGCTCTTCAGACTTTAGATAATATATAATAAAGTAAAAGTATGTTTAAGCAATATAGGTTATAGCGGAAATTCAATTTCAAATATTTAAGTTTTAAGTTTTTTTTTTATTTTCTTAAGTTGCTGTAGGACAATTCCAAGCTAATCGATAACGCCCGTCCTAATTCATGTAACGCCCGGCTCAGTACTAAATATTTTATAAATAAGTAAATTTTTATTCAATAATTTTTTTTTTGACACAGATTTTTCAATCAATCATTTTTCTAGCGAATTATATTAAAAACTTCATTTTTAATACTCTAGTTTGGCTGAACTTTGCAATTTTCTAGAGCATCACAGAAATAGATTCGTGTGATCGTAACGCCCGTCCCTGACATATTTTTTAATTTTTGCAAAGTTCAGCCAAACTAGAGTATTTAAAATGAAGTTTTTAATATAATTCGCTAGAAAAAGATGGATTGAAAAATCTGTGTCAAAAAAAAAAATTATTGAATAAAAATTTACTTATTTATTAAACATTTAGTACTGAGCCGGGCGTTACATGAAATAGGACGGGCGTTATCGATTAGCTTGGAATTGTCCTGTAATATTTTATGCAGCCATTAATTTTTCTGAAGTAAAAATAAAATAAAAATAAATAACTGGCCATTTCAGCCCTTGAAAGGACTTTGACCTAGCTTCTTATGATCAATTGTGTTGTGCGTGTTATTAAGTTTGTACACAATTGACCGAGAAATGGACCTACAGGCTTAACTCCGACTCCGAACGGCGATGAACGAAATGTTCTTATTCTCAAGAAGCTTTACATGGCATTTTGATTACTCTCTGAGGTTTGCCATTGTCTGCAGAGAGGTGGCGGCCGTACAGAAAAATTCAAATAATTTTCTGTCGCTGCTGGGATTCGAACCTGGGTTTCCAAAGTTCGTTGACATAGCGGCCACGCACTTTAACCAACTACGCCACGGACGCCACAGTGGCTTTTACTTACTTACTTTTTCTGAAGTACTTCTTTTAAATTTCGTTTAAAATGATTAATACATTATTTAAAAAATTACATACATTTCGTAAGACTTTTCAAGTAAAAATATATACGATCAATATGAAATAAAAATCTCATAATCTTACGAAGTATTGTGAATACCTTGAATTTTCTTAAATTTCTTGAAGATTTATTAGAATTTCTGGGATAAATAAAGCTATATACAAGGTTTCCTTTAATTTTAACTCACGATACGATAAAGTTTTTAAAAATATTCGTAAAGAATATCAGATTTTGCACAAATTGTATTAAATAGCAATCTAGTCACTGGAAATAAATGTAAGGATCTACCGCATAGATTCAAATAATACAGCACATTGTGAATACCCTTAATAATAATAATTGTAGAATTACTATAATTTATTTTACAAGTTTCTCGTTGTCTACTCATTGCTTCAATATAAAATAATTCCCGCAACTATCATAAGTTGACATATCACATAATTTTGACAGTTAGAGCTTGTTACATAGCCAACTTTCAAACGTAATCATGTAGTCAGAGCCCGCATGTTTATTAGATTTTGTTGCCTACATTTTTCGTAAAGAAACCAAGAAAGTCCACTCAAAATCAACATCAACGTCAACATATTTGAATATGTAATTCAACATCCGCTCTAGTGAGAGTCCAAAACCATCGAATACTCAAAAAAAAAAACGAAAATATCAAAATTGAAAGTAACCTTAAAGCGTAACCAAATGGTATGCATTGAAAAATGAATCCAAATGAACCCAAATGATCTCGGAGCAGCGAAACCCATGAAAGCACACAAAGACCCTTCGTTAAAAAAATAAAGAAAATAAATCCAATTCCCACAAACAATTTTGTTGGCGACCTTCTGTAGCTGCTGCTTCCTACGCTCTGTCTGATTTGACACAAAGGTCCCCACCAAACGAAAACTTTCAACAACTCGTTTGAGTCGCAACAAATTCTCGCACTTCACAGCAATTAAATCACAGTAGACGACAACGACTTTCCGGCTTCGATCGAATCACACTCAAAAAGCGTGGCTTCGCATGTCAGACGCGTGTACATATCTCAAACTCGGTTCCCATACGTTCTCGGCTTTACTTCATTCTTATGGGTGTTCTTTTTTTATTTTTTTGTTTTTTTTTCTGAACTACTCCACAAATCGATAAAGAATTCGCTGTGCTTGATAAAGAAAATAAAAAAAAATTTTATACAATCTGATCTTTAACGATCTGACACATACGAATACCACCAAAACGCGGTAGTTCTTTTCTCCGCGTAAAGAAACACCCGAACGACACTCAACTTAAAATTCTCTCTTATCAGCTAGGTTTAGCGATTGTTTCCCCTTAAGTTTAAGACCCATAAGATGCATTTCAAAATAAACATATTTATAAACAAACATTTGTTGGGTACCGCAACCAATATCAGTAAAAGCAACAACAACAAAATAAACCCTAAGAAATGCATTCAGAGCCTCGATTTCTTCCCGAACTGCGTGAGAGTGCATTTATAACTTAAGCGATCGCGCGGTAGGCAAGCGTGACGTAGAAGACCACGAAATATTCCCACAGTCTTGGATGTGTAAAGAGAAAATACTGAATAACAATGCAACTTGATGGTTCCACGGAGGATCATCTACGAAGGCAACAAATGATATTTACATAAAATATGTATTTTAAGGATATGCAAGATAAAGTTTGATGATCGTAAATGATCGCAAGGAATTATTAATTGGAGGATCCGACTCAAAATTTACGAGTACAATGTTTTTTGGTCAATATGATAAATCATGGATGATACTTATCCTCCTGGTTGATTCAGAAGAATTTTTTTTCATATTTAATTCGAAATAAATTTATTCTTAAAATTTCTCAACACAAATTTTCTTAATGAAATTCTCTAAATCACACCAAGATCATTGCCAAAGATATGCCTCTAAAAATAATTTGCACAAAAACTGATTTAAAACGATCTGCACAACAGTTCTTATCATACAATTCCTCTGTTACCTGGTAGAATATACACAATCGGACAGACATATATTCTCTTATCGAGTGCAAGTGTAAATTTAATTCATATCAAATAAATTCCCACAACTTCCTCAGTTCAGTTAAAAATACACTTCCTTTTTATATCTCAAGAGAGTCTACACAGAAATTATGTAAATATAAAGAATAAAAAACTCTGCATATATAAATAACTATGTAGGAAAAGTAATATTTTAACATTAATTTTCATCAACAGTGCCCCTGTCTAGCTTATTCAAATACTAGAGTATATTGAAGGGGTTTATATTTTAGAGAAACTCACGAGTGTTGTTCGGTGAAGAGATGTCAGCATTGTTGATTGATAAGCAGGAAAAGTAATATTCTGAAGAATCTTCATTTTATTAAAAATGATAACATTCAATTTATAAGGGTTCTTATAATAAAAGTTTTGAAGACATTCATATGGATTAGTTTTTTGTGTACCATTTTGGCGCCGTTAACGGTATAAGTTGAAAGCAGATTGTTGAATGTACGTCTTTAGTAATGATTGATTGTTACGAAAAATGCTTTATATTAAATTCGTTAAATTACCACTATTTTTGTTCCATTGAGTAAATAAAACGGCTTCTACTTTGACTCAAACTCTTGCTCTTGCTCGTGCTCTTGTACTTGCTCTTGTACTTGCTCTTGCTCTTGCTCTTGCTCTTGCTCTTACTCTTGCTCTTGCTCTTGCTCTTGCTCTTGCTCTTGCTCTTGCTCTTGCTCTTGCTCTTGCTCTTACTCATACTCATACCCAGTGTTGCCATGTGGGCAGATAAAACTTGTTTTGCCAGTTTTTTGAGAGGGTAGAAAGTTTTCAAGTTTTTCCCTAAAAAATAAAGTTTTATTTTATTTTACCCAGTTTTTCAAGTTTTTACGATTAAGGGGGGAAATATACCCAGCGGCCGAAGAAAAAAAGGTCATGTTTGTGCATTTTTTAAGGAAACCTAAGGGATATTTTTAAATGAGGGTTTTTATACCTTAAAAAATACACATTCAAGAGTATGTTTAGTGTTTTTTTATTAAAAAAAAATTAATATTAAGGTAGATACAGTATTTTTTATAGAGCACTTTGAAAATGTGGTGACCAAGATTGCTCCTCCTAAATTCAACTGAAACAAAAAAAAATGAAATATATTATTAAACTAGATACTTAAAACTCGTACTTGTCATAGCCATTTTGAAAATATTGATTTTTCACAAAATGGCGGACTTCCGAACGTAAATTAACGATTTTCGACCAAAAATTTGTCATTATTTTGCCTATAACAAATGAATGAAGCTATGAAAAAAAAAATCCTATGACAAGTACGAGATTATTATGAATAAAACAAGCCTTCAAAAAAATCAAAACGATCGGTTCACTGAGCTTCGAGAAAACTTGGTCACCGACTTAAATAATAATAACATGGTTTCGAGAAAAACGCGTTTGAAAATAAGGGCCAACACTGCGCGTTCTAGAAGGCGGTTTACTCACTAGGCTGTAACTTTGTTATTTTTTGAGATATCTGGAAAAAAAAAGTTCTGGGTATATTTCCCCACTTAAAACTATGCTTTCTATTTTAGTGAATCTATGAATCAAATAGATAAACTTATTGCATATTAACATTATCCACGCCTGAGTATATATTTAATTTAGATATTTACGTGGATAAATCAAATATTTTCCATACAACTCGTTTTTTTCCCGTATTTAAATTTTATTTATGCCACACTGACACACATATTGCATACAGCTGCCAAGCAGCCGCCGCACAGGAACAGAGTGCGATGCTGCTGGAGTTTCTTCGCACCAGCAGTTGCAGGTTTCTTATAGTTCTCATTTAGTTAATGTTGCAAGGGTAATATAGCATGGATATTTGGCAAATATGATTTGTGAGTGCGGTGGTGAGTGCGATGCATGATGAATTCATATAAGGTGGAGTGACAACTCGGTATTTTCTCAGAATGTCACTCTAGGCTTGGGTAGTTCATGAACGAACTAGTTCAATTGAACGATTCCCACTCATGAACTATGTGAACTAGTTCAGTGTTTCTCGTTTTTTTAGTTAATTTTAGTTCAATTGATATTGCAGCGAGTAGGAACAAAACGAACGAGATCAAAAATAACTAAATTTACCAAGCTATGGTTTCAGTCCTTGGTTTAAGACTAGGTTTGAGACTTTTTGTGTCTGCTTGATGGCTATCACATATTCAAACCAATTTTGTTTCATTTGGTAATGAACCTGGACATGAACGAGTAAACGAAACGAACTAAAAGACCAATCGAACTAAAAGACCTAACGAACTAAAAGAACGAATGAACTAAAAGAACTAACGAACTAAGAGAACAAACGAAGTAAAATATGCAACGAACAAAATGAACGAACGAACTAAAAGAACTAAATGAACGAACTAGTTCATTACATACGATTGAACTAAAAAGAGCGATCTTTGTGGTGAACTAAAATGCCCAAGCCTATGTCACTCCACTCTACATGATTTCTACATGATCATGCATCGCACTCACAAATCATATTTTCACAAAAAGAAAATAAAATATACCACTAAATCGCGTTTGATATGGACGCAGCTCGTAGGAAATATTCAAATAAATTGTTTTTCAATTTCAATATTTTTATATAAAATTTCCTTAAATGCGATAGTTTTATTTTCAAATAGTAAATATTTGAAAGATATTTAAATATATTCGTGCATAATTTTAATATATTTTTTATTAATTCTGTTTAAATATTTTAATATTTTATTTAATTAAAAAAGTATTTAAATAAATTTTAAATATTTACGTAGTCGATTTAAGTAAATGCGTTATTGGTGCAAAAATGACTAGCTTTTTGGATAAATTAAAAAAATTTTTGGATAAATTTAATATTTTTTCCCTTAGTGTATGTTACTACAAAAACATAAGTATCATTTGAAGCTGCTACTACTAATTTTCACTCCTTTTCAAAGTTTATTTTTATGGCAGCGCTGTAGCCATTATTGTTGCTGTCATTGTTTCTGTTCTTTTGTCTCGGTTTCCCTTCGTCGAGTCTTGGCGGTCAATTTTTGGCAACTCCTTTTAAAACTTGACGCTTCAGTTTACATATATTCAGAGTTGACGATCAAGTCTTCCGTATTTTCTTGAGAAATGAAGTGGCCAAAATAACGGGACAACAAGAGAACAAAGCGAATTGCCAAAAATTTTAAAGCACACATTTTAAAAATACATGTTTTAGTTAATTTTTAATATCAAGTTTTTTCACCAAAAAACAAGTTTTTTTGTCTGGAAATCAAAGTTTTTTAAAAAAAAAATATGGCAACACTGCTCATACCAAAGACTATAGATTGTATAGACTTTGCAACTGAAAGCCACTTTCAACATTGAACAAATCGTAGGATGTAATTATCGGCACGGCGAAAAACATTGGCACGGGCAGCGAAAAAGCAGCGCTGACGGCAAATTTGTGTTGCTAGCATTTGTTGATAGACTCTAAATCCTATCAGCAATGTTGTCGGTAAGCCAAGTTTATTTTATTATTTTCATCGGAATTCTATGCGGACGGACGAGCTTGTTTGTTTACATTTTTTTTGCATGGTTTTTGTTATTGCTCTTCCTTCTTCCTTTGTCTGCAGGTTTTTGTTTCGCTAGGAGTTTTAGCTTAATATTTGGCGATCGTCAGAAAATTTATATTTTTGCGATTTTGTCTATCTCGATGAAGCTATAGTAAAATCGCTGTAACTTTTTTAATTCAATTTTAATTGAAATGCACCCAAAGACTAAATTTTAGAAAATTTGATCACCTTTAAAATGACATCAACAATTATTTTTTCACTAAATTTATTATTTTTTTTTAACTTAACTTAATATTATATCTATCTATCTAAATCCACTAATTCTGAACCTATATAATATATATAATTTATTTCATAATAAATATATTGGTCTAGCTGCCACTCAGGACAATCGCAAGCTAGAATAATAAGTCTTGTTGCTGCTGTATTTGACTTGTTGTCACTTAAATAAGCAATAAAAATATTTAAATAAATTAAATATACCTTGTTTTTAATATAAATAAACTATAAATCAATTACACTATAACGAACAAGAAAAAAAAATATTTTTAATTACACTATAACTTAATTTTTAAATGATGGCCTTAAGATCCATAAAGTGTTATATATTTTCGATCTTAATTTTATAAAAATATTGTGTAATTAAATAAAAAACTTATTTTAAATATTTCAAATACAAAATTCCTTTTAAAAAAACTAAAGTTAAAGTTCGAAAAATTTAACAAAATAAAATAAAATTAAAAAATAAATAGAATTAATAATAAAAGCGAAATTAAAAAACTAAAAGCAATTTATAAAACAAACAACTTTAAAAATAAATTTTAAATAAAACGCAAAAACTAAAAACTTGTTAAAAAATATAACAGTTTAAATAAAACAAAAATAATAATTTAAAAAATGCCATTTTATAAAAATTGTGAGAAAATGATATAAAAATGAAACTGCTTAAATAAACCAATTAAAATAAAATATAAAAATTAAAAAGTGTCAAAAGTCGAAATAAAAAATATAAATTACACATAAGAAAAATATATATAAATAAATATGTATAAGTAAAAATAAAATATAAAACTGAAAATTAAGAAATGGATTTATTTAATTTTATTTCATTTGATTTATTGATTACTTATTTCTTATTGATGCATATATATGCTGCTAAAACTATACTTTTTTATTTTATTCTTACACTTAAAGAATAAAATAAAATATATAAAGAATTTTATTTAATTTTTATAAATAATACTGATTTTCACATTTCAATTTTTATTTATTAATTGTACAATTTTTGTAAACTTGTTATTATTTGATTTTTGTTTAATTTTGTTTCATACTTTTAAGATTTTTGAAATTATTGAAAGTATTAAGCAAATTGAAGAAGTAGTTGGAAATTTTTATTTACAATTTTTTTTATTCTTTTCAGCGTTTTATAATTTTTTATGTATATATTTTTCTTATATGTAATTTATATTTTTTATTTAGACTTTTGACGCTTTTTAATATTTATATTTTATTTTAATTGGTTTATTTTAGCACTTTCTTTTTATATAATTTTCTCACAATTTTTATTAAATGGCATTTTTTAAATTATTATTTATGTTTTACTTAAACTGTTATATTTTTTAACAAGTTTTTAGTTTTTGCGTTTTATTTAAAATTTATTTTCAATGTTGTTTGTTTTATAAATTTGCTTTTAGTTTTTTTATTTCGCTTTTATTATTAATTCTATTTATTTTTTAATTTTATTTTATTTTGTTAAATTTTTCTAACTTTAACTTTAATTTTTTTAAAAGGAATTTTGTATTTGAAATATTTAAAATAAGTTTTTTATTTAATTACACAATATTTTTATAAAATTAAGATCGAAAATATATAACACTTTATGGATCTTAAGGCCATCATTTAAAAATTAAGTTATAGTGAAATTAAAAATATTTTTTTTCTTGTTCGTTATAAGTAGTGAATTGATTTATAGTTTATTTATATTAAAAACAAGGTATATTTAATTTATTTAAATATTTTTATTGCTTATTTAAGTGACAACAAGTCAAATACAGCAGCAACAAGACTTATTATTCTAGCTTGCGATTGTCCTGAGTGGCAGCTAGACCAATATATTTATTATGAAATAAATTATATTTATTATATAGGTTCAGAATTAGTGGATTTAGATAGATAGATATAATATTAAGTTAAGTTAAAAAAAAATAATAAATTTAGTGAAAAAATAATTGTTGATGTCATTTTAAAGGTGATCAAATTTTCTAAAATTTAGTCTTTGGGTGCATTTCAATTAAAATTGAATTAAAAAAGTTACAGCGATTTTACTATAGCTTCATCGAGATAGACAAAATCGCAAAAATATAAATTTTCTGACGATCGCCAAATATTAAGCTAAAAATCCTAGCGAAACAAAAACCTGCAGACAAAGGAAGAAGGAAGAGCAATAACAAAAACCATGCAAAAAAAATGTAAACAAACAAGCTCGTCCGTCCGCATAGAATTCCGATGAAAATAATAAAATAAACTTGGCTTACCGACAACATTGCTGATAGGATTTAGAGTCTATCAACAAATGCTAGCAACACAAATTTGCCGTCAGCGCTGCTTTTTCGCTGCCCGTGCCAATGTTTTTCGCCGTGCCGATAATTACATCCTACGATTTGTTCAATGTTGAAAGTGGCTTTCAGTTGCAAAGTCTATACAATCTATAGTCTTTGCTCATACTCTAACTCTTAATCATAATCATAATCTCAATATCAATCTCAAACTTAATCTCAATCTCAATGTCGATCTCAATTTTAATCTCAATCTCATCCTTAATCTCAATCTCAATTACTATCTCCATCTCAATCCCTACCTCAATCTCAGTCTCAATCGCAATCTCAATATCAATATTAATCTCAATGTTAATCTAAATCTTAACCTTAATATTAGTCTTAGGATTAGTCTTACTCTCAGTCTTACAAAGTCTTAGTCTAATTCTAACAAACTCTGACTTTATTTCTAACTTAAACCGTTACTAAAACTCTTATTGTAAATGTTACTCTAATGTTGCTTTAAGTGCACGATCAATTCTTACTCTGACTATAGCTCTAACTCTTACTCTAACACTAACTCTAGCTCTTACTCTTACTATAACTCTAACTCTAGCTCTTACTCTAACTCTAACTCTAACTCTAACTCTAACTCTAACTCTAACTCTAACTCTAACTCTAACTCTTATTCTAACCAAACATAATTCGATAAAAGCGTTTCTTTCTCACGTTCATAACCTTATAATTCATATTCATGTTGATTGATTTGAGCCAACTGTCTGTACCATTTAGCTGTGTGGTGTCTCCAAACTTTCCCACAAACTGTCCATACAACATGGCTTCATTATAATCACACCCCTGTAAAGGTATTTTTACAAACAAGCGCAAGTGTCTGCCTGAACGCTACCCACCCCACTATATAAACATCCTGGGAAAACTTTTCATCACCGATGCCATAGTGGATGGATCGTGTCCTTAACAAAATAAAGTCGCACGCTTGCGTTGCAATGTGTTCTTGTGTTATAAATAGCGAAACGTACGATTAAATTAGAACTGACCCCAGTCGAGTCGAGAAGCATGACTATAGTAAGGGTGTTAATGAGAGGGTGGTTTTACGGGCACAGCTGACATTTATTAAGGACAACGGCAGCCGCTTATTAGAAGACTGAAACTAGGAACTAGATAATTTAAACTTTATGACGGTAATAAAAAGAAAAATTAACAAAATTCAAAGAGGAGACTATTCTAAATTTGCATAAATATACCTCCGTATATATAACTATATAACTAGAGTGATATTTCTTTATTAGAATATTATTAAAACCGCTGACTATGAAGAGCTGTTTCAGTTGTATCCAAGATAGTCACAAATTTCGAAAGGACCTCAATAATGATACAACAATATCGCAGTTTTCAAAAAGCGGTGTTAATCTTGAAATGTTGAAAAAAAAAAACAAAAAAATAATCGAACAAAAAATTTATAGAAAAATTAAATAAGTACAAAACTTCAAAAATACTTCAAAATCAACTTTTTGCCTATAAAATGGATCTCTGAAATTATTAAATTTAAATTCATTTTTAATTTACTCGATTAACTATCTTCAATTGAATTTTTTTTCTAAATGGGAGTAAAATGGTTCACCATTCAATTTCGACAGTTACAGATTTTTTTCAGTCCTTCACATCCGGATAACATCCTGTAACAAAGGAGCCAGGACACCAAGGTCTTTGAAATTATTATCAGTTCATATTTGAGTCAAGACTAACACATATTTGTCCTCAAAAAATGTATAGCCCCGCCCATTGTAATTCGGGCATAAAATGAAATTTAATGAACTTCATTTTTATTTTTTAATATTTATTTTTCTTTATTTGTTATTTTTTAGTTTTTGATCTCTTATTAATTTTTTTTATATTTTTTTATTAATTATTTTTATTTATTATTTTTATTTATTATTTTTATTTATTTTTTTATTTATTTTTTTTTATTTAATTTGTTTATTTATTTTTTTTATTTATTTTTTACTTTTTATAAAAAGCTTTTTACGTTTTAGTCATTTTTTGTATAATTTTTATTTATTTTTTGTTATGTAAAAAATTTTCTGTTAACATTGTAACATTGTAAGTATGGTTTATTTTATTTTTTAAGTATATTACTTAAATAATTATATTTGAATTTGAACATGAAATTTTAACACTTAACCCACCGACACTTCATGTATACCTATTCCTACCACAGCGAGTCAAGTGACCAGTCTTTAAAATGTTATATATTTCACTATGTATAGCGAAAAACATATCATTTACCACAAATAAAATTGTTTATTTATTAAATTTAAAACACAAAAATAAAACAAAATTTTAAAGTGGGTCATTTGACCCGTCGTGGTAGGTTTAGTGTTAATATTTGAATTTGACTTGTTTTTTTAATTTTTAATTAAAATTAAATAGTAAATTTTTTGTTCTGATTTTTTTATCCAATTGATTTGTTTTTATTGTTACATTTTCTGTATTTTTTGTTATTTATTTATAAATTTTTGAATTGATTAAATATTTACTAATGGATTTTTAAGTCGTTTTTTAATTACTTACTGAATTTTTTTTTTACTTTGAAATTCTAAAAGGCCATATTCGAAATCGACAAAAAGTTATTCTTCGGCGAGGTGTAATCAAATCAAACTTCAAAAACTCAAAATATTGGAAAACATTAAAGTCCAAATTATATATATATATGTATATTTGGAATAAAGAATGAATTTTTCGATATAATTGCTTTTAAGTTTTTCATTTTAATGACTATAAAATAACTACTTTACATTAAAAGTTAAAGTTAGAAATACAGTGTTTTTATAGAATACAGTTTAAGTGTTTTTGAAATACATATTAGTTTTTTGTTTTTTTATAGATACAATTTTGGTAAGAAGTGTTTTTGTTTTTATGTCTAGTTTAAACAGCAACAACAACAACAACAGCGACTACATACATACATACATAAACAGCAACATCAAAACAAAACAAACCAAAAAGAAATCAACAATTAATCAATTATGAAAAATAGATGATGAAGATTATGTCTTTATTTTTGGCATTCTAAAGCAAATACAAGGTTTCAAAATAGAACAAGGATATACAATCAGGATACAGACAATGATTAGAATATGGCAGATGCGAGTTAAAATGTGTGAATGTGTTCGTTTGTATGTGAGTGTGTTTGTTATGTGTATGTGTGTGTATGAGTGTGTGTTTTGTGAAAATGAGTTTGTGCTTTGGAGCAACTCAACAACTATGGTCGAGCTTTGTCGGCGTTGAGCTTTCTTCTTTTTCCTCTTCTTCTTCGTTATTTAGCAGCTGGAAAGAGTAACACATCCAGCTTAGGTTCTTAATTAGAATAGACCCTTCTTTTTCTTTTCCTTTTTGCTATCAATTGTGTCCGAGCTGTTGTGCGCTCCTAAGCTACGTCGCTTCAGTTCTTCCAACGTAACATGATGCAATTCCTCCCATTCGCGCTTTTCCTTTTCAAATGCCAACCACTGTTCCTCAAGCTCTTTCACTTGCACATCCAACGCCTTCTTGCGCTCCTCATGCCTTCGAGCCAACTCCATTTCGGAATCCTTCAACTTTTGTTGCTTTTCGCGCACTTTCATATCGAATACTTGTTCCATTTCAGCTTCCATTTTCTTCATCTTCAGCTCATGCTCACGCTTCTCCTCCTCCATTTGTGTCAATGGATTCTTATTGTTCAGTCGTGCCTTGCCATCGACCAGCCCTAAGCCGGACAGCTTCTTGCAGCGGAAGTTTTCATAGTGCACATCGTTGGTCACCTCTTTTAAGTCTTGCAGATGCGTGCGTATGACCATATTGCGCAAGGCGATGAAGTCGCAATGTTGCAGATTCTCAACCTCAACAATGCCCCATGGATAGCGGCGACCGCGCACCTTCTTACCATCCACCTCGATGATGGTGTTGGCGCCAACTACGGCAAAAGGAATGTGACTGCGCAGCTTGTGGCTGCTGTTGGCGCTTGCTTTGCCCTCTTTATCATCCTCCTCACTCTCTTCGAGCGTCTTTGGAAAATCGTAGATTTTGATTTTGTTCTGTGCGATTTCATTGAGAATTTGTTTTTTGAAGAGCTGCACTTCATCTGGTGTCATCGTATCCGCCTTTGCAATGACCGGTATGATGTTCACCTTGTCCGAGAGGCATTGCATGCAGGCAATGTCTAGCGGACGCAAGCCGTGCCCTGTGGGCGCTATGAAGTAGAGACAACAGTGCACGCGATTGTCGGGAAATGGTGTGCGCTTGACACGTGACTCTGCAGTCAGATAATCCTCGTACTTGTTATCCACAAATTCGAGAATGGGTACCCAGCAGTTGCTGTTGTCTACAGAATCGCCAAAACCAGGCGTGTCGACCACGGTTAGTGTCAGATTAACACCGTTCTCCTTAAGCAGCACCTTTGTGGCATCAACAGTGACAGTTTTCTTGAGCCGATGTGAGGGGCCCGGATACTTTTCGGCATCGTAGATGTCAGTCAAGAACATGGAATTAATGAGTGTTGATTTGCCCAGACCGGAGGCACCCACAACCATCAGCGTGAATTCGAAGCCTCGCTTAACGGCCTTGCGATATACTTGATTAGGTAGATTTGCGAATCCCACATAACCAGCTATTTCACGGAAACGTGGATTTGTTTTGGGCAACCCTGGCGCTTCGCCTTTAGTCACCGCGGACGACGACGACTCATTGCCAGTGTTGAGTTTATTGGAGTCGTTTGAGCCATCGTTATGCGCCGCAGCAGCTGCGGCTGCAGCAGCGCTGCTTGTGTTCGTCAGCGTCACGCTGATTGTGCTGCTCACACTCGTTGGTAGCCGTTCTGGTCGCTCTGGCCGATCTGGTCGTTCTGCCACTGGTGGTCTCTCTTTCATGCCCATATTTTGTAAATTATTCGCCAAAGCTGCAATAGCACCGACGGACGAAGCATTACCCGAAGGAGTGGAGTGTCCCGATGACTGTCCAGCACCAGTTCCGCCTGCTGCAGCAGCGACCGCGGCAGCAGCGGCAGCCGCATTTACAGCATTTGTTCGAATACTCGGCATTACTTAGTTAAGAGGAAACTCGGCCGCACTTTATTTATCCTTTCACTTTATTTACTTAAACTTCTTTTCACTGTGTTTATTTTTTGTTTACTTTTGTTTGATCGTTAGTTTCTTGTAACTGCACAATTTGGAATAATTTTATTATTGATTAAAAAATGTAACAACGCCCGTTCACCTTATATGCTAGAACGAGACCAACGCGACTGAACTAATTATTTCTTCGGGCGCGCACGAACTGTTCTTATACCTATGGTGAATATCAAAAATATTAAACAACTACAACAACAATGTCAATATTTTGTTGTGTATCTACCACTTCATATCACTAGCTGTCTCGCTTTTTCAAACGGTAGCTGAACGGAGCCATCTGCTCGAACGCATACTGCAAACATTCACCACAACTTTAGTGTTGCCGGATGGTAAGGAACTTATGTTGAGTTTAAGATTGAAAAAATTAAGAGCCTCGCATTAAAATATTATTTTATTTTCTGGATTTATAAATATTTTTAAATGTTTTGACATATGATGTTATTTCTCATTTCATTTTTTTTGTAAATGTTTGAAATGTGTTAAAAAATTTTGTATTCATTTTTTAATAATTTAGTAATAATTTGAAATAAAGCTATAATATTCGTGCTCAGAAAAAAACATTTTAAATGGATTTACAGAAGGCTTACAGCGGTCTTAGCCATTTAATGTTTTTTTTAATTCTGTCATTTAAGAAGCCTCTATAATTAATTTCAAGCATTTTTATGTGACAATGTCAAAACACACATTGTGCTATTTTTTGAAAAATTTTGAAGAAATTACAAATATTTTCTCTATATTTATGCTCAGATGAGAACAAATTTCAAAATTGGTTTATAAAGAGTTCAAAGTAGGTTCCAACCATTTTTAAACTTCTCTCATTTATGAAGGTTTAAAAGATGTTTGTATCCAGATTGAGCATTAATGAATAATGTTTGCAGGTAATTTTTTTATAAAAGCTTAAAAAGATATTCAAAACTTATTTATAAAAATTCAGCCGTATATGTATTTATTCATGTACTTTCAACTCTTCCTAAAACTCTTGAAATGTAAAAATATCTGTAATTTTTGATACTTTATCACAGCGAAAAATATTTTAAGAAACCTGAATTTAATTTTGGAATAGAATTTTTCAAATTATACCTGAGAGTACAGATATACGAACCCCCATATAAGTTAAATCATTCAGATATACGGTAATCATAAAGATTTCTTTTGTAGAATTAAATAGAGAAAACAATTGTATGATTAGCCTGTTTATTCCTATGAAAGAAGTACAAGATAACGCGGGCAATGTAAGAGCTCAGAATAAATTTTATCAAAGCAGTTGTAATCTGTGTAATCTGTCTGTAATCAGTTTTAATAAAACAAATAAATAAGAAAACAAGATATTTACAAGATCTTAAGCAGTGTAAAATAAGTGCTCAGAATGAATCATGATTATAAGGCAAGAAAATAAAATCTTTAAAATTCATATATTCTTTTATAATCCTTATTGATTCAATTCATTAAGGTAAACATTTTACGCAAGAATGTGTTATCGGAACGAACCGACAGATTGCCAGTTGAGGGAATTATCTTGGAACAAATACTATAAGAATTGAAAATTGCGTAGTCATTTTCGAAGAGTAACATTGAGGTCAATAAGCCTACTATCAAAACCTTCTATTTTATTAAAAACGAAGAACTTCTTATACTTTAACCCGAACTGTGCCAGCGTGCTCATACGGTCATGCAAATTGACGGTCACAAAAACTGCTTGTGAATCATATATGTAATCAAATTTTTGGATTCCGTGACCCGAAAGAAATTTAAAAAAAAAATAATTCCAGCACCATTCGGGTTAAAACACTGAATCAGCACTTTAGCTCTT
The DNA here is from genome assembly GCA_943735915.1 of Pherbina coryleti. Lineage (NCBI taxonomy): Eukaryota > Metazoa > Arthropoda > Insecta > Diptera > Sciomyzidae > Pherbina > Pherbina coryleti. Next base: position 172,322,585 of record OX030950.1, read on the forward strand.
TTGAAAAATTCCAAAATTGGATCGATTCGTGGATCACATAAAAAAACGCATCGTTTTTCGAGATGGTATCAGAAAATTGCTAGAAAGATAGGAAGAAGTAGTTAGCGATGGACAATACTTTGAAAAATTAATTTGTAACAAATTTTTCACAATAAAGCGGCAAACTTGAAAAAAATCCTTTAAAACTTTAATATGTGCTTAGATTTTATGAATTAAAAAAAAATTTCCAAAAAAATTTTTTAATCATTGAATTGAATTGAACAAAAAAAAATACCGATCAGAGAATTAGATAAGTATATAAAATATACGTAATATATAAGAAGTTTGTAAAAGAAGAACAAAACATTGGTTCGAAATTGGAGTGATAGATTTGTGGGATAATGCGGCCATCAAGTGAAACATATGTAGAATTTTATTATAGCATGTTCACATTGAGCTAAAATTAAGTAATTTCGTGAGATAATTTCGAAATTGTGGAAAAGTGTTCACACTGTGTTTTGATAATATTGTTTGACGTTTAAATTTTTTTTCTGTCAATTAATTATTATCATGTATAATTTTTGAACACAATACAGCAGCATGAATCCAGAGGAAATTTCAAGAGTTGTCCTATTTTATTTTAATGAGCTTGAAGATACAGAAAAATGTGTAGATTCTGTAATAAATGATATAAATCATATGAAAAAAAAACGCCAAGATTTAATATTGAAAATCAACAACCTGTTTTGTTTATTTATATTCAATTTAAAAACAACAATCTTTTTGATAACAAGATTCTTATTGTGTCAAAAAAGGTTGTGTTTTCAGATTTCAGGGTTGCAAGTAAATATTGGCCTAATTTCGTGAGTAATTTCAACGAAATTAGCTTGTTTGAGGTAATTTCGAAATTAACCAATTGTATGGGAAATTACCATTAAAATTATATCATTTCAGACGAAATTACACAAAAGCTCGAAATTACTAATTTTAGCTCAATGGGAACATGCTATTAAGCGTACTGAAAGCCCGCGTAAGTGGGCTTACTTAAATCTGAGGTAAGTGTTATGTCTTTTTCGCAGAAAATTCAAGTTATTAATCAACTTCATCTACAAACTTTTCTACCCATCAGCTAAAACATTGAAGTTGTGAGTTTTTAGAATCAGTTATTTAGAAATGAGCAAAGAAATGAAAGGAAAAAGCGTATGATCCTGGTCTGGCCGAGATTTGAACCCGGTATCCGGGTTGGCAGTTAAACGTGATACCAATCGACTACCCAAACCATCAATTAACTTTAACATTAATTTAAAAAAAAGTCTTAAGGAATAAAGCTAATTTTAAAAAATTACAACTAAAGTAATCATCCAATTCTTATCTAAACAATTTTAATTTTGATAAGAGAACAATTGAATTCCAAATGCAATTTGGTTGATGATTTTAGAAACAGGTCAATATGAGTTTTCTTTTCATATACTCGTAAATGCAAATAATTTCAACACTTCTTAAAACCCTTAAGACTTGGAATTTCACAAATTTTAAAGTAACTTTCTTCAATCTCTCTTGATTATGAATCTTTTTTATTTTTTTTTTTTTAGTCTGAAGGAACGTGTTGCTTAATTATATGTTTATGTATTTTAGTTGTCAAGAAAAGTTATATATTTTCCAACATTTTATGTCAAGCAAAACACGGTTTAAGCTTAAAATTTTGGGTGTTTAATGTAATATTCGCTCAAAATTTTATAAAAACTTGATACATAATTTAAACTTAGTTAAAACTTTAGTTTGAGCCACTGAAAAACTTAATACGGAAATACTGGAAACGTCATAAGAGATTTTTTACAATAAATTTTTAAATTTGACTTAAGAACCCACTTAAGTTTTTTTAGACAAAAAAAAAACGCTGTATTAAAAGTTTTATTTTTAGGCAAATGTTTATTTTAGGTATTTTATTTTTATACAACTTTTGAAAAATATTTTGTACAATATATATTATATTGATATATCAATATAATATATTGATAACAAATATTTGTTAATATATCAGGAATCAATAGTTTAGTCAAGCATTTTAAATATTGTTGATCGCCATTTTTAAAACGAACAAATTTTGTAATATTTTAAGTTTTGCTTACACTTCCTGAGCATTTAATCGAAGATTTTAGAAAATTTTTTTAAGCAAAAAGTTTGTAGAAATACCATTTTCGGACTAAAAAATTCCTACTTTTTAGGTTTTTAAAAACGTATTTCTCTAAAATAAAAAATGAACGATCAAAAGGACCTAATTAAGTTGCTAAAAAAGTGTGTAAAATTTGGTATCGATACTTGGTATAGTTTTCAAGGATGGTTGGTCACCAGTAGCAAAAAGAACTTTTCGCGAAAAGTGCCCTTTTCTTTTTCGAAAAAGAGAACTTTTCGAGAATTGAAGACAGGAGGAAAACTCCTTTAATAGTCATGCCTATTGCTACTGTCGATGGGTAGTAGATAAACGACTATTAAGCAATTGGCGATTATCGATGGTATTGTGAATGTCATTTACTGGACTAACTAGCGACTGTGAATAGCTTTTTGATCGATCATTCATCTACAGCTCTTTCTTTATCGATGGTCGCATGTTTCGCTCGTGTAAAATGATAAAATGTAAGAAATTAAGTTATTTTAGCAAAAAGGAACTTGCGCGGTTTTTTCAGCTGATGCAGTAGCCAAACATCTGTTTAAAATCCAGCGAACCATTCACAATCGTCTAAAATTTTATTGATTGAGTTACACAAAATTTAATCCACTCAATCGATTGTAATATATACTGCTGGCAATCGACAATAGCAAATAGGCACCTTTATGTATATCGATGGCTTAATATAGAAAAGGCGTAACTCGTTAGTAAGCAAGTAAGTAACTCGTTTTTTTTCGAAATTACATTTTTAATATATTCTGGTAGACCAATCTTAAATACTCCTCCCTTAAAAAAATCAATGATATTTTTTGTTATTGTTGTTGCTTATTTTAAATAAAAATTGCATTATAAAAATTTTTACATCCATAGTTCTCCAGATTTACTCAGTTATTTTTTTTTTCTCCAGCAAAGTAACAAAAAATCGAGTTGCGCCTTTTCTATATTAAGCCATCGATATTTTTATTAGCCTATTGACCCGACTCTTATTATCATGAAATGCTTATGAACTTATTTTAAATAAAAATCTCGCATGTGGCATCACTGGAAAAATGCAAGTCCCACTCAATTGCATAGCAAAGGACTCACTTTCTCTTGAGCTTCACGCAAAAACTTGCTCAAAACCCAACAACAAAAATATGGTCAGAAAAAACAAGAACAAATCGGCTAGTGTAACGATAATAGTAATAATAATAATGGAATTAATTAATGCGGGGTTGTACAAGGTAGTTGCAGCAGCAGTTGCTGAGTCTGTTGCTTTTCCTCACGTATTGTTATTGTACCCATACTGCTACACAACCCCGAACACAAAAAGTCTTACCTTGATCAGCAGCAGCGGTGTTTGAAAGTGATGCCCTGCGCCAGCATTTATTTTTGGGGTGTATGGCAGGCATCGCGTTCCCATGCTTTTCTTCGGTTGCTTCAACAGAGACGGTCGCGTTCCATTGCTTTGTGCATTTGTTCCTGTCTTTGACATTACTTGATAGCAACCTTTGCTGTAGTAAAATTCCCATACATGATGTGCTGGCAAGAGTCCTTACTGCCTTGCTAGCTTTCTTTCCCTTGCAAGGAAGTCATCAGCCGAACATACAACTCACTACACTTTCCCCCTTTTGCACGTGAAAATATTTGAAATTGCGTTTCCTTCCGTGTGGGCATTGTTGTTGCTAATGCTGTTGACGTTGATGTTGCTGTTGTTGTGCTCAGGCTTTTGATCGTGGGAACTTTTTCTTTCCTGTCGTCTATGACAAAAGTGAAATAAAGGAACTGTAGTCCTTGGTTTAAAACTAATGCCAGCAGCAGCTCCTTCGGCCACAACTGTACTTGGTGGGTTTTCCTTTATTTTGTTGTTTTTTTTTATTTTTAAGCATTCCACAATTGTTTGCCGTACACAGACATTTGTTGCAATTTTTATTCCCGGCGTCCATTTATTCGTCCACTCGTTAAATTATTTTAAAAATCGCGTATTTTTTTGTACTCAGCACTGACGCTAAAAAAATAACCGAACTTTATTGAATTTAACAAAATCTTTCACTATTTACGCGCAATAAGCAAACCCGTCGAAACTAATTTATTTAATTAGAAATTAGTTCAGGGATGCAAGAAAATTTAAAATTAAGTTTAAACATTTTTGGTGGTTTTAAAAGAGTGGTGAATTTTTCTCTTTGTATTTGTTCTCTTTATTAACATTGAAGCATTAACCCTTTCAATCGAACTGGGTTCCATTTACATACATAACATATATGTATATTTGTCATATGTTTTGCTTTCTTTATGATATTGCGAATTATATGTTGATGTTTATTTAGCTTCAGAAAGTTTTTTTATAAGCAAGCGAACAGAAATAAAAATTTAATTTTTTTTCGGTCAAAACTATTTTCTTCTCTGTCATAGTATTATACAAGGGTTGCATACATACATTTATTTAGGGAATAATATACAATAAAGAAACAATTTTTTATTTTCGAATTTTTTTTCTACTACTACTTCTACTACTACTACTCTACTTTTCGTTGGATTTTCGTTTTCCACCAAAGGATTGAGCCAATCAAAAATATTACTTCAATCGAAAAATTTTCAGCCTCAGCTGGGGTTCGAACCTGGTATCAAATTGGCATCTAGTGGTTCTCGCACTACCTAACGTACTCTGTTACGGCCATCACAGTGGCCCTTGGTGAAATTTTTTGAAATTTATATATGTTATTCTGATGCATTTAAAAGGTTGGATATCACTTATGAAGTCACAATTGTCATATCCGACATTGGATAAGAATTTTTAAATCACGAAAATCCCCTGTCAGTCAAAAACATAAAGCCAGGACTCATTCTAGAGCCAACGATTTCTACAGTGGAGCACCGGCATACCCCAATTTCTACCTCCGATATCTCGAAATCTGTTCATTATTGAACTTTGTGCCCATTGAGACTTTTGATCAGGAGCTGAACATATATCAATTTCAGAAAATTTCACTAAGGGCCAAATCCCATACAAAACGTGAGGTGTCCTTTTGTCAGCTGTTGAAATAAATACACAGCCATGCAAGTTATTTAACGTTGCTTTCAAGTTATTTAACTTTTTCAAAAAGCTAGAAAAGGAAGGCTTCTACTATATACCTAGAAAACAAATTTATTTTTCATTCTAACGTTAAACATGTAGGTATATATTTAAATAAAATAAAAATGAAGCTAATAGTAAGTAGTACGGATGTTGATTTAAAAAAAAAAATGTATGTGTTACGCGCAAATATTTTTTTTTAGCTTCTTGTAGTTTTTATTTTCTTCTTTGTAAACCAACGTTAGGCTGATAAAAATTACGATCACGTAATTGCGAGTTTTTATGGTGTTATGTATGTAAATATTTCCATTTTTAAGCTAAACGTTTTCAGAGAGCTTAATTTCTTATAGTGATTAAAAAAAATTATAAAGGTTTTGGTTTGATAGGAAGAAACACTTCAAAAAAATTTGTTCTTATCTGTTCTTATTTGTTCGCGATGACCCCCAAAATTGTGTCACAGTGATTTTTAAGGATTAGACATTTTAATTTATTAACGTTCAAATTTATATACATTATATGGGAACTTTTGACTTTACTTTCATATTTTTTTATTTGTAAAAATAATTATTTTTAAAGCTACTGTAGCCGAACTCAGGGAGCTCCTCTAAAAAACGGCGTCTTGCGGTGAGCAAAATATCTCTGAACTGCATCATCTGAAATGAAACTAAAAAAAAATTTCGTTAACAATAGATATAATTTAGTATTTAGTCGAAGAAATAAGCAAAACCTCAATTTAAAAAAAAGTTCTTAACTAAAAAAAGTCGATTTTCAAAATAAATTGTGGTCTTAAATGTTTATAAAATGGAAAATATTTATTAGTGAGAAAATATCTTTGATTAATTACTAAAAAATAAATTATTCAAAGCGTGTTTAAAAGTTTGAAACCAATCAGTTCAGTCGTTGCCTAGAAATGTTCAGTCCTTTCTCGATTTTTTGAGGAACATAGTTTTGAGGATTTCGCGTTTAAAGTTTTTCATTTCTGACTAAGACTCTAGGAGACGTCTTTACTAATGGACGTGTAAATTCGAGAGTATTTCTTGAATTTACATGTGGTTTTTTCTGAAAGGAAGTGACTTTTTGGGTATATGAACTGCATATAACCCCTTAAATTAGAAATGATTAGTTTTTTTCTTATATTATGAATTTTGTAATTTTATTGAAAGTCACTTGGAATCTTTTTTTAACTTTTGGTTTAACTTTTGTGAAGCTTTTGTTTCTTAAGTTGCATGTCAATCTGGTATGGCCCCTGTAACCTCTCATAATCTAAGTACTTCCTTACGTTGATGAGAGTTTGAATATGTTTGAAAGCTTGAATGTATCTAATATAGTATCTTATACAATACAGTATATTATCTGTATTGCAAGCAGATAAGATATAAAATCGAAAATTTTTTCAGACGCAAAAATAAAATAAAACTACAAAAATTTCTAACAATTGTTTGATCTCAGAACAAAATTATAAATAAATTGTTAACTCATTTCGAATTCCAATCTTCTCATTAAACACTATCATTTTTATTTTTTTTTTAAATATTTACATATCTAAAAAATAAGCTAACAAATGTAAATGTTTTTTCCATGATCTCATACAGCAAATATTACTCAGCATTAATAAACAAAAAATTATCTTTTTTTTCTTTAATAAATAACCAAAAATTCTCACGATCTTGCAGTAAAACTGCAGCTCATTCAATCTTAAAAGTCTGTTTTAAAAACTTTCAGACGAGTGTGTTCTTCATTGAAGACAAAGGCTCAAGTACGAATTTTGTGCACATACATTGAATTTAAATTGACCCAACTTAACAACGTCAACAAACCGGCTGAAGATCTGTGAAACTGCAAAAAAATTATCTACATGATGATGATCTGCATCAAGATCAGTCAGTCAAGAAAATAAAAACAACACCGACAGCAACAAAAAAAGTAGCAGATCAATATTGAAATCACGCAGTGATTGCTTTAAAAGTCTGCCAAGATCGAATGGAGCAAACAAAAAGTTGATGCTTGTGGTTTGATCACGTGATTTGAACATAAATGTTTTGGGTCTTTTATGCCCTTCCTCACGCCGCACAACTGACCACATGAAATATGTTTGCTTAAATTTAAGCAAAAATTCGAATATTTTCCTTTTTCTTTACTTACTCTGAACTTATTTCTTAGTGTCGACAAACATACAGACATCATTCATTTACAGTGGTGTTCACGTAAATAGAACACTTTCATTACGAGCAATGTTCCAAATGTTGTTCGCCTTATGCATGCCCCTACAACTGAATATTTTGCAACACTGATCACTTCTACCGTTAGTCTATCCGACGACATAGTTTAAGTTAACAACCCAAAAAAAGCACATGTTTCACCTTCATCAAGAAGTATTTTTGTGTAATTAGAAGTGATCATGTAAATAACATACCTTTGACTTCACCATTTTTCGATCTACAGTTTCAAATACTCGAGGACTAGAAAACAAAACACATATTTTAGCCAATATTTGAATTTATTTAGTATTAAAAAAAAAAAAATCAGAACTAGAATGGGGCGTGGTAAACATTGCACTCTAGATATAAATAAAATAATAAAAATATGCTGGAATATGGAAGAGCAATGTCGGAAACAGCAAGGATGATAGGATGATCTAGAAAGCTGTGAAAGCTATTGCAAAATATAAATATAAACAGCAACTAAAATTAGAAAAAAAAGACAGTAGAAGACATTTGAAAAGATATTTACAGCTGTAGCGATCCTTTGTTCACACCTCGTGAAATAAAAATTAGATTAATTAAATAAAGAACATGGTGTGGACAGACATATCCGCAGACGGTTGAATAAGTTTCAATTGTACGGACTTATAGGAAAGAAGAAACTGCTTGTGCCAAAAAAAAAAAAAAAAAAACAGAAACTCCTGACAAATACGAGGGGTACTATTTATATTTCGGGAATAGCAAATAATAACAAAAACTTTTAAATGAAAATGGCTTTATTGTTTTTCAAAATATTCCCCTTGATGATCAATATACTTTTGCATTCGTTCAAACCATTTGTCATAGCAGTCTTTCCATTCCTCTTGAGAAACCTCCAATACATGGTTTTTGAACGCTTCAACTGCTTCTGCGGCGCTCGTAAATCGTTGATCATGCAGTTTACATGTGATAAACAGGGAACAAGAAGAAGTCATTGGGTGCCAAATCAGGACTGTATGGAGGATAAGTCATCAATTCGACGTTTTGACTGCTCAAAAATGCACATGTTTGACGAGATGTGTTAGAGCTCGCATTGCCATGATGAGAGAATGATTCGTCTTTGGCGGTTGGTTTTGCGAATTTCTCCGAAGACTTCCGACAAAAAAATGATCGTGTACCATTCAGAATTGACCGTCTTACGTTGCTCAAGCGAAACAGTGGCCACATGACACATTCGGTGGAAGAAACCGGCGACCATTTGCTTCGCAGTGCTTCGTGCGCGAACAACTTTTGTTGGATTTGCCTTGTCTTGGAATACCCACACAGTCGATTGCTGTTTTGTTACCGGCTCATACACATATATCCGTGATTCGTCACTTATTAATTCAAATTACAGAGACGCCTGTTATTTGCGAAATATTTAAAAAGCCCATTTCTTTCTGGAAATCTATACTTTGGAGCAAATTAAATCGATTGGCATTTGATGGGAAAATTTATGTCAGGAGAGGCAAGTTAATCAAGAATTCAATCCACGATACATGGTTAAGACAGTTAAGCATGGTGGTGGGAGCATCATGGTCTGGGCAATAATGTATTGGTATAATGTTGGACAATATGCAAAATAGATGGTATACTTGACCAGTACAACTATAACACATTTGATGCCAATTATATGGAAATTCATACATGATAATGATCCCAAGCGTTTTTCACACCTAGTGAAGAGTTGGCTTACCGCAAAGCTATCGAAGTTCTTGACTGGCCTGCACAAAGACTGGAGCTCAATACAATTGAGAATTTGTACCATGATATCGATTTATTAGTTGAAGACAAAAAACCCCAAAAATCTTAATTATTTATGGACCCTTATTGAAGACTACTTGGCGCAAGATCCCAAGTAAGCGTTGCAAATGTCATGTAGAAACTATGTCGAGAAGGTGTGAGGCTGTTTCGATATCATAGTTGAAATCATGTTTTTACAACCACGAACTAAACTGAAAACATCTAAACAACTTGAATAGGTAATCTTTGAATAATAGCCAATTGACTCATTTCAAAGACAAAACGCCTGTGCTAGTTAAGTCAACACATAGTATTATTTTAAAAAATTGTGTATATTTTTCTTTAAAAATGCCTTTTTACTATTTATGTGAACACCACTGTATGTGCAAGACTCTCATTTACACTTTTATTGCTGTTCACCATAAAAATAAACCAATCTAAATATAAAACACACGATCTTGGCTCATACGCATTGCCTTGATTTTTTAATGGTTTCGTTTTTAATCCCTAATTATTTTCTGATCCTTTCATTTTTGTATCCAACCCACTTCATCGTATACATACGTAAAGTTTAGCGCCGCCTACTGTTAAGTAAGAATGTGAGCCATATTGTTTTTTATGAGATTTCTTCGTTTCGAAATCTTATCTTCCGATGAGAACTTACTTTTTTGATCTTGCTATGGTGGGAACTTTTTTTTTTTGAGGATGGGATCGAATTTATTCTTAATGAAGTGCTTTTTGTTTTGCCAGGCAAACTATTTACTGTCAGATGAATACCAAATGTGCCATATTGGGAGGCAGCGCATAGGAATGGTTTGAAAAAAAAAACGTGGAGGGTGGCGTTTTGAGGCATCTACTCACTGCTGTTTGAAGGCAAGCTGTACATGATAATTTTTTGGGGTTATACAGAATTTATTAAGCGGCATAAAAAGCAACCACAACTGTTGGATATTGTCAAAGAACACATTAACTGTGACTATTAAATGAACGAAAACAGCCGCAAGCGATACTTTTAAATCATGCAAAGCCTGCTGATCGCGGCGTGGTTTAATTTTCACGATCACACGCTCATGTACAGCAAACGCCTAAAAAAAAACAATATAAAGCCACGCTTATCAAATATTTTTTGTATAAAGTAGCGAAGCGAAGGCAGAAAGGGAAATTGTTATCATTTTTGGCACAAGACATTCTCACAGAAAGTGCATTCATCTGATCCACAGTGAGAGAAAAAAAAAACTTAGAAATCAAGGAAAATTGTTGATCTTTCGTAACGGACGAACTGTTTACAATCCTCTGTAGATGAAACATTGCGAAGTATAAGAAGCTAAGGGCGGCTGCAAAACGTCCTTTTTCGCTTATTGCTTAGCCTGCCGTATCTTGGGTTGTTTTTTTTTTTGTGGAAAAATAGGCATGTGCCAAAGAGGGAAAATACAAAAAGAAAAACATACTTACGACCTCAACTAAGCAAACAGCTGTTCCATCGGAAATCGTCAACTTCTAAGATGATGCTGATGTCCTTGATCGTTTTTGAAAGATTTTTTTTTAAAATATTCCCCTTTGACTGGATTTGACTTGATATTGGTTTGAGGTCCATTCGGGGCATATATTTTTTTTTTTTAAAAAGGCAACATTTTAACGTACCTGTTAGGGAGGATTTAACTACGATTATATTTAATTTTGAAAACGAAGTTAATGGCAGACGTTACATGGAAGACGTTACGTTATATTTTGCAATAAGAACTAAGATTTTAGTGAAAATGTTTATATTTATGTGTTATAATTTAGGGTAAAGTATCAAATTACCAATTTATGATATAAAATATGACCAGAGCTCGGATATATTCACATTTTTTAAAGATGAAAAAACACCGTTTGTGAGCCACAGGTTCAAAAGTTAAAAATTAGTAGGATTTTTTTTGGCGTTTTTAACCATTTGCAATTCGTTGGTTTTCTATAATGATTTTTGCACATTTATTTTTTATTATGTTTTTTCACTTTAGTTTATTTACTTTAATTTTTATATCGGAAAAGTGGTATAATTTTATTAAGGGGTTATGCGCATTCAGGGGAACAATTTTATTTTATTATTACTTTTTATTATTGCTTTTATTATAGCAATGTTCATATATTTATGTTCATAAATGTTCATGCATACACAGAAAATTTAATCCGACGAATATTCTCGAAGTTACACGCACATCTGTAAAGAGGTCTCGTATCGTCTTTCTCTGAATATCAATACCATTTCGGCTGTTTTTCCGTTAGTTCAAAAAATATTTTTGTTTTTGGAATACTTTCGAAGTCGAAATAAGGGGTGGATTTTTCAAACTTTTTTATGGAAGCCCTCCCACTCTACTGAATTACTCAAAAAGAAACAAAATCAAAAAACTAAGATTTTGTTTTCTTCCTTTCTTTTCAAAATTTTGACTTTTTTAGAATCAAGGTGTGAGAAAAGGCGTGGCTTAAATGTTGTATGCTACCTAATGAAATGAATAAGCATTCAGATGTTTTTTTTTTTTAAACAACGTTAAGTAAAACTGCTCCACGTCAAAACTGCTTATTTGTTAACTTCATTAGGTAGCAGAAAACGCTTAGGGTGTCTCAAGTGTCTTGTGTTGTACAGAAGTGTCCCATATGTGTTTCAGATGGTTATGAAAGGGTTAAACATTAAGCATGTAGGCTAAATGTGCTTGAATAAGAGCAACAATCAAAAGCCTTTAAGATGACTGGAAAAGCTCTTTCAACTGCGAAGGTGTATTGCATCAAATACCAGAGAGTTCAATCGACTTTCAAGTAACCAGATAAGACGCTAAAAATATAGTCAATGCAGTCAAAACGCTAAAAATAGCTTTACGCTCTCATGTATTTAGTCGAAGTAGTAGAAGAAATAATAAGTAAGAAAAACTTTAGCGAGCTTAAGTTTATCATTTGATAAAATTTGAAAATTAAACTGGGAAATTAAAAATGAGCTAAGGATATTAATAGGGAGAAGGGAATAAGGATATTTTCAAAAATAACTTTGACGACCCTAAAAATCATTAAAATTCTTAACATAATTTATAGAAAAAAATTAATATTTAATTAAATACAACAACAACAACATGTGCAATAGATACATTTAGGTACATTAAAAACGCTATCAACCGTTAAGTATGTCAAAAGCAGTGAAATTGCCTAAGAAGAGCTAACTCAAAACAGTGCATGAAAAGAGAGAGCATTTTATTAGATTTGAGTTAAATAATAAGCACAAAACACACTCAATTTCAAGTTGCTATTAACCCTTATGTCTACACTTGGATACGATTGTACCTTTTCCAGATTTCAAACTAAGATTTAATGAACTAAATAAATTTCTAAAATTTTTAAATTTATAGTTATCCACGACTGATGTATTCAAACCCGAAATCAAATTTTTTTAAGGGCCTTCCCACTTTTTTGAGAGAGTTGCTTTTTTATTTATACCCCTCTAACATACACTTGGGTACATTTGTATCTTAAAGCACTTTGCGTGATTATTTTATGTTGCAACCTTCGCTTTAAAAAAATTTGCATGTAAATTTTAATTATTTCTTGGTTTGTCTGGTTTTTCATTCTTTAACATTCTTTTTAAATTTTTTAACTATAATAAATAGTTATATAAAACAAATTTTCAGGACTTTTCCTATATAAAATGCCCCCACTCATTATATAAGTGTTGACAATATGGTGTTTGAAGTAAATGTAGACACTTGGGTTAAAAAGTTTCAGCCAACAGAGCTGCCATTTTTAAATTTTTTATTTCAATTGTTTTATTTTAGATTTAAAGATTTTATATTTCAATTGTGAGAATTAACACACAAATGTTTAAACTCTATTACTCAACCCACACGACCCAGTGGAATCATGACATATCACCTTTCAACATGTTTCATACCGTTTTGAAAAACAGGCACGCAAAGAGAAATATTAAAACAGATAAAATTATTTCATCTATTGGACTTGAATGGAAATTCAAGTCAAATGAAATTAAATTCAAAATTAATGTTGTAAAATTCTCACCCTCCTGGTATGTCTACTGCTTTTGAAAGTAAAAATGGTCAACATATAAAGTAATATTTATTTAAGCTTTCACAGCAGTATTAATTTTATATAAAAGGAAAAATTATTAAAATTATTGTTCTTTAATTCAATTAAGAAATATCCTATTGAATTTTTACCTTCCAAATTTTTCTTAAAATTTTTCTTCAAATTTTTTATACAAATTTTATTTTCTAATCAAAACATACTGAAAATATTCGAAATATTGTGATAAATACGTGATCGTACATATAATATATCACTCACAGTGAATGTAATAACAATATATGTATAAAATATCCATTTTACTTAGTCCGAGATTTTGTCAACCAAAGCAGCTAATTTTCCAAGCGGGATCATGGTTAGACCCGCCAATGTATTCAGGTCAGCTTTTCTTACACAAAAATTCAGAATACAAGCTATTTTACAGTTCTTTTGGCATAGAACTGTTTCATTTTCTGAACCAAACACAATTTTGCAACGCTGGATGACAAATTATGTATTATTCATTGTACTTGCAATGAATGAGAGAGTTCAAACGTCTTTTACCACCAGACATGCCCAGAAGACCATAAACGAGCCTTTTCAAAGCTTCACGGTATGCGTAAAATTTTTGTCTGAGAACATCATATTTTTCAAAATTTTTGGTAGTTTTTTCGATACAAAAACTTCAAATTGGCCCTCGCCAGCAAATAAAACATTTTTCTAAAAATAAATATCGTCAATTTTATATGTTTTATGAACTCTACCATGTAGACCATTATAATGCAATGTTTGTTGAATTGTACTTGAATTTGAGGGAACTTCTGAAGTTTTAATATAATGAGCGTTGGTAGTTCTGGGCTCAAGGTCCAATGACAAAAATATATAAATAAAAAAATATATTTTTATTATTTTAATATCTTTAAATATCTTGACAGCACTTGCTGCCAAATTTTTCATAACTTCCCTCACAACAGATCGTATTCAGCTCCCAAAAGCCTATTTGGTCCACTCGTATATCAATATCGTCCTATGTTTTGAATTTTAAATATCCTTATTTTTTTTTTACTTGGATCAATTATTTAAGATATTTCTTTCAATGATTTTCTCTTCGTGTTTCTAGAGTCGTTTCAATTCTAGTTTCCAATCAATATTCCTAATTTTTGTCTTCAAATATCTAATAACTTCTCTGCTCTTCAAAGCATATCAACTCATCCCTCCCAGCTGCCTTTTATTGCTTTGCCAAAATTCTTAGCCTGATCTGATCTCAATTGTTTAGGGTTCTTTAAATGTCATAAATCTTAATCTAAGCTTGCTTTCTTTACTATCTACGCGTGTTTGTGACAGCATACAAAGATATAAAAATCACGCTTACCTAGTTTTAAGATTTTAATATTTATGTGGATTTCTTGAAACCAGGTAGTAGAGCTGTTTATTTTGCGCTTCTATGGTAACCTCAACAACCACCCAGAGTCAGGCATGCGCCTGTTTCAACCCCCTTAGTTTTTGATACAACACATAAATTGCAATACAAGCTATGGGACAGCTGTTAAAGCTGAGGCCAGGCGTCATTTGCATAGAAAGATGACTTAAGATCTAAACATCTTCCAATTTTACTCAAGTTACTTGTTCCATTTTTCTTTATTTTATTTTAATATTAAATGTTATAAATTCTAAGTGTCAGCTGTTGTCTGCCCTGATGTTCTGGGTTGTTTTGCTGGGTTGTCAGCTGTCTTGCGCTTTTATATTATCCGAAATCTTAAACAACTGGAATTTCAATATGATAATAAATTCATTAAGTTCACTTCAAAAACTATTTTGTTTTTTTTTTTAATAAGTTGTTTAGAAGTATTAGTGTTTTGATGAATCATGTCTACTTTTGGTAGTTACAAAGATCCTAAAATAACATTTGTTTGTCTCAAGCATAAAAATATTCCAGACATTTTTCTATTTCAGCGATGCAATCTAGTGCTTTGTCTAGTTTATAACGCTTAAAGCCTACTTTATGCTCATTAAGTAGTCTAAGCTGAGATTAACACAGGTTCAGTTAAGCTGTCTGAGCTAAGGCTCAGTCAAGGATTAGCTCTAAATTAGCTGTCACTACGTTTTGATTCTTTTTTGTACCACTGGTTAGGTTGAAATATTTCTTTATAGGTTACTTGATTATGCAGTTGCATTTTTATCAAAATTTAGTTTTCTTATTTTCGAATGAAAATACGAAAAAATTTTCTTAAAAAAATTATTGAAAATAAGTTATAAAAATATTTTTTTATACATTTTTTTTAAATTTGTTATTCGAAAATTGATAATAAACGAATTTTTGACCAAAATTATTGTCGTTACCATTTTAAAGTCCATTTTTAGAAGTACTGTCTGACAAAATTTCCAAAGCATGCATTTTTTTATGTTTCGTTTTGATTATTGACTAAAAGAAAAACGTGTTGTCTGAAGTGTGTCGAGTTAAAGGTTCAATTCCAGATACTTCTCAACACAATAATTTTTTCCCCTCAAATATTGAAGTTTATCTTATAGAAGCTTCCACCTATAAATCAATACGAAGTGACGATTATATCCTTATACAATGATCATACAATGTCTATATCTTTAAATGTTCTTTAATTCATTGCTGAAAATCTTCTCATAACTACTATAGGTGGAAAATTGACAGTTAGATGAAGATCAAGTAGCCCCAAATAGTACGAATGACATACTATTTGACATATATTTGTAGGTCATCAAACTTATTTTAATATCTTGCTCAAAGGATCTTTTATTGATGCCTTAGAATTTCCTAACTTCACACGTGGTTCGTGTTTAAAATTCACTAGTTCGTGTTTAAAAATTCTCAAATTTATGTTCTATTCGTGTTGAAACTAGTTTAGATCGTAACTATTATTATCAATATCGACTGACTTATATATATATATTTTGTTTATTACTTTGAATTTTTTGGATTCAATGAGTTTTCTGACTTTACATTCTTACCACCACTTCCTTTGAAAAAATCGCGATTTGATATAAACTTGGTATGGTATTGAAAAGAAAATGAATCTCGTTTGAGTTCAAGTCGAAGATTGAATATACTAAAAAATTATTCATTTCTACTCTATTAAATGTAGATTTTAAATTTGTAAGTCACATTTTAAAAAAAGAAACTACCAAAAAGATCAACTTCAAAAATTATTCAAGGTGTGAATGCTTTGCATGTGATGCTGAAATATCTTTCTAAATACTTTGACGGGTGAGAAAATATAAGAAATTGAAACTATGCAAAATAGTTTAGTTGTCCAATAATCTGGCAGCCCTTTTTGGTTATATGTGAAAATGTATGGCAGCGCCGTAATAATATTCACCTCACCAATCATAAAAAGCAACAGCTATCTGCACGGCTTATAAAATCGTATGCTATCTCTTTCGCTATCAACGAAATAGCTACACTCACAAAAAGTCATTGCAAAATGTAAACAAAAAATACAATGTGAGTCACTGTGACAACAAAAACAACAACAACAACAATTACAACACCAACAACGACAACTACAACAATAACAACACTAGCAACTAAGAGTTAATCATCATTAGCGCGCAACAACAACAAAATCAATTTAAAAACACATGAGTGGAGTGCATTTCTGCTAAATGAGACACTTTTACACACTTCAACTAAAAAACAAAAACAGCTGGAGGGTGGGGAAAAAATTTACAACGATGAATGAATGAGGGTAATTTTTCAAAAAGAAACGCGCTACTAAAACCCTATCTCATGGAATTTCCCTCTGCCGACAGAACACTAAGATAAACAGACAAACAGACAGACCGATAGATAGACGGACAAGCATCAAGCAATGCGATGTTATAAAATTCATTAGGTTCTCACAGTCGCGAGTGTGAAGGAGCGCAACTCGAAATCTTTCTACAAGCTAAGGCAAACATTTTTGGGGTTGTTTGTTTGTCTCAAACACGTTTGCTTACCTGTGCGCATGCGCAACGCTCGCTTACTCAAGGCATTACTTTTGAAATAAGAGCGTTGGCAAAGAGAACGCGTCGGTCGGGTGGCGCAGGTAGAAACGATTTCGAAAGAAACGACGAAGACGCAGGCAGGACGAAAACGAAGATCTTGCTGCGACCAGAGCCGATGTGGTCTTCATGCGGCGCTAGCGAGGATCAGTGTCCTTTTGGATTTGCGCGAGCGTAGTAAAGTTTTTAAACTACGCTGCGAGTGTTAAGAACCGTGCAAAAATTCTTGAAAAACTTAAGAACTTTTTGAAAAAAATAAAATATTTGCAGTTTAGCGTGCAATAGAAAACAAAGATAAATAATTACAAAAAACCAAAGTTTTGTGTTGTGCTTAGCTTAAAATAAAAAATATACATTTATGAATTAATAATGTCACTATATATATACTAAAAAACAACAAATATTTGCATAAGTTTTTCAATTTAAATTCAACGAACTTTTGGATTAAATTTTGTTGCTGTTTTTCCTCATTTGGATTATTTGTACATTTTTTTTTTTCGAAAATCGTTCGATAATGGATTACAAAAACGATATTCACTCCGATGACGATTTCGATTGTTCGAATGGTTATGGCGATCATAATGGAAATAACGGTTATGGCAACGGGCAGACACGCGTGAGCAATCCCAATGGCCTCTCCAAGGCAGAGCTGAGAAAAGTAAGTGTCAGGGATGCTGTTTAATTAATTAAAGAACATTTCTACAAAAGCCTAACATAACCGTACACTGAAAAAACACATTAGCTTAAAATTTAACACAATGTGTTCATAATTTGCCTTTTTTTTCATATGTTTTTCAAAAGTTTTAAACACATTTGCTCTTACTTTGACGATATTTGTTGCAAGCTATTTTTTAAACACAAAATTCGTCAAACTAATAACAATTGTCTTCAATTTAAAACAATTTTTTTTAGTGTGCAATTCTAAAGTTTAAGTTTTAGCTTGAATGTCTTTTAATCAAGCTTAGTAGTGGAAAAAGGCCTCAATAAAGAATGAAATCTTTGAAATACTAGCACATTTTTTTAAAAATCGAACAAGGATAATCTCAAAAAAAAAATTAAATTTGAAATTTCAAATCATATTAATACAGACACATTTTTCTATCATTCAAAATTTTTTTTAATTATTATTCAAATATGTATATGTACATGGCCATGGAGATATTTAGATAAAACAAGATTTAAATTTTTTGACTTTTATTAAAAATGTTTCAATTAATTTTTATATATTTTAATTTTTTTTTTTACATGATTTTATTTTTAACTAAAAATCTTTTTAAATATCTTAAAAAATAAAACGCAAAACAAACGACTGTTTCATAAAACAGGAACATTTCCTATTTTGTAGAAATAGCACTATTAACATTTTCTTTTTCGTGTATTATGAATTTTTATTTCCATTTATCGAGATATTAATTTGAAAGCTTAGTTTTGTTACAAAAATTCTTGAAAACTTATTTTTTCATTAAAAAACTTAATTTTTTTGATATTGACATAATTCTGTTATAAAGTTTCTAATTACGGTAGTTCCTTTCACTGTATTTATTGAGGATAAACTCAATTTTTTTATATTTGTAACATTTTATTATAGCTACATTAGTTATAAATCCATTTTTAAGTTTCATTAGCTTGAAATAAGCTCTGTTTATAATTACGTTATATGCCGTTTTTCCAACCACATATAAATTAGTTGCTTTTATCAATAAAAAACTATAATTTTAATTCAAAAACCATATCTTAACCAAAATATATACATATTGTATTTTCCTTTATTAAATATTGACATTGTTTTTTTTTCTATAAAGCCCTGAATTCATTGATATTGACATAATTCCGTTTTAAAGTTTCGAATTACGTCAGTTATGATAGTAAAAGTAACGGATTGCATCAAATAAAAAAGTGATATTTTCTAATATTAAAAATGTTTTATTACAACTACATTAGTTATAAATTCATTTTTAAATTTTATTGGCTCGAAATAAGAAAGGTTTATAATTACGTTGTACGCCGTTTTTACAATCACACATAAATTCTTTACTTTTAATCGGAAAAAAAATTATTCTATTGATCTAAGTTTAATTCTTGTTTTTTTTTATAACATTTAACATTTTTTTAAAATATTAAAAACAAATTTGAGCTTTAGGCCAACACAGAAAAAAAAGAGTAGAACTTTTACCTAAAAATGTAGTCAATTCAGCTAAAGTAATCCGGTGATTTTCAGTCAACGAATTTGATTAGGTGCGCTACCAATTTCTAAATGTTAATTATATGCAATTATATTGGGTAGTTTAACTGCGAGAGTAGCTAAAAAAACCTAAATATTTAGGTGTACCTTCAACCATAAAATAGATAAGACACAGAATTTATTAGAAGAATTAGCTAATTTTTTTTAAACTATGACCACTTCAGATTAGGCAAGCCACCTACTAAGTGTAGAAAAATCATCTAATTATTTAGATAGAATTCCCACTTAAGAGTGGGAATGCCGTGCAAAAAATATGCAAAAAATTTGTTTTTTGTTTTGCAATTTCTATTTTGAAGTGAAACTTTCCTTAGGTGACTTTACTTCATTTCGTCACATGATAGAGAAGAAAGATTTGTTTTATAGTAGATAGAATGGAGAGAGATATATACATTGTATAAATTACTGAAAAATTTCTTTGCCACCGCTGAGATTCGAACCTCTGACCTCAAGATTTCAACAACCGACGCTTTATCTATTGAGCTAAATTTCCAATTGAGGAATTAACGCTACATACCAATTAATCAAATTGCTGTAGATGCCCATAATTTAAGAGTTGTGGACCTCATATTTTTATATACATTTTGTTCACAAATTATTAAACGGCGTAACAGCACAGCGGTAAAGCGTTTGACTTGAACGCCAGCGGCCCGAGTTCAAATCTCGCAATGAGGCTTTAATTTTTGTAAAATTTTCTCACTTTGTTTTTATTTATGTTTTTTATAGGAGAGCGCTGTGCTCTTTACTTTTGCGTTTTGCAAAATTTTAGTTGAATTAACTAATTTGAATTAGGTGAATTACCTAATGCATGATTGTTAAATTAACTGTGTAAGTAGAAAAGTTGTTGAAAAGATTAGGTGAAATAGAAACTTTCACATTAGCTAAACTAGTTTAGGTAATAAATCAATTCTTTTATTTTCTGTGAAGTATGTTGACAAGAAGACAACATGAAGACAAAGAAGGCAACAACCGACAACAACAACGGCTCTTTTTTTAAAAATTTAATATTTTAAATTATTATTTTTTTTTTAATACTCAAGGTTAGATTCTTAGTGTGAAAAAACACTTAGACAATGAAAAGTAAGCCATGTTTACGAGGGGTACTATTTATATTTCGGGAATAGCAAATAATAACAAAAACTTTTAAATGAAAATGGCTTTATTGTTTTTCAAAATATTCCCCTTGATGATCAATATACTTTTGCATTCGTTCAAACCATTTGTCATAGCAGTCTTTCCATTCCTCTTGAGAAACCTCCAATACATGGTTTTTGAACGCTTCAACTGTTTCTGCGGGGCTCGTAAATCGTTGATCATGCAGTTTACATGTGATAAACAGGGAACAAGAAGAAGTCATTGGGTGCCAAATCAGGACTGTATGGAGGATAAGTCATCAATTCGACGTTTTGACTGCACAAAAATGCACATGTTTGACGAGATGTGTTAGAGCTCGCATTGCCATGATGAGAGAATGATTCGTCTTTGGCAGTTGGTTTTGCGAATTTCTCCGAAGACTTCCGACAAAAAAATGATCGTGTACCATTCAGAATTGACCGTTTTACGTTGCTCAAGCGAAACAGTGGCCACATGACCCATCAGGTGGAAGAAACCGGCGACCTTTTGCTTTGCAGTGTTTCGTGCGCGAACAACTTTTGTTAGATTTGCCTCGTCTTGGAATACCCACACGGTCGATTGCTGTTTTCTTTCCGGCTCATACGCATACATATATCCATAATTCGTCACCTGTCACGATTTTATTCACGTCTTTTGAAGCACCACGATTGAACTTTTTAATCATTTCCTTACGCTAATAGACTCGAGCCTTTTTTTAAGCGATTGATAATTTATGGGGTATCCAACGAGAGCATATTTTCTTACATATAAGTGTTCATGCAAAATCGAATGTATTGAAGTGGAACTAATGTGCAAGGATCTATCTCACGACATGTCACATGGCGATCCTGCATTTTTAGTTCACGTACTGCATGGATGTTTTGTGGCATAACACCCGATTTTGGAAGACCTTCACGGAATTCGTCGGCGAACGAGCTACGACCACGATTGAATTCACTATACCAGCGATATACTGTGGTTTTTGATGTTGCTTTATCGTCTTACAAAGAACTGAGTTCATCGACACATTCTTGTTGAGATAATCCACGTTGAAAGCTGTGAAAAATAATCCAACGAAAACCTTTTCTTGAAATTTCCATTTTTTTAACAAATTGATTTTCTTAACTCACCATAAACAAAACACATAGAACTTGTACATAAATGTCAAACTTTATTATGGTGATGCCAGATTTTACCTATTGACATTAGTGTTGCCAGTTCCCGAAATATAAAAAATAGAACCCCTCGTATAATTGCTTTGCATGCCGTTTTTACAACCAAACATAATTTATTATCTATTTTTTTTTTTTTTTTAATTTTAAAAATCAATATAAGTAAAAAATATAATTTTATTAAATATTTAAATATTAATATAAATATTTTTTAAAACGGCCTCAAAACAATTAAACGAAAAATTTCAATATAATTTCCATGTTAAAATCAAAATTAATTTTTTTTGCTTTTTTTCGAATTTTTTAAAACGGTTCGTTTTCCTCTTTTATCTTTTATTTATTAAAAAAATAAAATAAAATCATGCACCTTTAAACATTGAAAACAATTCAATCTGAAAATTTTTGTTAGTTTTTTGGTGTGATTCAATAGAATCACAGAATTCATAGAATCGCTTTGTTTATAATTACGTTGTATGCCGTTTTTACAAGAATTTGTTCGTAATTTGATATATTATCTTGTTATTGAAAATTATTAATTCTAGAACAAAATTGGTAGTTTTTCAATGTGATTAACTTTCAATCGGCTTTGTTTCTAATAACGTTGTAAACCTTTTTTACAAGCAAGTATTGTTATTTGATTTATTATCTATTTGTTGACAAAAATATATTAAAACAAAATTTGTCTACACTGTAATTTAAAATCACAAGCTATGTTCATAGGTTTCCGCAGGAATTTTTCAAGGGGGGAGGCAAAGGTGTGCATTGGTGTGCACGTACATATATGAAAGTAATGATATGAAAATGTAACATATAGAAGGTAATAGAAATATATAAAATTTTTCCAGTTTAAGGGGGCAAGTCTGGACGCCCTTGGCTATGTTTATAATTGCGTTACATGCCGTTTTCACAACAGAGCAAAGAATACTAATAAGCAACAAAAAAGCAGTACGTATTTTTCAACAGAAAATCATATAAAACTTATAATTTTTCTTAGCTTTATAAAAAACAAAAAGAAATTTAAGAAATTTTTTATTAACTTTTATTTTGCCATTACTTTAAAAATATTTTAGATTGTGTTTAAAACTCAAATCTTGACTGACAGTGTTTTTAAACTCGGTTTGCTTGAAATAAGCTTTGATTACAATTGCGTTGTATGCCGCTTTCAAAAACAAAATTAAACTTTTTTCAAATGTATATTTACAACTATTTTCTGTTTAAAAAATATTTAATAAACTACCTAAATTTTAGTACTTATTTAGTACTTTAGTACTTAGTACTACCTAAATGTTAGTACTTTTTATAACATTTTACAATACATCGAGTACTTTCAATACAAAGAATGAGCGATATTTTAAAACTTCAATTATTTTTGGATGTGCTTAGCTAAAGCGAAGTCATGTTTATAATTACGTTTTATGCCGTTTTCAGAACTACATAAGAATAAGATGTGGTTGTCCTCAAGGACAGTTAAGTTACTCGATATAAAAATTAGTTTATAGAAAATATCGAAATCTGTTTTTGTGTATGTGGAATCCCTTACAAAAAGAATTGTTTATAATTCTGTTGTATGCCGTTTTTAGAACAACATATTTTAATACTTCAGGAACAGTGAAAAACCACTTTTCTAACATAAATCAACTGTTCAGCAAAGAAAATCATTGTCTCTTATTTTTGTTTAACATGTTTTGATGTAAATTAAAACAATTTTTAAGTTGTTTATAATTCCGTTGTATGCCGTTTTGAGAACCATATAAAAAAACAATTCAGGACAGTTCAAAACAACTTTTCTATTATCAATCAACGATTTAACAAATAAAATCAACATTTTTTTCTCTTTTTTATATATAGAAATAAAAATTGGTTTGTTTTTATTTTGAACTTGTTTTTGGCTTGCAATCAAATTAACTTTTTAAGACAATATCGAAATTTGTTTAATACATCAGAAATTGCTTAAAATAAGGATTGTTCGTAATTCCGTTACATGCAGTTTTTAAGATCGCCAAGAAAAACCAATGTAAACCATTTTTCTCTCATGTGAAAACAACAAAGTTAATGTAATAACTAAAATTGAAGTTATTTCATCTTAGTTTCATATAAATATAATTACGAGTAAAATGTTTTTCTTGTATGAATACTAATAAAAACTTTACATTAAACACTGCCAAAATCAATAAACTTACTTACAAATTCCTAAATCTCTTTATTTTTTCAGACTAACAAGCCCATTATGGAAAAACGTCGACGTGCACGCATCAATCACTGTCTGAATGAGCTAAAATCACTCATCCTAGAGGCCATGAAAAAAGACGTAAGTATTAACGATACAGATCATTTAAACGAAATGTCTTAAAAGTTACAGTTTTTAAGAGCATAAGAACAAGATCACCTTAAAAATAATGATGCTATAAAAGCAGCCTTTTGGATTTCACGTATTGAACTGATCGTGCACATCAGGCAACATGATCGATAAAACTGTTTGGGATAAAAAAAAAAAAAATTCACACGCCAAAATAAACGGCAAATCAAGTTTTGGGCTTTAAGCGGAAACGATCAGTGCACAGCGATTCTCTTGAAACCAAAATAAGATAAAACACTTAAGCTCTTTTCTTAAGGATAAAAATAAAAATCAGCGGTTTTCTTCAGTTGTGAGAAAGATACACAAGATCATCCAAATCATTACTTTTCAATAAGAGAAAGTAGTGATATTTTTATACATATACAAAATGTAAATATATTTATATTTGTATATATACATCATATAATTAAAATATATAACAAAAAATATGAATAGCACTTCACTTAAAAAATAAACTTAGGGCCGATCAGCAGAGTTCCTGGTCGCTTTTCGCTGCTGATCATGTCTGTTTATTTTAATACGAGCCTAACCTTTGATATAATTTTAACTTTATATAACTCTCTGGCTAAAATAAAAAAATCATTATTTTATGATGATAATTAAAAAAAAAAATACAGTTAGTGATCGTCAAAATGAGTGATCTTGTAAGACAAAAATAAAATTTCTTACTTACTTGTTTCTATCATTATGTATCATTGGTGCTACAAACGATTGATCTAGCCAGTGAAATATTAAAATTCATTCTTGACCAGTGATTTTCAAAATCAAAAATTTTAAAACAATCTTGCAAACAAAAGATATCGTTTAAAAATAATTCCTTCACGGATTTTGGTGATTCTTTGAAAATTTGTAAATATTTCCATCAAAGTGATTTCAAAGAGTGATTTTTACACCAAAAAAATGTTTAAAAATAACCGATCTTGTCATAAGGTATCTTTGTATCATTGGTGCTACAAACGATTGATCTAGCCAGTGAAATATTAAAATTCATTCTATGTTGACCAGTGATTTTCAAAATCAAAAATTTTAAAACGATCTTGCAAACAAAAGATATCGTTTAAAAATAATTCCTTCAAGGATTTTGGTGATTCTTTGAAAATTTGTAAATATTTCCATCAAAGTGATTTCCAAGAGTGATTTTTACACCCAAAAAATTTTTAAAAATAACCGATCTTGTCATAAAAAAGCAAAAATTGATTTCATTCCAAATCATCTAAACACACAAATTCTTAAATAATCAAAATTTAAAAAAAAAAAAAAAATTTAACAGATAACTGCCAAAAATTTCATTACATTCACAATAAATCAACTTGATCAGTGACATCAAAACTGCTGATCTTGTGTGTCAAAAAGATAATTGACATAAATGGTCCAGCCATGATCATTGATCACTGAAAAGTTAAAAAAATTAATTATTAAAGCGGAAGGCAATGATCTGTAATACAATTGATCTTGACAACTTAAATAACTATTTTATGTTTTTCAGTCCTTCAAATTGTAATTTGTCAACTGATCCTCGCATTTTATCAGTAATATTTCAATAAAAGCAACTGAAAATAAAGTTTTCTTTATAAAATAAATATTATATAGAATAAATTAATGTTGCCTCGAACTCGTCAAGTGATCCTCGCACTCGATCAGTGATCATGAAGGCCAAAATCGCTAAACTAAGACATTTTCTCTCCATTCGAGAAGTGATCCTCGCACTGGAAGCAGTGATCATTTAGCCAAAATCTACTGGAATACCATTATTTCTCTAAAAATATTGAAAAAAAAATAAATGTTACCTCGATATCGTGAAGTGGAGCAGTGATCATATAGGACAAGATCGATTTACTAAAACATTTTCTCTCCATTCAAGAAGTGATCCTCGCGCTTGGAGCAGCGATTATATAAGCCATAATCCACTTGAATAACATTATTTCTCAAAAAATATTGACGCCATGTATACAAACTGGAATTTATGAAGTGATCCTCGCACTCAAACAATTATTATTTCATTTAAAATCAGCTTAAAACGAATTTTTAAAAAATTATGTTATGTTGAATAAATAATTGTAATCTCGTGATCGTGAAGTGATCGTCGCATTTGATCAGTGATTATGTAAGCCAAAATCGGCGTGAAAGCACATTTTCTCTCCATTCAAGAAATGATCCTCGCACTTAGAGTGATCACTCACAGTAATTATGTAAGCCAAAATCTTCTTGAATAACATTATTTCCCCAAAACTATTGGCGCCACGCCTTTAAGTTGTTATTTGCCAACTGATCCTCTCACTTAATCAGCAATTTTTTAGTTAAAACCCATTTAAAAGGATATTTTGTTTCTGAAAAGTATGTTGTGTGAAAAAAATAAATGTTACCTCGAGATCGTGAAATGATCCTCGCACTTGATCAGTGATCATGTAAGCCAAAATCGGCTTGAAAAAAAAACATTTTCTCTTCATTAAAGATCGCCGCCACGCCTTCTAACTTCAGCCAAACAAGATATGCCACTCTAATCTCTTCCACTTGACGTCAGAAACACAATCAAGTTAAACCGCTTTCCGATTATGTGCCTTAAACAATCTTCGTAACTTGACAGGATCAAGTATCTAGTGTGTTGACAACAAAAGCGAAGACATTGCATAAGTGTTGCATAAAACCTCAGCAGCAATTAAGCACACAGCGGCGTAAGATCAAAGAAGACACACACAGATAGAGCCTAGAATTTAATGGAGTAAAAAATTGCCATTGATCGATCGATTGATCGTGCACACCGCCGGATCATGTGAATAAAATACACACACAAAAGTGTTAACAAGCCAAAATTAAATGCTGATAAATCATCACAGCGCATTATGACGAAAGGAGAAAAAAAAATTCAAAATATAAAAGTCCTCGAAGAACACTGAAGATCGTAACACCAACAACAAAGGCACAAAATAAATATCACTGTTGTAATGCAATATGAGAAAAATTGCCGATGATTAGAGTAAATAAAAATGAATAAAGGAAAGGTTAAGGCAGACGAAAAAAACTAAAATAACCTGTTTAAAGTTTACAACTACTCGGCTACGCTGGACACAAACACAGCAGGAGCTGGCAAACTTTACTCGCTACGGCAAGATCGAACAAACAAACAAACAAACAGTTGCCGACACAGCAAAAAAAAAGTTGTTAAAACTCCTTGCAGCAGTGTGAGTGTGTGAGAAAAAAAGGGCATAAAAATAAAATTGAGGAAAAAACCCTTGCGTGGGAAACTTGCAAAATATGCAGACACGATCAAGACACGATCAACACCATCATCATCATCGTCATCATCATCATCATCATCATCATGATTATCATCATCGTTGTGGTCATGTGAGAGAGTGTCGAAGTGGAAGTATTAAAAGATTTGGTCAGACAGCCGAATAAGCAAAATGATCATGACAATGATGATGCCCATCATGATGAAGAACAGTCAATGCAGTTCTCAAAATTTTAGCCAACGACTACTACTTGTTGCTGATCATGTTGAACGAGCATGTGAAGAATCGTTGCCGTTTGTGTAAAGCTTACGAGTTCTGTAATTTTTGTTATGGTTCTTTGATTCTTTATCTGCTGTTTTCTTTAGCAGACTCCATCAAAGAAGATTCCCAGACTTCTTCAGGTTTTTTTGTTTTTTTCTTTGTTGTATTCTGTGGCTTGAGTGATCGTGCTTCGATCGTAAGCACTTCGAATCAAACTACTTTTGAATAGCAACTGGGTACTTTTGGTTTTGTTTACTGGACTTGAACTTGTTGTTGTTGTTGTTGTTGTTGTTGTTGTTTCGGTGGTTTCTTGCCCAATGGCATGGTCATATGGTATATGCAATTTTTCTGATCTTGTTGTTGTTTTTGTTGTTGTTGTTGTTAGTCTTCTTTAACAAATTGCAATCAATTAGTTGCTGAATGCGATGAGAATGTGTGAAATGCGCCGAAAGAGTTATCAAGTGAGGAGTGAAGGGTTCTTTTCGCTAAGGTACTATAGCGTCGGTTACGTTTTGAAGTAGCTGCTGCATTGTTGAAATTTTTTCTGTGGTTTTTTGCTTCACTAAAGGTAGCCTGGGAAAATATTTTTGGCGCTCTACGAAGATTTGCAGCGATGTGAAGCTCTGAAAATAAGTTTAAAGCTTGAGTCGGAATCGGATAATAGAAGCTAAGACACTTTGAAGAAATTTCTTTACTTGAAGTGATCTTCAGGAGAATAAAAGTTTATCGAAATATCGAAAGAAGTAAAAAAAAATCCGCCATGAAAAGTAGGATGTGTTTTCGAACAAAAGGTGAACTCTCTGAGAGGTGAAAAATTGAGTTTGTTCGAAGGCTTATGAGCAGGGATACCAAGTCTCAAAATAAATATCGAGCTTATTTACGGAAGAAAAATTTATATAAAGTTCATAGATGCGAATCTAACTTAAGGGTACGCTGATAGTTTGCTATCAAAATAATTTTCCAGAAAAACCATTCTAAAGTTTTTAGAATCATAACACTTCGTTTAAAACTTGAAAAATCCGGTGTAACTCGTATAGTTGAATTTTTTTGTTTTTTTTATTGAGTTGAGTTATTGATCGTTAAAGAACTCGTTTTAATAAATCTATCGCATAACAAAATCAAAAAAAAAAAAAAAAACAAAAAAGAAAAGTCGCGAAATCATTAAAAAGAACTTGGCATCCCTGATTACAAGCCAAATTTGTAGAGAGAATTGAGAGAACTTTGGATATTAAATTTTGTTTCAATTTTAAAAAAGTTAGTCTTTTTTTAATTATTTTCTGAAGATTTAAAAACAAATAAATAAATTAAAATTAATTGAAAATTCAAACAAGCAATCACATTTTCAAATAAGAGGCTTAGAATGGGGAAAATAAGTACACATGATATGGTTGAATGATGCTTAGAACGGTTGGCTCTAAATAAGGCTCTGATACAACTAATAAAATAAATGTGGAAAAATAAGAAAAATATTTATTTGTTAAAAAAGGCGTGGCTAGTTCTAAAAATGCGGGCCACAAATTAAAAAAGGAGATATATTATTTAACTCTGATTGAAAGAGGTAATTTTTTTAGAGATATTTTCTAAACTTTAAGGAGGAGGATCATAAAAGGGTGTTTTCAGACCCTCTCTGAAGATTGCTTAAAATTGCTTTTAGGTCAATTTTGATCCTATACCGATCCTATACCTTTAACGTATAGCGTAACGTATATTAACCAACCTCTTTTGAAAAGTTATGGTTTTACTCAAATAATCTATTCAAGTTCATAAGGTCCGTATGCATTGGATATTTTACAAGATGCTGTCATTGACTGTTATGTCTTTGTAGAGTAGCCTACACTAAGGGAAATAATGCATATTAAAATTATCCACGCCTGAGTATCAATTTTATTTAAATATTTACGTGGATAAATCAAATATTTTCCCTACAACTCGTTTTTTTCCCGTATTTGAATTTTATTTATACCACACACGTACACACATATTCCATACAAGCAAGCAGCAACAGCATCGCACACGTACACACATATTCCGACAAGCAGCAACAGCATCGCACTCTGTTCTCTTGCAGTTGCAACCTTAGTTCTTATAATTCTCATTTCGTTTTTGTTGCAAGAGTTGTATAATAGGGATATTTGGCCGTACGTATCAGCGATTGCGTGCTGAAATAATGCAATTATTTGTAGGGTGGAGTGACAACTCGACATTTTCCCACGAACGTGTCGTACCGATTGTTATTTGCCTGTGCATATTTTGCTTTATTAGTTTGCTTTATTATTGCCATTAGCATGGTTACTTTATTTTCTTTTTTCGTTCTTTAGTTTTATACTATTTTTGACATATGGTGTCATAATATTGCACCGACTGTCAAAAATAATATAATATTAAGAAACGAAAAAAGAAAATAAAGTAACCATGCTAATGGCATTAATGGACGCAGCTTGTGAGAAATATTTGAATATATTGTTTTTTAATTTCAATATTTTTTATATAAATATCCTTTAGATGTGATAGTTTTATTTTCAAATAGTAAATTTTTAAAAGATATTTAAAAAATTCGTGCATAATTTTAATATATTTTTTTATTATTTCTGTTTAAATATTTTAATATTTTATTTAATTAAAAAAGTTTTTAAATGAATTTTAAATATTTACGTAGTCGATTTATGCAAATGTGTTATTGGTGCAAAAATTACTCGCTTTTTGGATAAATTAAAAAAGTTTTTGGATAAATTTAATATTTTTTCCCTTAGTGTACGAATATTTTGATTCTATTATCGAAACATGCGCACTGTAGCCCTTTTTTAACATTTTTGGTCTTTTTGCGTGGTGTTTTTAATGTTTCCGGTTTTAAAATGGCGATGATGGGAGAAGTGGGTCCGTTTAGCTTAAAACTTAACATAATAATGTTTGAATAAGTCTAAGTATCATGACTTGAATTTGAAATTTCCATGAATTTGAAAGCATTTTTAGAGGAGACCGAAAACCAGGAGGCCATATTGACCCTTAAGGAGTACTGTTAGTAAGAAACAAGGTCTGGCGAGTGAAATCTCTTTGACAAACATATTTGCCACTTTCTGAGCTATGATGAAAAGTAGTAGTTGACTGTTAGGAGAAGAAGCTTTTCTGCTAGCAACTTCAAGGACTTGAGTTGGGTAAAGTTAAGTGGCACCTAGTTTAATTTTGGCAGCCTAGTCTACTAATGGTTTGGCGAACTTGAAGCACAAATTTGTAGAAAAGTAGTTAGTGAGAAGTTAGAATTCAGAGAGTCCAGTTAGGGTCCAGTTGAGAATCCAGTTAGGATCTCGATTTTACCATAAGTTTTGTTTTAAATACCTTACGGGTAAATATTTTAGGTGTAGTCGATGTGATATTTCACATTTTCATAGGTTTTATTAGGCACCATAGAGCCAGAACACAATCAAAGCGATTGTTCATCGACGATATTTTTCTTAATTTTTGTTATCTTCTGACATTTCTAACTTGTTCTTATCTTAAGCTAAAATACTTCGACAATCGCCAATCGTTTCATTCTGGACGTGTTTTCAGCGATTGGCGATATGAGAGGATCGTTGGTCGGCAATAGCTTTGATTCTGTTTCAGCTCATAATTGTTAAGCAACATCCATATATATTAAGATGAAATATTCAGTTAGAATCGGCTGATCAAACTGGTATGGACCGAAGACGTCTTCTGGTATTTTGACGTACAGATGTAAATTACTTTGTAATTTTACACTCAAGATACTGTAGCTTTATTGACATGTGATATACATAGCAGTATAAATTTCACTTTTGAGTATACTCTTTAGCTTTTGGAAACTGTTTTTGGATCCTATACCGATATAGTCTAAATAGTTAAATGACTTTCGAAAAGGCTTTAATAGAGTGTCAAAGACTATTCGTATGAGGTCAAGTTAATGAGTATTCATATGAGGTCAAAACAGTTGGTACAATGTACAGTGTGGTTACGCCCATGTTGTATAAGGCGAAGGCACTGTGTAAAATTGGAATAAGTTCAAACAGAACCAAATAAAGATTAAAAAATATTTACATAATTTTATCAAAAACGGAAAAAGTTCGAAACATTTTGTGTAAATAAGAGGTTGTTACTAGGACTGAGTGGGTTGAGTTACAATAAGTTCCGGTTTTATTGGCTTAAACATTGTAATGGATAGAAGATGTGGCGAGGATTCGAGTGACTTGTCGGTTGAAGACTCCATTGATTTAGTGAGAATTGAAATATTGCGATGTGTACAAGGTTTGTTGCCCAGATCCAGTAAAATTTCAATTTATAAGGAGTAATACACTCCTTTAAAGTTAAAATTTGGGATTAGCAGGGAATGATAAAATTCACAAAAATGTCGATAAATAAGTAGTCGTGACAATTTTTGGTTTTTTGTTATGTTGGATCACCGACTCTTATAAATGTATATAAATGAAAAATATTGATAATTTTTAGCGTCAAACCAAAGTTTCCAGGTGTTACACCTATTCAGTCATGTATACTCTGGTTCGAAATGGGAGGATAGATTAGTGGGAAGAAAGAGATAATGTAAAACATGTGTAGGATGTTCTAAGCTTCAGGATGTTATGGGAAAAACTCTCTTAATGTTTTCTTTCTGAATTCTGCTAAATTTTGGAGACTATACATCGAACTAAAATGCATAAAAACTGTTCTAAATTGTATGATAGAAAATAAAATTTATTTATTTTTATTTGTATCTCTTAAAATTGAAATAAATCTCTATCTTTCTAAATTTTTTCTCTCTACTTACAGCCTGCACGCCACACGAAACTGGAGAAAGCAGACATTCTCGAAATGACAGTCAAGCATTTGCAATCGGTGCAACGCCAGCAGCTGAATATGGCCATCCAGACCGATCCTACGGTTATACATAAATTCAAAACGGGCTTCGTAGAATGTGCCGATGAGGTGAATCGCTATATCAGTCAGCTGGATAGTGTCGATGTGGGCGTGCGTCAGCGGCTCACCAGCCACCTCACTAATTGTGCCACCAGCTTGGAGCAAATTGGTTCCATGACCAATTTCAACAATGGTTATCGTAGTCAGTTGAACAACAACAACAACACCAACAACACTGCAGCTATGGCAGCCAATCTGTTTGGCAATACACTGCCGTCCAATCCATTGGTTTCGGTCGCCGCTGCTGCTGTCTCGCAAGTCACCACACCAGCTGCCATATTTCCACCACTACCACAAGATTTAAATAATAACAGCAATCCAGGAGCGCCCATTCAAATGGGCGGTGTTCAGCTCATACCATCACGCTTGCCCTCGGGCGAATTTGCGCTTATAATGCCCAATCCAACACAGGGTACTCCCAATGGAGGCGCCATTTTGAATGGAGTAACTCCTTTAGCAAGTAGCATGTCCGCTGCATTTGCCTCTACCTGGCCACCGAGCATTGTGGGCGCCGCTATACCGCCACTACCAGCAGCAACAACTGCGCCGCCGCCAAAAAATGATTTCACCATTAATTTTCAACGCATCAGCGCTTTCAGCAAACCACTGCAAAAAATCAACAATAACAACAACACCAACAACAACAATAACAACAACAGCAATAGTAGCTCGCCCTTCACCAGCCATCATCAGCTGTCGTCTGGCGCTACATTCCATCAGCCACAGAATAATTTACACCATAACTCAACCGCAACAACTAGTCCACCACTGAGTCCCATCTCGTCAGTCTCTAGTCATGGCGATGGCGATTCCATCATGCACACCAGCTCCGATTTCAATACCACACCCACACGTCCTGTGACACCACCACAGGATGTGGCAATAGCAGCTCAGCAACATAGCTTTTCGGGTGTCTTTTCGACACCCTCCAGCGCAGAGTCGTCATTGAATCAATCGCGCAGCTCGACACACTTGCAACAATCGCAAGTGTCCTCGACTAGCGGCAGCGAATTGAATGCTTCTCTAAAGCGTCCTCTAGCGGAGGCCTGTGATTCTATCGATAGTTCAGATAGTTCGGAACCATTGACTAAGAAATTTGCCAGTGCTGAAAAATTGGGCCTATCCACACCGATATCGGACGAAGAACGTGACAGCATGTGGCGTCCCTGGTGAAACGGCTAGCAGGTGTGGAAATTTAACGGCAGGGAAATAAGCCAATGTTGTCTACTCATAATATTTGTCGGAGTCTTTAGATGTTATGTTTGTTATACCCTAAAATATGTATTATTTTATGAATTTGGCTCATTAAGTTTCTACAAAACTGAAATATTTTAGCTCTCTACACACATTATTTATAACTTTTTTAAACTTTAAACACGTTAATTGTTTTCTTTTATGCTTCATAATTTTTATTTGCATAATTTAAGTTCTATTGCATAGTTTAAGGCTCTTTTAGTAAAAGTATTTCCTAGTTGTTTAATGTTAATGCTGCATTTTTTCAATTTTATAAAAAGTTTTAAAATTGTTTTTTATGTTTGCATGTAATTTAACTACTCTTTAATACTGCTTATTATTAGTTTACACATTTATTCATGATTTTTTAATTAATATTTTTATCTGTGATTTTGTTTCTCTTAGAATTTAAAGAACATCTTTAAGTTCATGCAAAAAATGTTAAATGTGTATTTTTGTGTTGTATATAAATGAAAGAATTTAATAAAAAAATAACTGTAATTATATATAAAAAGAAAAAATTGGCGCCAATTTCAATAAAAATTATAAATGTTTAAAAAAACATCAAAAGTTTTTAATGTATTTTTCAGTCAAAATGGAACTATATACAGAAGAGATTCATCGGCTATGAGTTGAGTTTTATGGGTTATTAGGAGCTTTAACCTTTTGAATTTTTTAATAGTTTTGAAATGTTCCTTGAAAATCTTTCTGTGAAATAGCTTTCTATGAAATTTTTCATATTTTCTGAAAAATACGGAAGAAAAGGCGTCTAAGGAATACTGTCGATTATATTGTGAATTCGGTTTAGAAACTTTTCATTAAAGAAGAAGCACATAATTAAAGTGACTCCTATAAGGGCGGAAATTAAATTAAGATTTTAATATAGATCGGAATCCTCCAGATATGTATAGAAAACTTTTATAACTTAAAACAGTATAGATGGTGACTCTAAATCTGCCAAGCAGAGCGGAAAATTACTGCTATTGTTTTAAATCTTGAAAGGAAAGCAAATTACCCCTATTGCATTTGTATGTGTTGTTCTATGTTCTATGTTCTATGTTGGATTTGTTGGAACGCTAGAGATCGAAAAACTTTAACTTCATGAACTTTTCCTATAAAAGTGGAGCAGTAGTTAATCAGCCCTATCATGAAAAATTTTCTCCCTGGAATTATAAAAGGGAGTTTCCGTTTTTAATATAAAGCTCGAAAACTTTTTGTTCATCAACCTTTAATATTCATGGGTGTAAGATAAAAAAATTTAATGTCTTTATATGTTTTTCTTAAAAGCGGAAACTCCCTTTTACAATTCCCGGGAAAAAAATTTTTCATGATAGAGCTGAATATAAATTTGATAACTATTTGAATACTTGTGTTGTGTACTGTCAAGTTTTGATAATTCATGAAAAGAAAAAAAAAAATCTTAAAACTTTGTTGGTTACTGGAGTCACGAAATTTAAAAGTTTTTAAACAAGAGTAAGCACTCCGTGTGTTTTGGGATCAGCTGTGAAAACAACATTTTAAGAGGAACAAAACGGGTTGAAGAACTACCATCTATATCATTATCAGCATTCCGCCGCTCGAAATCAGGGAGCTTTCTCTGCTACCATTCGTTTCTTTTCGTTG
The DNA here is from genome assembly GCA_943735915.1 of Pherbina coryleti. NCBI lineage: Eukaryota > Metazoa > Arthropoda > Insecta > Diptera > Sciomyzidae > Pherbina > Pherbina coryleti. Next base: position 172,357,953 of record OX030950.1, read on the forward strand.
CTTGATAGTGCTAAAATGTCCACTAAAAGTCATATAGAGGTGTTTGTCATATCGCCGGAACCATGAACGGCGCTTCCATATTTTTTAATCTTCTTTTAATTATGATGAGAGCTGAAAATATAATTTACGTGCACATCAATGGTTTCTTCACTTTATAAAAACAAATTAATTAATGATTTGTTTACAAATATGGCCAATTATCAAACTGTTATTGATTATTACCTTGAAACGCGAATTGATACATAATATATGTCCTCAATAAAAGTTTACAAAAATAAAATTAACATTATCACAGAAAATGTACTTCGTACTCAATAAATAAAAATAGTACAAAATGATGCTCAACTGCAACTCTGACTGCAATGCTTGAACGTTGGGAGGCAACAGCTGTCTTTGTTTACTTTTAATTATTAAAGTTTTTGAATTTATTTTTTGTGTGTGTTGAGGTTTTTAATCTTATATATTAATACGCAAACATCAAATGTTGTCGTACACTTTTTCAATATTTATTTTAGAATAAGGACAATGAAACGTATATCATTCGAAAGGTACTGCACCATAGATGTGCCGAATTATGTTAGATTTTAAATTGATGACCTTTGACCCGAAATATTAACGTTGAAAGTTTATATCAATTTTAGTTAGGTATTTCAGAACTGGGAAGAGGTAGAATGAAGAATGTGGTATCAGATGAAAGGTCTGGCTACACAATATGATTGAATATAAGATTAGTGACCTTTGACCTCAAATATGAGCGGAAAAAGAGCATTTATTAAATAAAAGCTAAACTATAAGAGATGGAAAAACACGATATAAGAAAGAAATTTAGACATTCATAAGATGTGCAAAAAAAACTTTGATATTTTTTACCATCGTTTACGGTTACCCTACAATAAGCACTTTTTCATGTAACAAGTGTCAATATATATTGTGATGGTAAAATTGCTTACAAATAGTAAATTTTGAAAAATTTCCTTTATTTTGACATCAAAATTATTGTGATATCTCGAAAACTATAGATGTTTTCAGTGTTTTTTGTATGAAAATTCGTTGGTTGAGAAAAATAACGGTATACGAAAACTTTTTTGCTAATATTTTCCACGAATAGTATGTTAAAAAAATTTCCCGTTATTATGACATCAAAAGTATTGCGATATTTCGAAACCTGTAGATTTTTTCCATGCAATGCATATCTTAAAGCAATGTCATTGCCTCAGAATGAGAAAAAAACAATTGATATTTAAAATTTTGATTTTGCAAGCAAATATCTCAGCCATTTTTCAATCGATTTTCCCTAAATTTTCTTTGTCTGAAAGTTTAATTAAATAACTTTTGAGAAATAAGAAAAGATTTACCGTTATCTCACTAATTCAATTTCTTATGTTGTTTTCAAAAAAACTCTAAAATATTCAATATTTGCTTAAAAATTAGACCAGACATTCTTTTTTTGTAATTTTATTTTTGTTTTTCTATTTTCTTCTCTCACACTCTTTCATATACCATATCATTTATTTGCAAAAATTGCTTCATTTTGACACATAATTTAATTAAGTGTTTCTATCATCGAAAATCATGAGCTACCCCTTTCATTTTTTTGATGAAAATTACACTTTTCAAAATGTTGTTTTTGTATTTTTTATAAAGTTCTACAGCTAAAAAAATAATTTCTGTGAAAAAATTTTTCAAATATTTCAAACCACTCCAAAGTTATATACACAAATATATGTTATAAGCCATTTTCTTATCTACTTCATATATTATACATATTATTATTATATCTCTATATATAAATAGGTGTACGCAGAACAGTTAAGAAACATTTTCTCCCGTGTTTCTCAACCAATTTTGATAATTTTTTTAAATCAATAAGAGAAGGGAAAAGGAGTGCACCGAATATCTCTCAAATCAGACGTTCCATACCACTGGTTACATTTGATGGGCGTTCAAATAGAGGCGAGGAACTTTTCATCAGCCCAAATTTTCGGTATAACTTTTGAACTATGAGTCACAAATCAATGAAACTTGGTAAGAACTTCCTTCCTTGACAAAGGGGGGTGGAAGCACTCATACAACTCAAAGTGGTTATATCAACTAGCTTCGGAAGCATTTCTACAAGAAAGTAGAATAAGTGAAGTTGGGTACTATGACGGGCATTGGACAAAGGGGTGTGGCTCCGCATATATAAGCCACATTTTTGATATTGAATAGCTTTAAAAGTAAAAATCACAGAACATGGAAAATCAGAATTGAGTTACTGTTTTGTGATTTCCTGCTGGTGGTGCGTTTGGTGCTGTAAGAGTTCGGTTACGTTTGCATATGAGTGAAGAAAGAAAAAAAATTTTTTCAATAAAAATACAAAAAAAAAAATCAATTTTTAAATGGTCGAATCTCGACCAAAGGTGATACTAGTATTTTTAATTAATTAACGATCGCGGCATTATTCTAAAGTGCTTCTGGTCCACTATTGGGTTGATCATAGCGTGGAGACAATGCGTGTACTCGTAAGTTTATCGAATTCTACTAAATTCGAGTGGAATCCTATTATTTTCTGAGCATCGTTTAAGTTAATTTCTGTTATTTATATTCTGGAAGTAGTGTAATAATTTTCAAAGTACTTTATTTCCTGCAACTATCCTTTTTACTTTCTTCTTAAAAAATGCCCATCTATTTCTGCGGAAAATCCTTTCGCACAGTTAGAATCGGGCAGCTATCATCTTCGATAGCGCTGCACTTGTTCATCGAATGCAAAACAAACAAATATCCTGGGAAACATAAAATCATGTTGAACACTTCAAAAAAAAAAAAAAAAAAATACTGCAAACAAAACAAAGAAACACTCCAGTGGTACTGAAGCGCCAAAGCAGCATGCAACCGTAGCGAAATGAGATAAAAAAATAAAATATCAAACAAGGATCAACAACATCAACGATCAACAGCAGCAGTGTACAAAAAAAGGACGAAGCAAACAAGTGCAACACAAACAACAACAACAAACACCAGAAAGCAAACAATCAACAGAAGCGGATCACAAGGATATGTGGGAAGAATCGAATGAAGAAAATACAACATGAGAAAACAAGTGCAACGGTATTTTGAATAAGTGCTTGTGTGTGTGTGTGTCTGTCTTGCACGCTGATAAAAAGGACAAAACGATCTGCGGGACTTTTAGAGGAAATGGAAATTTTTTTGATTTGGTTCACATGTAATGCTGAAGACTGCGCTCTTGGATTAGTGTGTGGGCGTATGTGTGAGAAGAAAAAGGATAATTCGATGCCAGAAAAAAAAAACCATCGGTTGAAGGCAGGACGAGTGTCAGACGCACGCATTTAATGCTGGCAATTAATTTGCTTTTGAGTGCGAAATTTTTTGAAGACGCTTAATAAAAATGTGTATAAAAAAGGATGGAGCGTGAGAATTTCTAGCGTGAGAAATGTGCATGAAGTAGTAAGCAGTTGATAAGAGCTAAGGTAAGCTACTCAGTAGGTATTTTGAGCAAGTTTAGTGTAAACATGCAGTGTATTTTTGTAATTTTGGAGTTAAATGAACCGAATATATTTATTTAATTATTATATTTGCTTCATTTTCGAGTTTTGACGTTTTTTCAAATTTTTTAAGTTATTTTACCCACGCATTTTTCATTTAAAAAAAATTGTATGAGCAGGCGCGCTTGCTAGACGAGAGTGGTCCCAGAAATACCTGACCTAACAAAGACAACACAATAAAATTTGCTTAAAAATATCTTTATTTGTCTACATAGTCTCCTTTAAGCTCGATACACATTTCCCAGTGATGACCAATAGTTTTGATACCCTGTTTATAGTGAGAACAATCAAGCTCTTCAAAATGGCAATCAATCGCAGACTCCACTTCTTTATTGTTGGCATATCTTTTACTTCCGAGCCATTTTTTCAAATTTGGAAAAAAAATAATCCGAGGGGCTATATCTGGCGAATAGGTTGCGTAAGAAATAAATGCAAACTTTAAATCATTGACAACTGGTGCATTGTCTTCATGAAACAAAACTATCTTTTTCGTGTAGCGGCCAACGAAACAGCGTGTCTAGTCTGCTGTATGATTTACTCTACACAGAGCCATTGTTGTTGTTGTTTGTTGCCTTTATTGTCTTCATGTTGTCTTGTTGTCAACATACTTGGCCCAAAGCTCAAATTTGTTTAAATAAAGGATGAATAGTTACATTAAAATCGATAATTATTTATTAATATCGATAAATTCACATACTAAGATCGATATTTTTAAAAAATGTTTAATAGCATGTTTCCACGGCACTCTGAATCAAGTATTTTGGCTTGTGAATTAAGAATGTGAAATAGCCTGTTCCCACGAAGAAATCTTAATTCAGTTTGACAGCTGAAACTATGTAGAGCTGAAAGCAATACTCACTTTGACAGCGGTCTTTGACTTTTTGTTTTGTTTGTTTTCTTCCATTGCTGTTTTCGATTAATTTTCGATAAAAATTAGAGACAAAACCGATTTGTACTTGATTCGGATGTTAGTTCAAACTGAATCAATTTCGAATGAGGTAATTCAGCTTGTCAAATGTTGTATGGCGAATTAGTTAATTCGGAACATAATTCAGCCTCGAATTACGAATGAGAGCCGAATTACGTTGTTGAAGGTGCCGTGGAAACATGCTATTACTCAATTAATGACTTTTTAATTATTTCTGTTCAAAATATGAGCAAAAGCTGAACATTTTAAAATAATTTTATAAACATTATTTTTCAACTGATATCAAGATCACCAATCGATCAATAAGTATGAATATCTTTTCAAATATTTTTCCAAAATATCAGGACATATCCTCAAATATTCACACAGTATTTCCGTGCATAAGTAAATCTCGCACAATAGATGCTGGCAGGAACTTCTGTCCGCATCACAACAACACGATAAAGAATCGTTTAAGTAAAAAAAGGCAACAACAACAATTACAATGCAAAAGGATTCCCAATGGGAGCTATTAAAATACATTATGGGAAAATTGCATGCACAAGATTGAGATATTGTATCTTCATGCTTAAAGAATATACGCAATGCTGCACAACAGGTTCGGCGGCAATAATGAATTCAAGAGCTGCTGCATGCATACCAAAGGCTGATACCATGGCCAATGCAGGCCTATGCAAACTCATTTCGTTTTCATTTCTATTCTTTACTCTTTCTTCTGTTTTCAATACAATTTGAATTAATTTTGTTTTCCTTTCTTTTGTAGTTTGTTTCCTTTGCGCTCGCTACTTTTGGCAGACAAAGTGTAGGAGTTCGATCTACATGTATCTGTATCTGTATCTGCATCTGTATCTTTATCTACTTGTATATATCTGTAGCTGATCTGGAGGTCTAGCTTAACAAGATACATGGGAAAAACTGCTATCTTTTGCGGTATCAAAAGCAAACTCAATAATTTATGGAAATATTGTACAATAAATGATGATCTGAGTTGCTCAACAGAACAGGTACCTTCTTGTGGAATACCACACAAAAGTTGCCAATACTAAGAGCGTTTTTTTTTTAGTCTTGGATGAGAAAATTTTAGAGTTAAATAAATCATATCTTTCACCTTTATTGCTGTGAAAAAAATGATGTTATCTGTTATCTGGTGTTATCAAAATATTTTTCTTATCCCGTCTTGCAATGAATATGATAATGTTTAATGAACACAAACAATTATTTTCTCTGCGCAATTCATACATTTTTCTATGAAAAGACTTTGTGTTCCAGATTTTGTCTTTTCTGGGGTGCAAACCGGTTTGGGTGGTTTTACTTTTTTCGACAACTACTCCTTTTACTCTTGCTCATATCGTCATCATATAAAATTCCCTTTGTTTGAAGTTGAATAACCTTTTGCCGTTTTTTTTTTCCTTGTTTCTGCGGAAGATTTTGAATTGAAGTTGAAGGAAACTGCGCATTTAGCGGCTTTTGTTCAAAAATACTATAATTATATGTAAATTTATTTAATTTTAAGCAGAAAAATTCAATAGAATAATATACCCTTTGGGACCAATTTAACAACCAGATTTGATTTATTTCATCATTTTGTGTCTTTTCCGTAATAACTGCCTTTTCATAATAACACCGAATATGGCCTTTTCCATTTCACTATAAGTGCGCTTTTATGTTTTGTGACTACTTCTGATGTACACTAAAAATAATAACAGTGAAAAGCTTAAATCCCATCCAAAAGTCGAGTTTTTTAAATTAACAGTCCTAACTGTTGATAAAATAACTGTTTTACTTAATCAGTCCACTATTAATTTAACATTTCAGACCTTTAAATTGAAGAAACTCGTCTGTTGGATACAATTTCACAGTTTTCCCTGTAAACCGAGCTATTTGTTTTTCTGAGTGTAAAAGATCAACTGATTAATTAAAGATCAAGATAAAGACCAGACATAAAAAGGCTCTAGCAGGTAACTGGGCTTCGCACATGACCAATATTAATTATTAGTTAACGACTAATCGAAGTATTAACAATGTATTCAAAAAGAAACAAAATCGAGTGTTCATAAGCAAAAATTTTTGAACTGTCTACTTCACGTGAAAAAATTTATAAAAGTACAAAAAAAAAAAAAAATAAAATTACATTGATTTCTTTACAATCGAAATATTATTACTTGCAACTTGAAACATTCCTTCACTGATCATGACACCGTCATGTAAACTTTACAGATTTATAGTTTTGAAAATCTGATATTCCACTCCATATCGTGCATCCATAAAATGTCAGAAGTCACATCATCTGAATAGATCTGTTCCCGTACTCTAAAGTTTAAGTCCAATTTACCAGGGGGCCAATTATGACATACGATGCTAATCGCATACACTAGCGCTTTTAAAATTTCGAGTTATTAAAAGAGCTTTCGCCTTTTTTCCCTTCGCGAACACCCTATTTTGAAATGCGAATGTGACAGTTCGCTTTTCAGTTGCGATTGTTATTTCTTAGCGCATTCAAAAGCGAACTTTAACAAAATATTTGCGAATTTGTGCAAATATTTATTAAAAATGTAAGTAAAATATATTGCGGATTATATGTACATAGTTTGTTATAGCATTTTACTTCGGAGAACTAAATGAAACACACCATTTCTAACTTTTATTTAGGAATTCAAAACAACACACAAATCAAACACAATTCAATATTCTTATTGAGTTTATGAAGAAAAATGAAGGCCTAGCAAAAGGATCTTTCTGCTCCTGAATATAGGTCTAAAACTAAAGAATTGTGGAGCCATATAACAGAGAAGTTAAACAGTGTTGGACCTCCCACAAAAACTGCAGACGCATGGAAAAAGGTAGATTGTACACAATTTCGACCATCATCATCAACTAATGCTACACGTCAACAAAATCAAAGAATTGGTGCTCCAAAATCGTCGTTTGACAGTCCGAGACCTTACTGGCCTTGTTGGAATATCGGAAGTGAAAACCATTTTGAGTAACCATTTGGGTTTTAGAAAAGTGAAATCTCGATTGGTGCCAAAAACGCTCAATTTCATCGAAAAAGAGCGCCGCGTTGCTGCGTGTGAAATAATGCTTTCCAACTATCAAGACAAATGATGATGAGACTTAGGTCTACGCTTACAACCTGAAAACAGCCGATCAATCGCGCAATTTCGACGTAGGATCTTGGGTTGGACAGTGGCACCAAGCCGAATGACAACAATTATAAATGCGGTTATATACATATGGTCTAATAAATTACTTTGGATGTTGTCTTGTATTGCTTCGTATTATGAAGAATGTGTTTTTATTCGATGATGTTTATGATGTTTACATAAGCACAAAAAATTTCTCAAATTTCAAATGTTTCTTTATTTAATTTTAATTTCCGCTGAAAGGCCAAGCAATTGTGCTTAGTGGAGACTTTTATTTGCCAACAGGTGGTACGTTTTAGCAAGTAGGTGCATTCTATCAGCCCGGCTGATCCGGGAACTTCTTAGAATGTAAATCGTGCATGCGGTTGGCGCGGGTTATACGTATCTATGAAGATTTCTTACCTCCGGGCGAATCAAAAAAAAAAAATAAAAAAAAAAAATCGGGTAAATACCGCGCCAAAAATGAGCCGAGACCGTGTTGAGAGTTTTCTTCGATTATACACTAAGGGAAAAAATATTAAATTTACCAATAACGCATTTCCATAAATCGACTATTTTTATTTAAATATTTTCTTAATTAAATAAAATATTTAAATATTTCAACAGAATTAATAAAAAATATACTAAAATTGTGCACGAATTTTTTTAAAATGTCTTTCAAATATTTAATATTTGAAAATAAAACTATCGCATTTAAAGAAAAATTATATAAAAATACTGAATTTAAAAAACAGCATATCGTCACATAAAATGCAAAGAAACGTATGATCAAAAAATTCGAAATTGTGTTTTTTATTGATTACGATTCACTACATTATATTACATGTGTGTTATGAATTTTAAACTTCTGCCACCAAAAATAACCAAGTTATTTGATTTGAAAAATTTGTTTCAATATCTCAAGTTGTTTGAATTTTATATCGTTTTTTGCTTCTCCTGTAAACTTATCAAAAGTGATGTTACGTTATTTTGCATTTTAGGTGACGATATTTAAATTCAATAAGAATTAAAATTTATAAGAAGCAAAATATGCAGGTAAATGACAGAAAATATCAAGTTGTCACTCAACCGTACATCATTTCATACAGCGACCACCCATCGCATGCACAAATCATCTTGTCCAAATATCCACCCTATATTACCCTTGCAACATTAACTAAATGAGAACTATAAGAAACCTGCAGGAACAGAGGGCGATGCTGTTGCTGCTTGTCGGAATATGTGTGTACGTGTGCGATGCTGTTGCTGCTTGCTTGTATGGAGTATGTGTGTACGTATGTGGTATAAATAAAATTGAAATACGGGAAAAAACGAGTTGTAAGGAAAATATTTGATTTATCCACGTAAAAAAAAAAATAAATAACTGGCCATTTCAGCCCTTGAAAGGACTTTGACCTAGCTTCTTATGATCAATTGTGTTGTGCGTGTTATTAAGTTTGTACACAATTGACCGAGAAATGGACCTAGAGGCTTAACCCCGACTCCGAACGACGATGAACGGAATGTTCTTATCCTCAAGAAGCTTTACATGGCATTTTGATTACTCTCTGAGGTTTGCCATTGTCTGCAGAGAGGTGGCGACCGTGCAGAAAAATCATTTTAATTCAAATAATTTTCTGTTGCTGCTGGGGTTCGAACCTGGGTCTCCAGGTTCGTTGACATAGCGGCCACGCACTTTAACCAACTACGCCACGGACGCCACAATTTATTCACGTAAATATATAAATAAAATTTAAGCTCAGGCGTGGATAATGTTAATATGCGTTATTTCCCTTAGTGTAGTGGTAACATATGGTGCATTATGAATTCCTTCCAATCGGCCAAACTGTAAACAAAGAATACTAGTTGGGTGTTATGCGTCGTTTGCGTAATGCTGTGCGTCAAAATATACCGGATTTGCTTTACGATAATGCCCCATCTCACACTGCACTCGTAATTCGTGATCATTTCGCCAAAAACTCGATCCATATTGTTCCGCAACTACCGTATTCGCCTGACTTAGCAACATGTGACTTCTGGATATTTGCTTAACTTATGAAATTTAACACCATTTTAAATCGATAGAAAAAATAGAACCCGAAACGAAGAAGGAATTGAAGACTATACCAGAAGAGGACTTTGCAGCATGTTTTGAAATTTGGAGAAAACGTTGGCACAAGTGTATTGCATCCCAGAGGGGGGAACTACTCTGAGAGGAATGAAATGAATTAAGAAGAATAAATAAAGATTTTTTGATTTATAAATAAATTCCCGATATTTTTTTTTTTTTAATAAATCTTACTATACAACAAACTTTCATCATTTATTTCTCTTCAAAGTAAGGGTTAAATTCGGCAGACTTAATAAAAAAAAAGCTTCATTGATATTTGGGCTAGCCCGCCACGTTATCTCTCAAAGTCAACGTGCACAAGCAAAAAAAAAAAAAAAAAAAAAAACTAAAAAGATTAAAATCAAGTTAAAAATAAAAATATGTGATTGTTGAACAATTTCGCGGAAGCCGCCTTGAAACACATGCATTCATTTTTGAATTAACGCATGATTAACGAGAACGATCTCGGTCATTCAAGTGATGATTGAAAGCTCAAAATTTCCTGATAACGATTGAGCGTGTGAGCCTATATAAAGCAGCATAAGTGCTAATTTGCCAAATCAGTTGAGTTTGCAATTTGACAAGTAAAAGTTAGTTAGGAAAACGCAGTGTTCTACTCTGAAAAAGCAGACAGGCGTGCCGCAGATTTAAAAAAAAAATATTTCCAAATAGAATATTCGCAAAAGCAATTAATTTTTGAAATTTATTGAAAAGAATTGAAGTTTGCAAAAAAAAAAAATAAAGACTTAACAACCCAGAGAAAAAAAAGGCAAATCAACACAGAACAGAGATTAAATAAATACAAAATGAAGTGCGTCACATTGTTTTCATTGATGCTGATAGGCAACCTTATGTGTCTGACATTGGCTGCTCCCACCTCAACGGAGCTACGTGCCGAACATCAGCTAAAGCTGCGTACAAAACTTTCTCCACCCATCAAATTCAAACATGCCATCGATGATCCGATACTTAATCAGCTAGATTCGGCGCTTCAAAAAATTTCCACAGTCTACATGCAGGCACTCTTTTCGGGCACCCACTCACCCGAGCTGGATGTGCATATGCGCAGCATGGAGATTGAATTGTTCGATCTGCTCGATTCGCTGTACAAACAGCAACGCATGTCTGACTACATGAGGTATGAGGGCGAGGTCACACGTCAAATGATACTCTACAATATGTTGAAGAAGCTTTTCGGCTATGCGGCCGAGGAGAATGAGGAGATGAAGTGAGTTGAGAACGTGTAGAGTATCGTGGTTAAATAACGAGAAATATCATCAGGAGAACAAGATTCCAGAATTTGCCGCAGATACTTGGGTAAGCAGTCTGGATGCCAAGCATTTCCAACGTGAAGGTGTTACAAAGGAATTCAAATGCCGCAAACTAATAGTCTGGAATGGAGACGCTATAAGACCTATAATGAATTATTTAAAAAAATGTTATTCATAAAATTTTTATAATATATAAAATCCTTTAAAAAAAAACTGATTTGCCTATAAATATCAGGTGTATCAACTAGAGGTGTAGGCTTTGATTTTTTAAGTATGAAGTAGACACATGGAGATTATGCATGGAAAATAATATCTTCAAAACTATCTATCAAAACTGCCAAGCGATCAGCTATTAAATAATACATCTATGCAATCCTACACCTCTTCTTGATACACTCTTTCGAATATTGACAGTTGTTAATTATAAATAGAGGAAAAACATTTGATGGTTGTTTCATAGAGTCACATTAACGTAGCTTCTGTTATGTTAAAATCCACAAACATAAAAAAAAATATTAAATTTTCAAGTCATACTAATTGATTGACAGCACTTCCGCTTTTCAATCTTGAAAACTTATGATAAAAAAAACTTATTTATTAAAATCCATACATTATAGCAGCTTCCGAAAACCAATAGTTTAGTCACAAAAAAAAAAAAACAAAAAATAAAAAAAAAACAAAAACAAAAAAAAAATCTTCAAAAGGTAAAAAACAACGGAAAAATTAAAATTAGGGGGGAAATCTAAGAAAGTGAAAATTACAAAGAGTTCAAAGGATTTTCGAAGGACGTGTGTCAGCCGGCAGGTACTCAAGACACACAAGCAAAAGAAATCAAAATTAAGAAAACACAAAAACAACAACAAACTACAAAAGAAAACACCATCTTCATTACAATTCAATTACATAAGCATAGGAAGTAGTTGTAAGAAAAAAAAAAATAAAATAAATCTTATCACGACAGCCTTAAGAAAGTCCTTCAACAATTTGTACCGGAAGTGATTTCAAACACTTTTGATTATGAGTTTTTTTTTTCTCTCTGGCGCAGAGAATCCTTTCTCAAAGTATGTTAGGCACATTGATTGTTGTTGTTGTTCCTCCTCTTGTTTATTTCACGCAATATGCCATCATATGCTGCATATGAGCGTAGAATTGATTTGTTTTGCGTGTCCGTTTATTTTTTTTTGTTCATTTGGTCATTCTATCTAACTGTAAAACAGTGAATTTAACCGAATGTGGGAAATTTTCGATAGCGAAACAAACCATTTGGTGTGAAGATTTCGAATTGATATTTGAAATAAAAAATTGTAAGGATTGCATAAATTAAAAAAAAAAACGGATGTGAAGGCGGCCGGATATAACAAAACCTTTACAATAAAGCGGGAATATCTCAAGCGGGAATGAATAAACAAATTTGTTGAAAAATACGATTTTATTGAAAAAAAAAAAATATTTGTATAACAAAAGAAGGAATTACTCAGAAATGTACCTTTTAGAGAGGTTTGAATAAAAATGAGAAGAGTCGAGACCTTAGGATTTTCTTTAAAATATTTTAAGAAAGTATTATTAATGCCACCGTTTTTTGTTTTTTTGTTTTTTTCGACGGAAAAAAATATTCCTAGTTCAGACGATAGCTACTTAAACAAGGATTAATTTGTTCTTTTTTTTATTTTTCCCTCAGATGTTTCAGATTGGTGATATCCTGCAAACCGTCAATTTTATCCTGCACACCGTCAAAAAAAAAATAAAAATCAAATAACGTCAAAAACCGCTTCAAAAATTCTGAAAAAAATTTTTGTTTTCTTTAAATGTTAATAAATATATGTGCAAAATTTTAAAACGATATCTTTTTCCTTCTATAAAAAAATTTTTTTAACTTTGTAACCTATATGCCCCTTAATAATACTTTATTAAAATATTTAAAAAAAAAAATTCTAAAAAAAATTTTTTGTATTCTTTAAATGTTAATAAATATACAGTGACTCAAAAAATTGATCGCATGTGTGTAAGCAGTGCGTGTATCAGTATATTGTGTACAAATTATTAAAGCCACTACTGTAAAAGTAAAGTAATATTTCAGTGCTTATTTAAGTGTTTTCAATTTTTTGAGTTTGCTAAAAAATAATAAAAGAATAACCAAACTTCGAAGACTATTTTATTGAATGTGGTCATTAACTTTGATTTTAGTGAGACTTGTTTATTTAAGGTAAAACTAAACTAGTTTTTAAGTTTGTAACTACAAAATGTAATTATTTGAACATTCTTTCAGATGAAAGCAATATCACCTGAAAAGTTTAAGCAAATTGAAAATTTCTTGCGTTTCTCATAGGCAAATTTCTCGATCTGTAAAGTGTTCCATTTCAACAGTTAGCAAAGTTCGCGCTCAATGTGAAAATTTGACGATTAAGAACTGCGCTGGACGAAAACCCATTATATCAAATTTATTAAGGCGCCGAATAATACATCAAATTACTCATGGGGTACACGATAATGCTGTTGAAATAAATAAAGAAATGCTTGAAAATAAATGACTTCATTCATGTTTTGGACGAAACAATTAGAAATCTTCTAGAAAAAAATGGTTTTAAAGGTCACTTTAAAGTAAAGAAACCCTTATTGTCTAATCGCTATAAGAAATTGCGGCTCAAATTTGCCCGTAAGTACAAAAATTACACCATTGACGATTGGAACAAGGTTATATGGTGCGATGAAACTAAAATTAACAAATATGGGTCTGATGGGAGGAAGTGGACTTAGAGAAAAAAAGGTGGAAAATTATCCAGTAGACATGTTCAGCCAACAGTGAAATTTGAAGGAGGCTCAATAATGCTGTGGGGGTGTATGACTTGGATGGAAGTTGTAAAGTGTCATAGAATTACAGGAAAAATTACAGCACAGGACTATATTAATATTTTAAAAGCAAACCTTTTCCAAAATTTGGATATGTTGGGAGTTGTTTTGGAGGAATCGATTTTCCAGCAAGACAACGACCCAAAACATACGGCTAGGATAACAAAAATGTGGTTCCAGGAAAATTCTATAAACGTCTTGGACTGGCCACCTCAATCACCTGATTTAAATCGGATTGAGCACTTGTGGTGGAGCTTAAACGCGGATTGAGGGATGGTGAATGTGCGCCACGAACACTCGATGATATCTGGCAAAAAGTCCAGATAAAATGGAATGTACTGCCACAGGATTTATGCAAAAATTTGGTGGAAACCATGCCACGAAGAATAAATGCTGTTTTGGAAGCACGCGGAGGCTACACAAAATATTAGCTTTTAAACTCAAATAAATGATCGAATATGTTTAATTAACTTTTCTAATTTATTTTACTACAAATTCTGAATAATTAAAAAAATAATGTATTTTTTATTTAAGAAAAATTAAGTTTGCAAAAATATATAATCTTTTCATAGCCCATTTTTTCGTTTTCCTGTAATATTTGTTTGTAAGAAATTCCAGAACATGCGATCAATTTTTTGAGTCACTGTATGTGCACAATTTGAAAACGATATCTTTTTCCTTCTATAAAAAAGAATTCCCGAAAAATTTTTTTTAAAATTTGTAACCTATATGCTCCCATAAACTACGTGGCGTCCGTGGCGTAGTTGGTTAAAGTGCGTGGCCGCTATGTCAAAGAACCTGGAGACCCAGGTTCAAATCCTAGCAGCGACAGAAAATTATTTGAATTAAAATTATTTTTCTGTACGGCCGCCACCTTTCTGCAGACAATGGCAAACCTCAGAGAGTAATAAAATGCCATGTAAAGCTTCTTGAGAATAAGAACATTCCGTTCATCGCCGTTCGGAGTCGGCGTTAAGCCTGTAGGTCCATTTCTCGGTCAATTGTGTACAAACTTAATAACACGCACAACACAATTGATTATAAGAAGCTAGGTCAAAGTCCTTTCAAGGGCTGAAATGGCCAGTTATCAATCAATCAATCAATGCTCCCATAAACAACAACCCTTTATAATCTTATAAAATTGTGTTATAATCGTTATAGAACATCAAGAACAAAGACCAATGGAAAGAATTATCAGAAAAAAATTATTATTATATAAAATAATGCCAATTTCATACAAATTGTAAATATAACCTACATACAGCGATGAAAAAAATAATAGAAGCGATAATCACTTTAACATTTCGAAGAATCAAAAAAAAGAAAGCTTTCAGTTTCATCTGAAAAACCCATAAAAAATTAAATGCACCAGTAATTAGTCACACAATACAGAATAGATTGATAGAAAATGATTTTAAAGCACATTCAGCAAGAAGAGTGATATACTTGAGCAAAAAAGAAAATTCGCAACAGTGTAGATTTTTCAAGAAAACATACGAAAAAATTGGAAAAAACGTGTTGTGACCAGACAAAATAATGGTTAATTTGTTCGGATCTGATGGAATGCCTCATGTAAGGTGCCCAAAAATACTACACTTAATCCGAAGCATACAGTTAAAATTATTAAACATGGTGGTGGTAGTAATATGTGGGCCACAGATTATTTAAATATATTATATAGCATAATGCTTCCATTTTCCAATGGAGAAATGCAGTTAAAATGTGTGGTTATGCAATATAACGATCCCAAACACTCTTCGCAACTGGCAAAAAAAAAATAGTTCCGGGACAATGGCATTAATTTATTAGAATGACCATCGCAGTCACCAGACCCTTATCCAATTGAACACCTTTGGGTTATCTTAAAGATAAAATAAAAAATAAAAAAATAAAAAAATAGCTGGCTATAAATCCAAAAACAAAGAAGAATTGTAGATGAAAAGTACAGGATGAGTGGTATGCTATTGATCCCTCAATTTGTGATAAACTGGTGGATTCCATGGCCCATGGGTGCATTGAAGTTCTAAAAAATTGTGCTGCCACAACAAAATATTAAAGTTCAACTAGTTTTCAGCATAAAATTAGTAGATTTTATGTTAGTTAGTATGTTAGTTATAAGTCTTTTGTTTCTATTATTTTTTCCAAGGACAATAAATGAAATGATTTTTTTTTTCGTTTTATTCTGTTAATACTATTACGGTTGTATTCATAAAAAATTATGAACCTCTTTATGAAAAATTGAAAAACATTAACATGGTTGAATAAATAAGGTTGTCGCATGGGCGAGAGCGCGTTCCCATAAATGTCAAATCGAAGTTGACAACTCATACAAAATCTGAAAACGAAAATTTATAACATGAAAAGCCGTTGAGTTGTTGTTGTTGCTTTTCATTGATTTTGACAATTATGGGTACTGAGAAGAGAGTACGATAGCCACGAGACAACCTTATTTATTCAACTATGTTTCAAAATAGATCAAAAACAAAGAAAATGTCAAACAAATTATCGAAAAAGTTTGTTTATAAATAAGAGGATTTTTAAAAATGGCTGATACGTTCAATAAACCCCTCATAAAGCATTTTTAAAATTATTTGCTCTCATTTGAGCACAAATATTGTCAAAAATAATTAAAAATATTTCAGAAATTTGGAAAATATGTCGAAAAAAATTCAAAATATATAAACAAATTCAAAACAAAAAGAAAATAAAAACAAGAAAATTTGTCAAAACATTTCAAAATATTTACAAAAAAAATAATAAAATTACAATTTTTTTCAGTGCAGAGGGTAGCTTCGAAAAAATGTTGATGTTTAAACAGGAAAATCTTGACGAAATTGTGACAAATAAATGAAAAGTCATTGAATTTATCAAATACACAAACCATTATTGACACTCTTCCCACTTCAAATCGAAAGTGTTCCTATTTTAACTACAAAGCAGCTACAACATTTTTATGAATAACAAAATTTTAAAAGACTTCTTAAAATTAAAAAGCTTTTTAACTATTGAACGTTTTAAAGATATTTTTATGAATACGGCTGTTAATATCTAAGTCATATGTAAACTTTGAAAAAAAAAAATTCATTACACAAAAAAAAATAAAAAAAAAAACACAAACGTTTCTATTATTTTTTTCCATCACTGTATGACTGTAAAAAAGAAATTAACTTTTATTAAAAAATATACTTTCTCATGTTTAGAGTCACCCTGTGAAGTCATGCCGCAGTTTATATTATTCGTGAAAAAAGTGTCACATTTGTTGTTAATAAATTTTGTTTAATTCAAATGTAATTAATAATTTTCTGCAAATTAAAAACAAACCGTATTCAAAAATATTAATCCTTTGAATATTTATTGATATTTCAAAGAATGTAGGCAATGCGGGCACTTTGATTCTACTGCAATATCTGAAAAGCGTTAGTAACGCCATCTAGCGATGAATAGTTATTATGTTCGTAGTAGCTCGCTTTGTATTAGCAAAGACAACAATCGCTGTTGAATAAAACTTGCTTGATTGTCTCGCTCGCAGCAGAGCTTACTCGTTACTTCCTCTGTTACTAGTCACATTCGCCTGCATTGTTCTGCTCGCCTAGTAATTTGCAGATTTTTGACAAACTCGTATTGTTCAGATGTTTTTTTAGATTTTTTTTTTTTTGAGATTTCTCTCTCTCATAATGCAGCGATTTAGACGCAGATTTTTTTATACCAATTTAAAATTGGAAATTGCTATATAAATAAATTACTCAAATAAATTTCGAATAAATTTAGGAGATGAAAGCTTTAAAAATACTTTTTTTTTGTAAATTCATTTTGATCAAATGCGGTTCATAAAATATCAATGTTATTATTAATTTTAAAGTTCTTTATGGATTGATATGATGGAATTGAAATTTTTAAAGCAATTTTTTTTTTAATAAATTAATTTCGAAAAAATATTAAGAAGGAATCGAGAGCTGGATTTAGGGAGAAAAATATAACCCAACAGATCGTTTTTACCATCAAATTGTTAGAAAGGTGTTTTACATTAGAATTAATTGAGCCATAATTTGATAGCAAAGACAGGGTTTTTGGGGTGCTATAACCTAATGAAATAATTAACTCAAAACTTACCCAAGTTTATCTAAAGTTTTAACTTGAAAATAAAACAATTTTTGTTTTGTTTGTTTGTTTTAATCATGCATATTGACAGTTTTTATTATATTATATTTTCATAATTCGCATTATCCGTTATGTAATTTATAACTAGAATTTTAATAAATTATATTTTATTATTACACATTATCATCTTTACATCATCATTGCGCGCTTCCATAAAATTTAATATTAGTGAATACGTCTTAAAATCAATTGTCATAAATTTTCTTTTTTTTTGCGACTTTATACAAATGGGCTCTAATGAATGATAGTTGTGGTTGTATAATTAAACAGTTTTCTTTTTTTCAAGTGACTCTTGAAGTTACTCTTTGTTCTCGTTTTAACATTTATGCTAACTTCGAAAGGTTTTTTTTTTATTATATTTAATTTAAATTTGGACTAAATTTACACAAAATATCGTTAATTTCAAAAAGTGCCTAATTTTAAAAAATGTTTGCTTATAAGTTGCCGAAATATGTATGTTTGTAGAATTTATTGACTTACACTAAAATATCGTTTAAAAAAATTTTATACTAATTTTTTAGTTACCATGGCAATAGGTTTGGGATTTTTTTTTTTAACTTTTAATTTGAGTGTATTGTTTTCTTTAATTTTTAAATTGTATTAAATAAATTTTTAGCCATACATATGTATAAAAGTTGTGCGTTTTATTATATAACATAATAAATGCAATTTTTTCACATTAAATTCATGTTTATTTGTTTGTTTGTTTGTATCAACAAGAAATTATAGAACCTAATTTTATTACAAAAATATTCGAGTACAATAATATCTACATAGTTACGCATTTATGTATATGTGATATTACGCCGAATAGTTGGATAAACAATACAAAACTTTTGACTATAATTTTAATTTAAACTAACCGGGTTTTTAAGAAATTATTTTAAAATTTTACAAGTTGTAGATGTTAACGATTTGGAAAGAAAGTTTGCAAAAATACTCAGAATTTTATGTACAAATTACAAACAAATTGCGCTACACCAGCGAGCAGTTTTATGAAGCTGCACACTGGTACGAATTTTGGTGCTTTTGAATAATTTTTTTTTTTAACTCGAATAAATTGAGTTCCTTTCGTATTTGATTAACGTGGCTTAAGTTTAAAATTAAATTTAAATTTACACTAGCTTACATCTTAAGACGTCTACGTTATGTTAACAATATACATGAAGTTGAACTTCAGCTAGTTTACAAACTAGCTTAAGTTTTTCATAGAAAATAAAAAACAAAATCAAAAAAAAAAAAAAGAAATTTAAACAAACACAATTCTTGGATACTCAGAAAATTAGCTCAATCATTTTAGAATTAACATTCAAAAATATATACCCATTGGGTGCTATCATGTGTCGCATTGAAAATGGTACAATTGTTAAGAGCATCCTTTTTCAAAAATTCAAAATTATGCAATGGTATGCTTGAGTTGTGCTACATTGTGTGTCATTGGGGGAACTAAAAAATTTGAATATTTGGAAATTTCAAAAGAGAGTAAATAACTTTTTCTTTCAATTCTCATTTTCGACACATTTTAGCACAATTTTCGAATGACGAAGCTTACTCGTTTTCAAAAGCAATGCAACTTATAGTAGCCACATTGGGCACATAACAGCACAAAATATTTTTTAACAATAAATCAAAAATGACAAAGCTAACTTTATGCATATAATTCTCAGTAATAAAACATAAATAGCTGCCTTCAAGCTGTACACTTAAAACATAGACAAAACATAGAAAGCACTTTTTCACTTAAACATTATAATATCATTCATCGTTAATATATATAATAAATATATATATTTATATATATATATAAAAAAGTTAGTTAAAAACTTAAAAAATAAAAATAGTCAATAAACCGTATAAAAGCAGACTAAATTCGTTCATGTTTTGTTCGCCAGCGTATGTATGTGTGAGTAGAAAGGGGAGAATATTAAAATGAGTGATTTTGGAGTATTGCGCTCATTTGCTGAGTTACAGTCGCTTGCAAACTGTGTGCTACGCTATCAGTCAGTCCATAGGAGAGTGTTTCTTTTGGAGTTGGTGTGTGTTTTGTGTGTTTTATGTGTTTGTTTTTTTGTTTTCTCCCTCCTTGTGTTTTATGTATGAGTTCTTTTCTTAACGAATTTCATGTGCCGTTAATCATCAAAGAATATCAGGTGTATTTGTCTCATCGTGCGAGTGCTGCAGCAGACCCTTGCGTTCATCTGGAGCGGTGCTTACATTTTCTGCCACCGCAGATTGTTCAGCGATAGCATCGGCGTACATGGACTCGTAGACGGGATTTGCAAAGTTGCCCTAAGTGGAAGAAATGAAAAAAATTTGTATTTAAACTACAAAACTTCATGTGTATAAATAAAGATCCGCCATTTTTTATACTTTCATTTTCGGATTTTTATGTGTTGTTAACCGCAATAAGAAAATACAAGAAAAGGAGGGATCTTTCAACAGAAATAATGGTTGGGTGTCTAATTTCAAAAAGAGATATGGCCTTCGGCATTTGTGAGGTTAAACTTTCCAATAAGTCAGCATCTGTCGAACTATTTTTTATCCAGCTTAGAAATAAAATCAAGAAGATAAGTTTTCCAACAATAGAGTTGCATAATGCTGATGAGGTGGGATTATTCTTTAAACACATTACCAATAAAACACTAGTGAGCTGCAAGGAAACATCCACTCCTGGTCGCAAAACTAGCAAGAAATGAATAACAATCCTCGATAAAATCCTAGAGCACTCAAAATACTTCAAGCATGCATCATACATTTTTTCCTCGGGTAAAAATTATAAAATAAAAAATACATTGAACTTGTATTTTAAAACTTTTAAAACTATTTTGTTTACTTTTTTGGGTTGTTATAAAACGAAAATTTCTGGGATCTAAGGGACTTCCTAATACTGCTCTATTAGTTTTAGATAACCATGCGTGTCACCCTAAAGATAAATGGCATCAAAAGTGATTATGGGATGATAACCGTTGTGTCTTCCAGCTTCAACCAATGGATCAAAATATTACAAACTTAATAAAACCTAACAAAAGTTTATTATAAAAGTCTTTTGGCGCATTTGATAGGGAATAGAACCGTAGATCTGAAAAAATATTCAAGGAATTAAATTTAAGACATACCATCTATACCCTGGCTAGTGCATGGAAAAAGTATCATCAAGCTCCACATGCAAGTGTTGGAACGTATTATTCAAAGCAGATGTTGAGAGGAGTGAATAGGACGGCATTTCTCTCAGCAGAATAAAATTAGTAAGTTAATGAATGCACAACCCTTAGAACGATGCTCGAAAATCTTGCGTCAAATGAATCTTTCACAAATGAAGAGCTTTATGAATGGATGCATGAAAGTTTTTCGCACAAAGGAGTGGCTAATGAAGCCGTAGAAATTGAAAGTACAGATAAAAACAACGTTAAACTTATTCCACTTCCTCTAATAAAAGAATCAGTTGCTGTGCAATCATTTAATACGTGCATTCAATATTCTAAAGAAAACGTCATACCAATAAAATACAGTATATTTTTATACTTCGAGATTGCTGCTCTAAAAAGCCTTAACAATAAAAAAAGTACAGACAAAATTAACAGATATTTGCAAACGAAACTAAGGGGTTTCATAATAAAAAATTAACTTTTTGCTTTACAACCCATAAAAGAGTGCTCTATTTATCATTATTCTTGCTCTATATATTTTCCTAGCTGGGTGCAACAACCTCAGTAAATCCAACAGCCTCGGTTTTATTAGTTGCGATACAGACCGAGTCTGTTCTGTATATTCATCTAGATTTAAATAACATTTACCTTGTCATCCTCGTGCACAAAGGCGGGCGTCTCATCCACATCGCCGCGATACATTGGATTTGTGAGCATAATTTCGACATTGTCAGTGAGTCGCGCATGCGAAAACGGTTGCGAAATACGATGTTTTCTACATGACAAAAAATAAAACACATCAATTAATTAAAAGTTTCCCCATTTTTCTCTCCAATTCGTTTTGCTTACTTAAGGAAAAAGACGGCGCCGCCAAACATAGCCAACAGCAAGATTATGGAGGCTATTATTACAGCTAATATGGACAGCACATGTGCAGTTTGCTGTTGCTCACCACTTAAAGCATCAGCCTTGTCCGAAAGACAGGGTGTAATGTTGCCATTCGAGCAGCTAGTGTGGGGAAAAATCGAAATGTTTAGATTCAAAATTACATTTAACAATACACTCCAACACTCTTACAGGCATTCATTTATGGAGCTGCCCTTGAGGCAGATACCACATTCATCTTCGACACAATTGGGTGGCACGTCACAGGCATCACCCGTCCAAGCGCCAAAGCAAGCGCAGTGTGGCACCGTGTAGGCATCCAAATGGCAGACGCCACCATTTTTACAATAGCTGATGCAGGGATTATCAGCGGCAACAGGTCGCTAAAAATATTGAAAAAAAAAACAAAATTATGAAAATTATATTTAGCACGGCTAAGAAATTTATTCACCTCGCAGAAGTCGCCATTCCATTGATTCGTGCAGTTGCACATTGCTACGCCTTTTATAACATGACAAGTACCGCTATTTTGGCATATAATGCCAGTGCAGGGATTGCGTGAGGGCACCTCCGATTGATCGCAGACTAAAGTGGAAATTTAAAGAAATTTAAAATTGTAATAAATGGAAATTTAAAAAAATGTGCGAAAGAAGTCAAATAAATTGTCAACTATCTTGTCCCAGATATCACCGTTTTTCAGATAATTTATAAATTTTTCTGTGAGCATTTTGAGCAAAAATGCTGTGAAATTCACCGAACTTTTAAAATTTAAGTGCAGATTACTTTTGGTACATTTGTAGAGTGTTTTTTTTTAAGCCTTTGAATTTAAAGAAAACACATGAGATAATTATTTGTATTCAATCGAGAGAATACGTTTTGCAAAAAGTTATCAAACACAATTTCGGTCGTATGCCCATTACAGCTGGATCTTATGAATATCATCCAAGAGACAAAGTTTTCTTTTCACTTTTCAATCATTTCTGGTCTTGTTGGTTTCTAAAGTCGACTGTCGTTGATTTGGTGTCAAATCAAAAGGTCTTGGAAGCCAATTTACGGGTTCATTAGGCAAAATTAAACGTTCATTGAATGTTTCTTTTAATAAGTTGATTGTTTCGTTTTCTGTAGGGTACGGAGCACCATCCGCCAGGAACCACATCTCTTTCACATTCATGCCATTCGATTGAGAGCCGAAAAGGTCATTAACCTTGACTATATAGCGAATACCAGTGATCGTAACAGATGATTAGCTTCATTTTTGAAAAAATATGCTTCAATGAATCCACCAGTTCGCAGACCGCACTAAACTGTGCATTTTTCTCGATGTAATGTCGTTGCAGTGATCTCATGTGGATCATCTCGATAATTTTTCCGCAAAATTAGCCTCAACGATGAATAGAATTTTTCGATAAAACAGCGGATCCAAACCAAGATCTATGCTTAAGATTTGGACAAAGACGAAGCTGTTGTGAATGATGTCAAATTGATAAATTTAGAGCATCTTCAACACTCTCCTGAAGAGGTGTCATCTCACAATTGGTACAGACTTAAAAAACGCCCTTTATTTTGGCGTATATTTTACATTGACCCTTATTTTTTATGGTAATCAAAGCAACATGTTGTAGAGCAAAATAAATACTTTCTTATGTTATTTGTACACCAAAATCTTTTTAAGTGTATTTTATACACCATACAGAGTATATTTTATGCTCGGAAAAGTAGTGAATTGTAGGCAATTTCCTTGTTCTTTTTTTTTTGTTCTGAGCGTATTTCACACACCAGAATTTCCAGAATTTATATTCTAGAAAAATTTTGTTTGAAAAAATCTTTATCTCTTTCTTATGTCATTAGATGTAAGATCTTGAAGGCTTATTTTAATTTATATACTTTAAACAAAAATCGATTTTTTTTCGAAAAAGTCTTGCAGTTATTGGCTGCACCCGTATTTAAGTAATTAAACCACGGTATGACATTCAAAACGAGGACACTTCTAATTTGAAGCTTTGAGAGTACAATTAATTTGAGTATATATGTGAGAAAATGGATTAGGCGCAACTTACATATTGGCGGACTCGATGTCTTGCACAGATCTGTCTCACAGCGTTCGCCAACGTAGCGCTCGGAGCAGGTACAAACTAGCTGCTGACCGCGTTCTGCACAGATGCCGGAATTTAGGCAGAAATTCTTGCAAGAGTCTGACTCGCATTGTTCGCCATAGAATCCTGCCGGGCACTGACAGCGCGGACCACCTTTGTTGCCTATCGAGCAGACGCCATTGTTCTTGCAGAAGTCATTACAGACATTGACCTCACAGCGTTTGCCCGTGAATCTAAAAAGAGTATTTAATAGATTTTATTTTCTAATAATTCAAATTCGAAGTTCTCCTCACCCATCGGGACAGGCGCATTGTGTGGTGCCGCTTATGGTTTCCCTGCAGATGCCACCGTTTTCGCATGTCAAATTCACACAATGTTCGCATTCATCGCCAAAGTAAAGCTCGGGACAAGTGCAACGCATGCCTTCGTCGGTAATGAGGCAGGAGCCGCCATTGTGACAGCGACTTTGACATTCCGGCACAGAGGTTTCACAACGTGCCCCCGACCAACCAGGTGGACAGCTACATTTTAGCGGTGGCGGTTCTGGCGAACCGGGCAACTGCGGTGCCACGGTGCAGAGTCCACGATTTTGACAATAACCCGAGCAACGATAGTGCTCACAATGATCGCCTTCAAATTGTGGCTGACAAATGCATTTCGGCACATGATCTACTACCTTGCAAGTGCCCAAATTACATTTGAGTGGACAATAGTTGGGTACTTCGGCGTGAGCCTTACACTCGCCATCAACCATAACCAGATCACTGGGGCACAAACAGCTATAGCCGCTATTCGTTTCAGCCGAGAGTATACAGAGTGCGCGCAAAGGCTTGCAAGCATCCCTGCTGCAAGGATTGGTAACTAAAGAGGGGGAAAGAGAATGCATAGTTAAAATTTAAATTGTTATTTTTTTTAAATAATTTCATTTACTTACTATTGCGATTCTGTTTCAGAGGATGCAGTATGCCAATGTCCGAGGAGCGGTAGCCCTTGAGCAGGTAGGTGCCATTATCATTGCCAAATTTATTCATCTTTATAATGCTCTGATCGTAAAGCTTAATGTATAGATAATCCTCGAACACATCGATTTTTTGTGGTTTTTCTGTTATGAAGGAACAATGGATAGATTGATTTATTTTCGGACAGGTATTTTTCTTTTAATATCCACTCACCTTTATTGGAAAAGCGACGCACAACATTGCGATCCTTGCCGTTGAGGCGGCATGTCTCAATCGTGCCCTTGCGATAATCTGCCCAATAGAGGCGACCCGTTGGATAATCAATCGACAAACTAATTGGCCAACCCACATCAGTTTCCACCAAACTCTTTTTATTCGAACCATCGAGTGAGGCCACTAAAATACCATTTTCCAAAGTGGACCAAATCATGATGCGTGATTCGGGCTCTAGCACAATATCCGTGGGATTCATGCCGGTGGAGACAAGCGATAAATGCTTTTTACCTTCGATATCGGTAGCAATGATTTGATTGTGACGCGAATCAACAATGTACACCATCTGAGTGATCCAATCAACGGCTAAAGATTTCGGATCATCTAGATCGGGTATCTGGAGGAGAGAGGTGGAAATTAGAAAAAAAAAATCTACGCGATGCTTGATCATTAGGTTCTCACATCGAATTCTGTGAGCTCTTTGAGATCACGTCGCACACGTGTGGCAAAAGCTGCGTCGGCGTGCGGTGTAGCTATCTTCATAGTATGCACTTTGCCATGATGTGAGTCAATCCAGAAGAGCAGCGTATCCTTGGGACGTATGAGAATGTCGAATACGTCGATTTTCAGGCTATCCGTTTGGAAGAAGCCAACCACGGTGGTACCCTCTTGTTTGGCGGGCAGTATAAAGCGGAACTCCTGCTCCGAAGCAAGCAGTAGGATCTGATCTGGACCTAAGAGCGAGAGAGAAGATGATTAGCAAGCATTATTAATCTACGTGAAAAAAGGTTTTTTTTGTTAATCTACCTGAAGCCAGACAGGTGTCATTCTTCTTTGAGCCTTTATGATAGCCCTCGGTACATTTGCAGTTATAATGACCCGCTTTCTTTTCAATGCATATCTGCGAACAGGTGCCGAAACCACAAACGGGAGTCTGGCAGTTCATCTCATCCGAGCCATCTATGCAATTGTATTGACCATCGCAACGGAATATTTTCGATATACAATGATCATCCTCGCACTGGAACTGATCGTGTCGACATTTAGGCAACGCTGCACACACCTCATCGGATTCATCCTCATTGTTTCCACAATCGTTGACACCATCGCAGAGCGCCGACTTGCGTATGCATTTAAGGTTGTTGCATCTATTTGGGATATACAATGGATAATTAATATCGTTATAGGAAAACTTGGGAGAAAAAACCCACTTAAAGGCATTTGCATGACAGTGAACGTGAGCGCATGTTTCATAGCTCTCATCGCTTCCATCGGTACAGTCATCCCAACCATCACACTTCCAACGTGACATGATGCACTTGCCATTCGCGCACGTAAAGTGATCATACGGACAAGTGCAGTTCACCTCATCAGAACCATCCGGACAGTCATCGTCACCATCGCACTGATATTGTCTGTGTTCGGCGAGAAAAAGAAGTGCTATAAAAAACTGTCAAAATTAGAAGACATTTTTCGTTTACTTGTTGATGCAGGTATTGAAGGCGGCACACTTGAACTGATTTGCCTTGCACGTTATATTACAATTGATCTCATCGCTGCTGTCATCACAGTGAATCTCACCGTCGCAGCGGTAATCGTGCTTGATGCACTTACCTGTGCCACAGCTGTTTAACAAAGTATTTTTATTTTCTAGATCCGTTTAGTACTCAAAATTACTCACCGAAACTCGCTCTCGGAGCAGTTACGCATTTTACAGTTTAACTCATCGCTGCCATCGCCACAATCGTTCTCATAGTCACAGCGCCAGCGACCAGGTATGCATTTCGAGTTATTGCACCTAGGCAGAGAAAATATTGCTTAACGACTCCTTTTCTTCTAGACGCTTCTTTCTACTTACTTGAAATAAGTTGGATCGCAGCTCTCTTTGGATGAGCGACATGTAGATGGTTCATCTTCACCGCTCGGACAATCATTCTCGCCATCACAACGCCAAGCCATGGGTATGCAGCGACCAGAATTACATCTACAAATAAAACATCTGTAAATATAAGCCCTCCACATGCCGCTTCTTCTCCCGCATACTTACTGAAAGTCATTGGGTGAACAGGAAATCTGTTCGCAGTTGGCCTCATCCGACTTGTCGGGACAATCTATGTCCCCATCGCAGACCCAGACAAAGGGCATGCATCGATTGTTGCCACATTGAAACTGATCCTTCTTACATATCAACGGAGTACAGCCCACCTCATCTTCGCCTCGCGGACAGTCACGCACACCATCACAACGTTTAATGTTGTCTATACAAAAGGCACTCGAGTTAACGGTTCCCTCACATTTCATATGATTCTCGAAACAAATGAATTTATCGCAGTTCTGTTCGTCCGAATTGTCCCCACATTGATTACTACCATCACAGATGGATGAAGGATGTATGCATTTTTTGTTCTTGCATTGATACTGACCCGGTTCGCAGTGGAAAGGGGGACACGTCTCTGGCTCATCGCTGCCGTCACCACAATCATCTTGGGTGTCACATTTCCAGTAGAACGGAATACATTTGTATGTGTTGACACATTCAAAGTGTGCCGCGGTACAGTTTGCAATACATGACTGGCCATCGGCGTCCAGTACAAAGTTGTTTGGACATGCACATTTATAGTAGGGAGCTTCGGGTGAGAGTAAACAGAGCGTAGAACAATTGGCCGCTAAGCAGGGATTTGTAGTAGACGGTTGTTGCTGTCGATATGGATGATAGATACGCAAGTCCATGGGCCGATGTATTGTGGTTATCAGTGTAGAGCAGTTCTGGCCAGTATATTTGTTGCAGTACTCAATAGATTTGGTCTCCCAATCGGACCAATAGATTTTATCTTCCCATACTGCAATGGCAAAGATGTGATGCAGATTTAGGTGTGGATTCATACTGCGTGCTAGCAGCAGACGTATATTTTTGCCTTCCAGATCGGAAACGGCGATAATATCCTCGCGTGCATCACCCCAGAAAAGTTCGTTTGTTTCGAAGGAGATCGTGAGAGCATTGGGCCAGCCTAGATTATCGTGTATGATGACTTTGGCATTGGAGCCATCCATACCGGCTTTTCCTATATGTGGATTATCGCCCCAATCCGACCAGAAAATATGACGATTAAAGGGATCCAAAGCAATGCCACGTGGCTCTCTTAACTGTTCGTTGATAAGTACTTTTCTATATTTACCATCCAGTTTGGAAACCTCAATGGTATCGAGTCCCTTATCACACCAGTATAGATTTTTTGCAACCCAGTCAACCGCTAGACCATCGGGATTTTTCAGCATAGCCTGATGTAAGGTAGTGGTTTTATTTTCCGCCGGGCAGAAGCGCTTGATCATGCCTACAGTCGAAGTAACATCCGACCAGAACAGACACTTTGTTTCCCATTCGAAATCCAGAGCAACCGCATTGGACAGTTGATGTATGAGAATTGATTCATGGCCTTCCATATTGACCTCACGTATGTAGTAACGATTCGAGAAGATTAGGTTGACCGTCTCATTGCTGGTGGCCTTGCAGGTGTGTTGATCCTTCAGCTCGTAACCCTTGCCACAGAGACATTTGTAGGAGCCGTAAGTGTTGACGCATATCTGAGAGCATGGACGCTGTTCGGTGCATTCGTCAACGTCGTCGCAGAGGTGATGATTTGAATGGTGCAACTTGTAGCCAACGCGACACTTGCACTCATAGCCAACCACCTTATCCACGCATTCGTGCTCACAAAGATCAGGTATTACGCACTCGTTAACGTTACATAACTCTTCATCACTAAAGTCGGCGCAGTCGTTGCGTCCATCGCAGAGAAGATCGGATGAAATACAGGCACCATTCTTGCAGCGGAAGTCATTGGGTCCAGCGCAAAGCTTGGGTGAGTGCGCGCAAAGCTGCGCATCTTCATCGGAGCCGTCCGAACAATCTGGCTTATCGTCGCAAGTGAGATTCTTGGCTACACACTCGAGATTATGACACTGAAACTCGGTGTCGGGTGCACATATCTGAGCATGTGGAAACGGTTCACAGTTCTCGTATTCATCTTCACCCTCAGGACAGTCTCGATCGCCATCGCAAACATAGTGTCGTTCGAGACAAATGCCATTGGAGCAAAGGAAAGAGGGTGCCACACAATCGGGCACATGTGGCACTGAAGCAGCAGCGCAATGCTCCCCTTCATCCTCACTGCCGGGGGCGGGACAGTCGTGTTCACCGTCACAAACCCATTTGAGCGGAATACAGCGTCCAGATGATTTACACTGGAACAGATGAGATCGACACACGCGATTCGGGCATTGCGCACCTTCATCAGAACCATCTTCACAGTCGGGTTTACCATCACATTGCCAGCTGCTGGGAATGCAGGTATTTTGACAACGAAATTCATTGGCTTTGCACTGCAGACGACAGCCCACTTCATCGGAACTTAAAGAGCCCACCAGATCTTTGCAGTCGTTCTCACCATCACAGCGCCACTTTTCGTTTATACAGCGACCGTTAGAGCATTGAAACTGACCCGGACCACAAGCCACTTTCGACACATGATCGCAGTCCAGTTCATCGCTACCATCAGGACAGTCTTTGTCGCCATCACAGCGCCAGGAGGGCATAAAACAGGCAGTGGAATTGGCACAGTGTTCGAAGAGCACATCACCGTTCGGGCACTCGCGTGGAGGACAACGTTTTTCATCACTAAAGTCTTTGCAATCGCGTACATTGTCGCACACAAATTGCATCGATATGCATTCACCGCTGGAGCAACGGAATTTTTCCGGCTCACACTTGCAAACCAAATCCGATTCATCTGAACCATCGCCACATTGATGAATTTCATCGCATGTCTGATTCTGTGGAATGCAGCGATGATTGTTACACATGAAGAAGTTTGCGGGACACTCGCGTATGATACAGTAGCTACGCAGCTCGTCGGACCCATCCAAACAGTGGGTAATATTGTCGCAGGTGAGTTCAAGTGGTATGCATTCTCCAGATTTGCAGGAGAATTGCTCTTTGCCACAGTTCGTATTAAGAGGTTGGATACAACGTCTGCCATCGGAAGCCAATAAGCCGCGTGTGCACTGACAACTAGCGGTACCATTCTTACGGAGTATACAAACATCTTCACAGCCGCCATTGAGTATCTTGCATTGGTTCGCATCACAGTTCATTGTGGTATTTTGTACGGCAATAATCCCCATGGGGCGTATAATATTCTTGCGTAGGAACACCACATCTGAACCGGAGAACTTATTGGCACGCACCACAGCATGAAGCACCCAGTCAGTCCAGAACAATAGATCGCCGTAGACAGCCATGGAGAAGGCATGTTTTGGGGTAGAATGAGCCAAAACTGTGCGATGTGAACCATCGTAGTCGGCGCGTTCTATTTTGTCAAGGCGTGCATCAGCCCAGTAAAGTTTCTGCTCTTCAAAATCAAGCGTCAGAGCATTTGGCATTTGTATGTCTTTCTGAATAATCGACTCAGTGCCATAGCCTGTGACATAGGCGCGTTGAATAGAGGGGGTTTGTTCGTTCCAATTTGTCCAGTAAATCATACCCATGCAAGGCTCCACAGCAATGCCACGTGGCTTATCATTTGTGTTGAGCTTTAATATAGCCTTGACGTGGCTTGTGTTGTTGTCGGCATTTTTGCTGGCTTCCTGTAAGTTCAGACTACGTATTGAGGCATCATTGTTGGAAGTCCAAAAGAGATTTTGGTTGACAATGTCATAGGTAACACCCTCGACGCGACCCTGATGACTAACAAGCACCTGATTCTGGCTGCCATTAAAATACACGGAGTTGATGGTACTCATCTGCACGTCGGAATAGAAGATTTTATTGCTTTGATAATCGTATGTTAGTGCGATGACATTTCGCATGAAAGTGGTGTTGTGTATGGCCTTTATGGGTCCATTTTTATTCGCATGATCGGTCATATGCACACTCTCGATAGTGCTGCGGTAGGAGAAGAGCAGAAAGTTGTCATATGGCTCACAGGAAGCGCCATCGTTAGACACGCGACTGTGTGAACAGGCACAGACAGCACTGGTGCCGTTGTAGAGACACAGCTGCTGACAACCGCCATTATTGTCCGAGCACTGATTAGTACCCTTCTGGACGCGTTTCGAGAAGATTTTCAAATCTTTTAAAGCATTACCTTCCGACTTAAGTATTTCACGGAAATCGGACAGATTTTGTAGTGGCGCTACTTTAATGCTACCCTTGTTGTGGTTATTGTCTGCCCAATACATGAGATCACCCAACTTGGCCAAGGCTACGGGGTTGTCTAAGCTATGGTTAAGCATCTGTGTCTTCAAGTTGCCATCATAGTCAACTTTCATGATGCGATTCGGACCAGTTTCACACCAGTAAACTTTGGTCGCATCAATGTCGAGTATTAAGTTGCTCACCGCATTTGTCTGATTGACGAGCACAAATTCTTGACTCCCATCTAGACCGGTGCGTCCAATAATACCTTCTGCAACGTAGAACAATAAACCCTGGACAGGATCCACAGCCAAGGCACTTGGGTTATCTATATTGGATACTACAACGTGCCGATGCGAACCATCCAGTCGCGAAACTTCGATAAGATTACGTTTGGAGTCACTCCAATAGATGTTGCCTGCAACCCAATCAATGGCGATGCCACCGAGCCAATCTTGTTGTTTGGGATCAATTGTTTCCATTTGCTCCAAAACCTCCTGACGTCGAGTTCCATCACGTTTAATTCGAGAAATAGTGCCTCGTTCGTTGTCGCCCCAGTAAAGATAATCTTCCGAAGCATGATAATCGATATAGGTGGCCAGGGAAATGCGTGAAATCGGGGTGAGGGTCTGAAATTAGAAAATGAAGTTTGGAACGATAGACCAGATGGTTCTTTAAGTGAAGTAAGCTCTCTAAAATTATCAATACTTACCATTTTTTCCTCCATATTCACTGTGCCAGAGTTTTTATCATAAAGTTCCATGCCCTTGAGCTCATGATTAGAATAGAAGATAAACTCTGCTTTGCCAATGCATTTGTTCGGATAGCTCGGATCAATGTTATAACCAATTGCACATTTACAAACATGTTCATTAGAAGAAATGGCGAGACAAAGGTGTTCACAACCACCACGTTGTGGACCCGAGCAGCTATTGGTTCCAGTTTGTGCCTCAGCATAGAACATTTTCAGGGATTGAATGCTCTCTGATTGGGATGAAGAAGAAGCTTATTAATGCTTCAGCTTAATGAGACGTTAACTCGTTACTTACTTGTATTTTTGCGCAAGTAGGCCATATCCTGACAGGTATCCTTTTTGCAGCTCATTATAACACTCTGTATGTTTTCGGGGAAATAAAGCAAACCGTTGTAGACGGTCACCGAGCTAATGGTCATGACGGTACTAGCAGGTAAAGTTTCCATTATGGTTTGCTTACGAATATCATAGTAAGAGATTCCAGAGTTGTCGTTGACATAATAAACACGTGCGTCATCGAAATCCATAGTGATCGACTGTAAAGTTTTATTTTGGCTTAATAGCAAACGACGCCCAGAGCCATCGAGGGCACTTTCTTCAATTTCCCAAATTTTTACTTCGCGATCCGAATGTATCCAATACATTTTGCCACTAAGGAAAGACAAGGAATTTAAAACAAGCAATAAAAGGAGAATTTAACTTTTTGACTTACTTTGATGGATCCACTGCAATGCTTTCCACCACATTCAGATTGGAAAGTATCTCAGAGACATATTCACCTTTCAGATTACTCACTAGAATCATACACTTGGATTTGCCCGAAGAGAAATACATTGCCTTGGCTATCCAATCTATTGCAAAGCCATAAGGTTTCTGGATATCCGTATTGATAATGGTATCGATAAGACCATTCGAAATTCCAGCTGTTTTAATCTCATTGAGTTGAATATCCGACCAGAATATGCGACTATCTTCAACGGTGAAGTCAATGCGCTGTGGGGCTAAAACCTATTTGATGCAAAGATTAGAGAGAGTTAAATTCAAAGATGAAAAAACAATACCTGTGGCGATTGTCTTATTGTTGGTATGGTATGATGATTAGGTTGCATTAGATCTATTCCTCGTATTTCATCGCCCATTATGAAGAGCAAAACCTGCTCATTAGGTACACAGGTGCGCTCATCGCTAGGATCTAAGCGCATAACATGCGGACACTCGCATTTATAACCCTTCTTTATGCTATTTTCAAATAACCAATTCTAAGTATTAGTAAAAAGGTTATAAAACTAAAAACTCACCTCAATAGACACAGATGCGAACATCCGCCATTATTCTGCCCACAAGGATTTGTATCTTGCGGCTGACGACTCGAATGCATGACCTGTATGCCAAACGGTTGCGTCAACGTACGCTGTATTACTTGAATATTTGAACTATTCCATTTATTGGCTCGTATCACAGAGGTTGTACGCCAATCGGTCCAATAGACGTAATTTTCAAACACCGAAATAGCAAAAGGATGTGACAGTATATCTTTGTCACGCACAACTAGATGATGATCTGAACCATCATACTTTATGGTATAGATCGAATCTGATTTGGCATCCACCCAGTAGACGCGTTTTTGTGTATAGTCTAGCGTTAAACCATTTGGCCAACCTGCCGATACTTGCGAAGTTGTAGAAATGGTGCGTCGAAATTCACCCGCCATTGAACAACGTTCGATGCGTGGAAAATTATCATCCCAATCGGTCCAAAACAACAAACCTTCACGTGGATCTAAAGCTATAGCGCGTGGACTCTCCATTTCACCTGCGATGAGAGTGCGACGAAAACTGCCATTCAGCTTGGATACTTCGATCTGATCAAGATTAGAATCAATCCAATACAGATTCATGCCTATCCAATCTACCGCCAAGCCTTCAGTTGTCGAAAGTCCCGAATGCACCACAGATTCCACATTTCGCAAACTTTCCCCCACTAATTGACCACGATAGATCTTGTCGTCCATAACATCGGTCCAGTAGATCTGCACTGATTCATTGCTATAGAGAAAATCCAAAGCAATAGTATTCCGCAACGAGGTATAGAAATTACTGACGACCGCAGTTTTAAGGTTGTAACCTCGAATTTCTTGACGATTGGTAAATATCACATACGGTTCGTCGGTACTTGTGCTCTTACAGGTGAACTTATCATATTCCAAAGCAAAACCATCTTGACACTTGCATTCGTAGCCTTTTCCCGTCGTTTCGCATATTTGCGAACAGGTATCCCAATGTTCGCAGGCATGTTGCATGCTGCAGCGTTTACCGTTCGAAAGCAAGAACATGTGCGGCGGGCAAGTGCAAACATAACCTTCAGGAGCATTGTAGCAGAAATGCGAACAATCATTGGAATGAGCGCATAAGCGATCATCACATAGGAAACCCTCGTCAGTGCCATCTTCACAATCGAGCTTACCATCACAGAGCTGATGCACACTAATGCATTTATTGTCCACCAAGCAGAGTCGATCGGGCTCTTCGCAAATTGTTGTCTCAGCGAAATCAACTTTGGATTGATTGATCTTGGTACAGTTGGCCTCATCTGATTTGTCAAAACAATGAGGAATACCATCACAACGCAAAAAGTCGGGTATGCATTCGAAGGGATCGTTACAGCCGAATTCGAAGGGCCCACAGATATGAACCTCACCCAGATTTACTTCGTGGTTATCCGACTTGGTTTCATTGCAGTTGGCCTCGTCGCTAAAGTCAAAGCAATCGTGAATGCCATCGCACATGTGTAGCTCTCCATAGCAGCCGATCGGAATGCAATAACGTTCACCCTTGCCGCATTCAAATTCACAACCATTTTCATCGGAGTTATCGCTGGTGGAAGGAAAGAAAAAAAAAAAAAAATGTTAGGGAATTTTAGATAAACTTACTTGACTATCAAAAAGTCGCCAAATAAATAGATATGATGATTTTGTTAAGTTGTTGGAGATTTAGTGGCTAAGACGACGGCAAGTGAAAGTGGATTTTATGTTGGCTCGAATAGTGAACATGGATACGTGTTTCATTGATTTGGGTATGTGAACAGATTATTTAGTAGGAGAATGAGATTAAAGTTGACGTAGAGCTCTCGGCGAAACGACAAGTGAACCTCTCAGTTGACATGGATCACAAGGGTTTGTTACTTCAGATTTGGACATAAAGAACCCCAATTTTGTTTCTGTCATGTGGAGTGAGATTAAAGAATATAGAAAACATTGATCACAGTTTAACAATGACAGGAACAATTTGGGTTTGCCTTTGAAACTAGTTACACAGAAGCTTACTTCGCAGAAGTAGTAGAAGGCAGTAAAAAACTTTGGGTCAGATATTCTGCAAGCTTTGATTTATCATAAAAAGATATGAAAATTAGACGCGGTACTCTAACTTATAACGTTTAATGTTTCTTCTTATTCTGTTATGAATTGATTTAAATTTTTTGAATTAGAACTCACCCGCACTGGTCCACACCATCGCAGATATCCGAGAAAGGACGACATCTACCGTTTTTGCACTCGAATTCATGACATTTTTCTTCGAAAATATCTTCGGAACCCTCATCTGAAGCATCATCGGGACCTTTTCGTAAAAAACTTTTAAATAAATTTAAGAAAATTTTAAGCTAGTTAAATATACTCACCACAATCGGGCACACCATCGCCCACCCAAGAGAGTTGTATACATTTGCCGCTCTTGGCGCATGTGAACTCGTTGCTGTTACAGGTGTGCGTCTCACAATTAAGCTGATCCGAACCATCTCGGCAGTAGGCGATAGAGCTACAAAGCAAAGAGCGCTGATAACAACGTTCATTGCAAACAAAATGCAGTTTAAGATCACATGACGTTGGGTTGCAAGGTGCATCGGGTAAGTTGCTCTCATCGCTGCCATCATCGCAATCGTCAAAACCATCGCAGAGATCCTTGCGATCGATGCACTGCTGGGATTTTAGGCACTGAAATTGACTTTTACTACAATTCGAGGGCGCATCTAAGTTGGGACGTAGTATGCACTGGGTGCCAGTACCATTCAGAGAGTAGTTGTCAGGACAACGACAAACCGGACCCTTGGGCGTGTTCAAACAAATGCCAGGACATTTATTTTGAATGCAGTGATTGATAGGTGTCGAGTGCAGTTGTTGCGAAGCAACATCAAATATTTTGAGTGAGGAAGTGCGGCCACGTTCGTAGGAGTGCACCGCAGATTGACTGTGGGATGATGGAGTTATAAGGTGATTTCTAAGGTTCAATTTTAATTAAAGAATAATACTTACGAGTCCTTGGCAATGTCTTTGTTGGCATGATGCACATTAAAACGACGTATAGTGCCATTTTTATTATCCACCCAAAAAACGAAGCCATTATAATAGGCCACCGACACGGGATGATATTGTACATCCTTGAAAAGCACCGTGCGATCGGTGCCATCTAGATTGATGCGTTCTATGGTGCTCTCCTGAACATCACACCAATAAAGTTTCTTGCCCTTGTGATCAATGTTCAAGCTAAGAGGCCACTTCATGGGCAGTTCTTTGGTGGACTCAGCGAGCAGCTGCTTATGTGTGCCATCCATCCAAGCGCTGTTGAGCGAGGCCTTCTTTTCGTTGACATACCAATGTGTCCAGTACAACATATTGCCTAGAGGATCAATGGCCAAGGACCTGCATATGGGGGGAACGTGAGAAGATATTAAGACTTGGAATAGAAATAAAATTTGTGGCAACTTACATCGGCTCTCTTTCGAGCGGTAGCGTGGCAATTTTACTCAAATTGCTCAAAGGAGCAACATGTACACTGTCCAATCCACCCCAGTAGAGATTCTGTGAGACCCAATCATAAGCAATACTGGCCGAACTGTCCGAACATGTGGCAAGCAGTTTGCGTTCAGAACTATGAGTCGATTGACTCTCAATGGTGCAGCCGTGTCTATAAAGGTTTTGAAAAAAATCATTATTTATTGTCTATTGAATTTGTTGCGGGTCGCTGTCGCGTCGGTTGAGGAAATCAAAAAAAATGTATGTGCTGCGTTGTGCCCAATGTGTGCTACCATGGGCCGCAATGGAAAAAATCATTTAACGGTATGATTTTTGCTGTATGATGTGCTCGAGTTGAGCCAATGCTCAATTTGTGCTGCAACATTTTGTAAAACATTACATTGAGCAGCATAACGACAAAAAAATGGCGAAGCTTAATTTATGCTCATGAACTTCAAGCGGCTTCACGGAAGCGATGCGTTTCTCCTTTGACAGTTAACTTGAATCTCAATCAAATAAAAACATATACTTTGCTGAAAACAACATTTGACATTTCCTTAAGCATCAAACACTAGAAACTCCCCAAACAATTTCCAAGGACATTAATTTTTTTTTTTTTTTTGTCTTTGTAAATTTCCTAACTGACAACAACAGCATGTTGATGAAGGAATACTAAAAGCTGTCACTCTTGTCACACACAGCAGATAAACCAACCACCACCCATCTACCCACCCACTTACACACTTGTCCTTATGAAATACACCAACTTCTGTCGCACATTTACATCTAATCCCAACGGCCACGTGACATTATAAATCGGCACCATTGCATCACGATGCTCTCCAGCCGGCAGCAGCTGTTGCATATCCTGTGCACTGAGCGATATCCCAGTGATGCCAGCCAAACGTTGCTTGCCATATAGCAGAAATTTGTCATTCTTCACAATGCTGCATTCAGTGCGATTGTGCAATTTATATCCGGGTGCACACATACAGCGTGCGGAGGCAAAGTTGTTCGTCCAAAGTGGTACACAGATTTGATTGCAGTTGCCATTGTTGTCGCGACAGGGATGTGCAACTGTAATGAAAGATTGTGTGGGTGTGTGTGTGTTTTAGAAGACTTAGCGAACAAAATAAGTCGCAGTTGGCGAGAGGAAAACATTTTGAAATTCATTGCGAGCTAAACATGATTTTGTTGCTTTGTTTTTGTTCGTGTTTAGCTCGTTGGGAATTTTGTTTTCTTTTGACTTGAGTTGCTTGACTCACCCTCTGGTTGTTTTTGTCGATGAAATATGCGAAAATCGTAGGGACGCCTAACATCCTTGACAATTTGTGCAGCTTTGAGTGTGAATTTGTTCATGGTGATTATCACGTTATCAGTCCAGGGTGCTATATAGACAATGTTCTCGAAAACTTCAATAGCGTGCAGCGATTTGACGGGCACGTGCGTCTGTGCAACGAAACGAAATGAAATGAGCAGAAATAATTACTTAACTTTTTTTTGTAAATTGAACATTATTTTTTTTTAACCATATCACATAGCAAAGAGTAAAATCATCAATTCTATCAGGTAGACTAGATTGTTTTTTTTTTATACACTTACATCCGCTGTTTTCTTTAATGCCCAGCGATTACGTCCTTCATAATCGACACGCTCCACAAAATCCTTGTAGATATCAATCCAGTAAACATGCTCATTGGGTAAATCCAACGTCACACGACTGGGATAGTAGATTTGGGTTGAAACCAGTACAGTGCAATTGCTGCCATCAAGATGAGCACGCGATAAGCTTGGACTCCATTCGGTGAAGAAAATGAAACTAAAGCAGGTAGAAATAACAAGGAAAAGAAAAGTAAATGAAATCCAGCAGCAAATTACAAGTAAAAGATATAAAATTACCCTTTTGTGGGATCCAAGACCATTGAGGATGGACTCTGTATCTGCTGCAATATAACCGAGCAAAACTGCATTGAATTGGTGCACATGAAAATAAGACCAGGTTCATTGCTGAGAAAATACCAATTGCCGGAAATCCAATCCAAGCGCAGCTTGTCAATGGCTACAAGGGAGATGCCGAAGGACCTGATGTTTGTTACTTACAATGCGTGCTGGTTATAAGTTCCGGCAATGGCATCGTCCACGTAATATTCAAGTCATCGATGCGATGACAACGCATGACCACAGCTGTTGCAATGGATGGACTCGAATACATGGCACACAGTGTGCGATTCCGATGCCAAATCTCAATGGCAGAAACATCCGGTGAGTCATAATGGCTGAGCAGTTCACCGCTGGTGGATATGCGACGCATATCCGTTTGCGTTACAAAGACAAGCGATGCATTTTCCGATTTGGGTACTAAAAATGAAGGAAAGAAGATATTAAAAAAAGCCATATTTTAACAGATAGATGCCCGTAGATTCGAGAAGATTCAATATAAAAGTGTGCTTGAATTTATATTCAGACAATTTACGTGAAAAATCATCAGTTTCGATCTTTTTCCTACATTTCACAATAATTAATGTTACTCATACGCCATGAAATACTGCTTGCAATAGAATTAGATGTTAATCATACGCCATGTGTGATTGCTTGCAAATTAATTAAATATTACGCATACGCCTCGAGCATAACATTGAAAACAAAGAGTTTTTGTAAAATAGATGAAAAAATTGAAAGTATTAAGAAAGAACATTTCATCGGCAGCTTAGTGCAAAACTTAAATTTCGCACACATATGCGAATTTATGTCACGTACACGCAATGTGCAGCAATTACTTCAAAAAATCTACTCTATTCGTAAAGTTTCCAAAATAACCACTCTTGGCAACCTCTCCATCAAACACACAGTCGCATACTTTAAAGCGTGCCACTATAGCTAAAAGAGCAACACACACACACACACACACACACACACACGTTACCTGCCAAACTAATCAAGTTTATACCCTTAAGCCACAACGCTACAACGCTATCTGCCACTTACCATTGATGGCCAAACAACGATTCTTTTGCTTCACATAACCGGACACACATGAGCATTCGTATGAACCGGGCGTATTGCGGCACACTTGGTCGCACATTCCCTCAATTGCGCACTCATTGAAATCGACACACTGGGTATCATTTACTGGCTCCTGACCGGGCGGACAATAGCACGTTGGTCCATGCGGCGTGAGTTTGCAGTTAAATGAACAATTCTTGTTGGCACATTCAGCATCTTGAGTTTCTGCAAAAATCAGACAACACGGAAAAGAAATCATGTTAGTACAGCTGTTTGTATTGTTGCTACGTTTAAACCTCCTCTCATCTAAGTACTTACCACATTTTACCTCATCATTATCACAATCCCAGTTGCCATCGCAAAAGCGACTAATATCTAGACAGACACCGTTGTTGCACTCACTCTGGTATGTGCGACACTTGAGTGTATCGCTGCGACCTGTTGGGAGTTTGGTGGAATGTTAAGTGAATGTTTCATTAAGTCAATTACAATAAAAAAAAAAACTTTAAAATAACTAAATCAATATTTATAGTTTAACTTTTCGCAAAGATATTTTATTTTTTTTTTTTTTATTTTTGTTCTAAGTTATTTACAGTTTGTTTCGTCCGAGATGTCTGATTCGCAGTCGTACTCGCCGTCGCAAACCCAGTTGTTGGGTATACATTTGTGCGATCTTAAACACTGAAATTGACCCTCATTGCACTTCGAAGCATTCGCTGAAAGTAAAAAAAGAAAATGTTCAGATTTATTGTTAAATTTTTATTAGAGATGAAATTTTAAAAAATTTATAAATAGTAAAAAAATCAAATTCGCACAAATTATAAAATAAAATGAGATAATACAATAACATAAAAAAATAAGGAAATAAAATAAGACATTTTAAATGAAATTAAATTTGTAAAATTCTTAAATTAAATAAAGTATGAAGTTATCCGCTCGAGAGGCTTTTTGAGCATAAGATCTTAAAAGGTACACTGAACAGTAGGGTGGGTCGCTAAAAAAAATGTTCGATAAACTCGGTCTAAAATGTACCTTGGCTCATTGTGGTACCCTCCCCAAAACGATTTCGCGATGTGTTAACCCTTAGGCTTCCTAGAATTTTTTTTAAAAAGTACCTTTTTTGGTCAAAAACCCACTTTTTGTATGGAAAAGTTTTTTGTTTCGCTGCATTTTCAAAAACAAAAAAAAAAACCAAAATTAAAGCTTCAAAAATGATTACTATCTGCATAAAAAATTTTGAATTTAAATTTTTGTCCATAATTTTTTTAAATTTTTGAAATTTAAATTTTGTTCAAAAATGAACAAGTAAGCCCCTGATATGTTAAGGATATTTTATTACCTTTCCAATGTTGGCTAAACGACATCAATCGGACAAGATATAGCGTAGTTATGAAGAATTAAATCAAAATCACATCGAAATGTATTAAAAACAACTAAAAAAAAAATACAGAACGAGCAAATTTCTCAAAATTTTTATGCAGATAGTAATAATTTTTGAAGTTTTCATTTTTGTTTTTTTTTTTTTTTTGTTTTTAAAAATACAGCGAAACAAAAAATTTTTCCATACAAAAAGTGGGTTTTTGACCAAAAAAGGTACATTTAAAAAAAAATTCCAGGAAGCCTAAGGGTTAACACATCGCGAAATCGTTTTGAGGAGGGTACCACAAAGAGCCAAGGTACATTTTAGACCGAGTTTATCAAACACTTTTTTTTTTTTTGTATGGAGACCGACCCGGCCTACTGAACAGTATTTTAAATCGAAAAAGTTCGGTCATTAAAAATTTTATAGGTTTTGAATACTTCTTAGATATAAGTTAAATATCTAAGAATTTTTTCCAAGACGTCCAATAACCTTAAATAGTTCGAAAAATCTATAAAGGTGCAAATACAATACCAGCTTTTTATGCAGGGACTTCTTCGAATCACTAAAAGATTGTATAATATTCACTGCCATTTGCGATTCATGATGGTCAAGCGAGCATCCACAATATTCTTAATCTTATTTATATCTTTATCCTTATCCTTTTTCTCGTAATTGTCTTTATTATTATGCTGATCTTTATCCTTATCGTTATCCTTATCCTTATTTGTATCCATATTTTTAATTTTTAGTTTTATCCTTAACCTTGAGAGACGGTTATCCTCATCCTCATCCTCATCCTTATTTTTATCCTTATCCGTATCCGTATCCTTATCGTTATCCTTATCTTTATCCTTAACCATATCCTTATTCTTATCCATATCCATATCCTTATCCTTGTCCTTGTGCTTGTCCTTGTCCTTATTTTTTCCTTCTCCTTATCCTTATCCTTATCATTATCCTTATCCTTATCCTTATACTTACACTTATACTTATACTTATACTTATACTTATACTTATATACTTATGCTTATACTTATACTTATGCTTATACTTATACTTATACTTATACTTGTACTTGTACTCGTACTTGTACTTGTACTTGTACTTGTACTTGTACTTGTACTTGTACTTGTACTTGTACTTGTACTTGTACTTGTACTTGTACTTGTACTTGTACTTGTACTTGTACTTGTACTTGTACTTGTACTTGTACTTGTACTTGTACTTGTACTTGTACTTGTACTTGTACTTGTACTTGTACTTGTACTTGTACTTGTACTTGTACTTGTACTTGTACTTGTACTTGTACTTGTACTTGTACTTGTACTTGTACTTGTACTTGTACTTGTACTTGTACTTGTACTTGTACTTGTACTTGTACTTGTACTTGTACTTGTACTTGTACTTGTACTTGTACTTGTACTTGTACTTGTACTTGTACTTGTACTTGTACTTGTACTTGTACTTGTACTTGTACTTGTACTTGTACTTGTACTTGTACTTGTACTTGTACTTGTACTTGTACTTGTACTTGTACTTGTACTTGTACTTGTACTTGTACTTGTACTTGTACTTGTACTTGTACTTGTACTTGTACTTGTACTTGTACTTATACTTATACTTATACTTATACTTATCCTTATCCTTATCCTTATCCTTATCCTTATCCTTATCCTTATCCTTATCCTTATCCTTATCCTTATCCTTATCCTTATCCTTATCCTTATCCTTATCCTTATCCTTATCCTTATCCTTATCCTTATCCTTATCCTTATCCTTATCCTTATCCTTATCCTTATCCTTATCCTTATCCTTATCCTTATCCTTATCCTTATCCTTATCCTTATCCTTATCCTTATCCTTATCCTTATCCTTGTCCTTAGAATTTCAAGTTAACCTTTATAAAATTCTGTTTCTGGTGATTTGTGGTAACGGTGACTTCTTAAAAGATGTTTAGAGGTAACCTTATCTACTTCTGTACTCAATTTTATTATTCTATCATCAATGAATTCCGAAGTGTACGAGTAGTATTTTCCACAAGAAAATTTCTGAAATTTTTCACCGAGAAAAGAAGGTGGTAGGATTGGTGTGAGGATAATGTAACGGACAATTATATTTTTTAAAATTGATTTGTTGGTTAAAATGGTTTTTTTTAACAGGACTAACTTTTCCCAAATCGGACAATTGGGATAGGGAAGTTTGTGTTTGAAATCTATACAATTTTTCGTTACCCACTTCATAAAATTTTTGCACACGCCATAAGCCTTAACAATGTAAATTTTGAATGAACTTATGACACGTATAACAAGTTACTTCATAAAACATATTATTTCAATCAGAATTTTTTAATTGTATCGCAAATAAAGCCTTTTCCCACTTACAACAATGTTGACTTTATTGATGATTTTAAAAAAATGTCCATAAATTGAAAACCGAGGTCAACTAGAGAGCTCACCCCAAACTATTGTAGTATCTCTAGCAATCTCACATAAAAGCATTTAGCATCTTATTAAAATTAATTTAAATGAGATGCAGTCAAGCAGACTGACGACATGTGATCTGTTCGTTCATTTTAAAGTAGCTGACTGTTGTAGCTAAGCATTGCAAGCGGAGACCCTTAATTAGACTGGAGACTTTTTTAATTTGGCACAATTTGCAGCAACAGCAGCGTTGCGGCAATTGTCAACAATAGAAAAGCTTAAAATGTTGCATTTGCTGCTCCAGAGAGAAAGAGCAGTAATATAAAAAAAAAACGTTTTAATTAATCACATAGCAGGACGACAAACATACACTGAAGAAGAAAAAATTCGCTGCAGAAATTGTTGACAAATTAAGTGCTGAAGAAGAGCGAAAGAAACGAAATGCAAACAAATAGTTCTTGATGGAAAAAATTGAGAGGGTGTGAGTATGTATGAAAGTATAAATGTGACTTTGTAAGTAGAAGCTTGTATAGTGATGGATGAAATTTGACTTGTGCCAGGGTTGTCTACCCTAGGTTTAGGTTTATTTTTGTTGTTTTTTTTTTTTTTTTGTTTTTTTGTAATTTAGACTTTTCTATTTTCGAGGTTATGAGGTGCTTTATGAGGGCAGTTTTTGGTTGTTTATTTTTATTATATCTATTGAACAAAATTTATAACAAAATCAAGTTACAAGCTATAAGTAACAAAATAGTTGGGAAATTAATTGTGCATTTTGATAGTTACTCGTAAAAATATTAATTTTTTTCTTATGAACTGGAAAATTTTTTCGAAATATCAAAAAAGGAAAGGGATATAGACCATTCAAAAACAGTTTTTATAGTATTAAAATATCATAAACAAGAAAATTTTG
The DNA here is from genome assembly GCA_943735915.1 of Pherbina coryleti. Taxonomy (NCBI): domain Eukaryota; kingdom Metazoa; phylum Arthropoda; class Insecta; order Diptera; family Sciomyzidae; genus Pherbina; species Pherbina coryleti. The sequence continues at coordinate 172,402,656 of OX030950.1, forward strand.
ACACTTCTATAAGCTATAAACATAAAAGTTCTAGAAATAAAAAGTATTCGAAAGGGTTTTTTCTCATATGGGGCATTATTTTTGAAGTGATCCACCCAAAATTTCAAAGTACTCCGATTTTGATGAAATTTTCACCATGTATAGTTCTTAAAGTTATACGTTCAAGACGTTAATTTTGTAGGCCTAGAATGACGGAATAACTTTTTACAGGGTGTTTAATTTTTAAGTTTAGTGTGAGAATGTGAAAGTAAAACTGTCTTTAACTTTTCAACGAATGAACCGATTTGACTAAATAAAACGTCAAACGAAAGAAAATTAATGAACGTCTTAACTCTTTTGTAAGAATTTTGGAAAAAAGTCTTTTTCTATAAAATTTTTTTGAAAAATAAAAAAAAAATTATTTTTTTAAAAAGAATACCCCCTACGATTTTTTTCGCAACAACTTTACAAAAATAATAAACTTATTTACTTCAAAATGAGATATCATTCAGGATGGTATCTCTTAGGGTTTTGAAGTAATGAGCATTTATGCATGAAAACTTCCAACTATTTTTTTTCATCACACAAAATAAAAAGCTTAAAGTCACACAATTGCGTAAGAATCTTCTGTAAGACTTCATCAAATAAATTGAACGTCAAAGCCCATCAAAGAATTCATTGATCATGTGTGCGATCTTCAATTCAACAGGCGCGGGTTCAATTCCGGCGGCTGGCATGATTTTTTTTTCAATTTCGCATTATTTACTATTTTTTTTAAACAATTTTTTAATAAATAATTCTATAAATAAAATTTTGAGCAAAAAATTTACTTCTTTGCAGTCATTTTATTTTGTTTTATTATTTAAGCCTAGGAAGTTAATATGTATTGTCTGTGCATATGTTTAGAGTACATTATATTTTAATTTTTTACCATTTCTTGCAAATAATTTAATTAATTTTATACATTTTGTCAGTTTTTTTTAATAATACTTACTTTTAAATGAAATAATTTTTTTTAAATAATGCAACCATTTGAGGAAAAAAAATTATAATTCAATTAAACATCCATGCGAAATCATCATAAAAATTAAAAATTAAATTTACTCTAAGCATATGCACATATATATTAACCACCTAAGCTTAAATAATAAAACAAAATAAAATGATTGCAAAGAAGTAAATTATTTGCTCAAAATTTTATTTATAGAATTATTTATTAAAAAATTGTTTAAAAAAAATAATAAATAATGCGAAATTGAAAAAAAAAATCATGCCAGCCGCCGGAATTGAACCCGCGCCTGTTGAATTGAAGATCGCACACATGATCAATGAATTCTTTGATGGGCTTTGACGTTCAATTTATTTGATGAAGTCTTACAGAAGATTCTTACGCAATTGTGTGACTTTAAGCTTTTTATTTTGTGTGATGAAAAAAAATAGTTGGAAGTTTTCATGCATAAATGCTCATTACTTCAAAACCCTAAGAGATACCATCCTGAATGATATCTCATTTTGAAGTAAATAAGTTTATTATTTTTGTAAAGTTGTTGCGAAAAAAATCGTAGGGGGTATTCTTTTTAAAAAAATAATTTTTTTTTTATTTTTCAAAAAAATTTTATAGAAAAAGACTTTTTTCCAAAATTCTTACAAAAGAGTTAAGACGTTCATTAATTTTCTTTCGTTTGACGTTTTATTTAGTCAAATCGGTTCATTCGTTGAAAAGTTAAAGACAGTTTTACTTTCACATTCTCACACTAAACTTAAAAATTAAACACCCTGTAAAAAGTTATTCCGTCATTCTAGGCCTACAAAATTAACGTCTTGAACGTATAACTTTAAGAACTATACATGGTGAAAATTTCATCAAAATCGGAGTACTTTGAAATTTTGGGTGGATCACTTCAAAAATAATGCCCCATATGTTTAAAAATGTGTGAGAAAAATTGCATAAAAGCAGTGTCGCCAGATGAAATTACCATCAAAATTCTCTTTTTCTCACACTTAATTCCCACAAATTACCACACTCGCTAAAATACCTCAAAATACCATAAAATACCTCAAATTACCATAAAATACCACAATACCTCAAATTACCACAAAACCCCTCAAATTTTCTGTTGAGGTATTTTGTGGTATTTTGAGGTATTGTGGTATTTTGTGGTAATTTGAGGTATTGTATGGTATTTTGAGGTATTTTGTGGTAATTTGAGGTATTTCTTTTCCCACGCGTGGTAAATATCTCACATGTGGTATTTTTTTTCCCTCGCGAGAGATTTTTACCACAAAATACCATGGGAATTACTACATCCCACAATCGTTGAAAAATACTATAAGTACTATTTATCGTGCTTTTCTGGCAACATAGCATAAAAGTTTGAGAAACTCATCAAATGTTTTGGCAGAAGCTATAAGCCAGAGTACGGAATCATCCACAGAAGTGGCTTTGTGAGCATACATTTTGAAAAGATGCACAAGTAATCGTTCGTGCTCGCGGAGGTTCACCCTATTAAATATTTTTATCGCTCTCGCCCTTTTGGTGAGACCTTGAGCAGTGAGATATTGTTTCGTGTACCTACTAAAACGTTCGCTTCTCTGAACTAGAGTACAGACCAAGGTATATTCAATAAGGTACCTAGTGTTAGTTGTTGAAATTCTCTCTTGTGTCTTGAGACCGTTCGTGAGCCGTACACGACAAGAATGAAAGCTGGGCTGTGCAAGCAAAAATTTTGCTTTCTCTTACAACTTTTCTGATTGTGTGGACTTCTTGAAGAAAAGCCAATGATTTAATGCCAAATAGATGCCTATTGAATGATAAATAGAACTAGATGGGCCACCCTGTATACTATACATCAAGTCGGATTGAGTCTCATTTAAAGTGTAGAGTAGTACACCCGCGTGTAAAGCAACATTTCGTCTTTTTACGTATACACGAAAGAGTTAATGAGACAAATGCTGTTGCTGTGGTCGAGACTGGTGTAGAGCAGAGATCTGCAATGAGTACTAATGAAATTATTACACTTAAGTCATGAGCGGCTATGGACAGAGAGCGCTCTTGGAGCGATGAGAGCAAGAATTGAGAGCAAAGGCTTATGTAGCAACACAAAATGCAACAACAAATCAAAGGCAAAACACGAACACAGAAACAACACAGAAGCTTTAAATGTAGTGGTGCAAGTGTGTACTCATACCAACTTAACAAAATACTTTGACTCATTCCCACCAAAACCAAAAAATACTCATAGTACACATGTGTGTCGACGTCGACAAATTATTACTCTATTGGTTCTGGGTTAATGATCTTATGACTCACTTGTTCATGTGAGAGGAAAATAAGTATGAGTGAGTTGAGTATTATTTTGTATTTTGTATTTGCCTTTGCTTATTCTTTTTGCTGATTTGTCAACTTTTTCGTGTGATAAAATGAATGAGTTGCGTATTATTTTGTATTGTGCCTTATGCTTTTTGCAAAACAATTATAGTTTGTTTCAAAAAAATTTAAATAACAAGAAAGCTGAACTAAAAATTATTCTAAGTACTTAAGTCATTCCACTGAACTCATGGTGTTTATTGGTGTTGCAAGTCATTACGGTATGAAAAATAAATACATTGAGTCAATGAGAGAGTTGAGCACTGCACCGGTTCATATCAGCAGATAACTTACTCATTGTTGCTTTGTGTGCCGTGAGCGAACGAGTATGAGTGGATATGAGTGTAATTTATTCTTTGACTTGAATCCACTAACACTCTTTTTTGTGTTAGTCAACCAATGACTCAAAAACATGAATAATTGCAGGTCTCTGGTGTAGAGAGATACAGCCGAAAGACACCATATAAAAAAAATTCTTGAACATACTGAAGGTGGTAATTGAATCCGCTTTTAACAAAGCTGTGTTGCATTAATTCACCACATAAACTAATTTCGACATATTAGAATGCACTTCGATCCAATTGGCAATTGGTGTGGTGAAGTGTTTTGTTCTCTTGTTTTAAGCGCAGCAAAGTATATGTATTTGTTTGTTTATATAGTTGTGTTGTGCTTGCTGAGAACAAAGAGAGAATAGAGTAGAGAGCAACATGGAGTTGATTGAAGCTCTCGCCGCACAAACGCATGAAAAGTTAATGATCAAGCACTGCATGACATTGTGGATGATTTTTTTAAAAACTTTACACTTAAATTAAAGATATTTATTATTAAAATTTCGTAAAGAAAATACGCCTATATCCTTCTGCAGAAAGAATGCGATATTTTAAAACTTATTTCATAAAAATCGGACCAGTACTTTAGGAGATTAGCGGCAACAAAAAATCTTCACTTTAATTTTATGTAATTTTATAGATGAGTTGAGCCATTGAACATTTTTGTGATTCTGTTGACGTTTTGCACACAAATGTATTATTCTAGTTCCAATAGGTTCCACTGAGTCTATCTTTTGAACTAGTTGGATCATTGTAATTTTTTAGAGATAACCACTCATTGGATAAGAATCTATGAATATTAATCAAATAGGTTCCACTAGGATTATTAATGGAATTAGTTAAATTATTGGAATTTTTATCTAATAATCCGAATCAAAAAAAATCTATTAATACTAGTTATCTATGGAACTAGTTGGATTTTTGGAATTTTTTCAGTTTTAAAGATAAAAATCTTTGCTTTTCAGATAAATAGGTTCCACTAGGAATATATTTGGAACTAGTTGGGTTATTATAAATGTTTTTCGTTTTTTCGGGTTCCTTCTAGAAAAATCTATGAATATAAGTCGAATAGGTTCCACTAGGATTATATATATATAAAAATATATATATATATTTTTTTAACTATCGTGGACTCCTTTGACAAAAAGTTATGAATACTAGTTATCTATGGAACTAGTTGGATTATTGAAATTTTTGAGTTTAAAAAAAATCGTTGTTTTTCAGATAAGTAGGTTCAACTAGGATTATATTTGGAACTAGTTGGGTTATTAGAATTGTTTTTTCGGGTTTCTTCTAGAAAAATCTATGCATATTACGCGAATAGGTTCCACTAGGATTATGTATGGGAATAGTTGGAATTCAAATTTTTTTTGTTTGCTTTGACAAAAATCTTTAAATACTAGTTATATTTGGAACTAGTTGGATTTTTTTAGTTTCAAAGATAAAAATCTTTACTTTTCAGGCAAATATGTTCCACTGGGATTATATTTGGAACTAGTTGGGTTAATAAAATTTTTTTGTTTTTTTGGACTCCTTGCACAAAAATCTATACGTATCAGTGAAATAGGTTGCACTGGGTTTATCTACGGAATTAGTTGGATTATTGGATTTTTTGTTTTTTTTTGTTTTATAAACTCCTTTGACAAAAATCTATGCATACTAGTTATCTATAGAACTAGTTGGGTAATTAAAATTTTTATTTTTTTTTCTACTAAAAAAATCTATAGATATTAGTCAAATAGGTTCCACTAGGATTATCTATAGAAATAGTTGGATTGTTAGAATTTTTTATTTTCGTGGACTCTTTTGGCAAAAATCTATGAATACTAGTTATCTATGGAACTAGTTGGATTATTGAAATTTTTAAGTTTTAAAGATAAAAATCTTTGTTTTTCAGATCTGAAACAGGTTCCACTAGTATTATATTTGGAACTTGTTGGATTATTAGAATTGTTTTTGGTTTTTTCGGGTTTTTTGCACAAAAGTCTATGAACATTAGCCGAATAGGTTCCACTATGATTATCTTTAGCAATAGTTGGATAATTAGATTTTTTTTTTTTGTTTGTTTGTTTTGTGAACTTCTTTGACAACAATCTATGAATACTAGTTATCTATGGAACTAGTTGGATTATTGGAATTTTTAAGTTTCAAAGATTAAAATCATTGCTTTTCAGATTCAAAAGTTCCACTAGGATTATATTTGGACTTAGTTGGGTTATTCGAATTGTTTTTGTTTTTATTTCTTGCATAAAAATCTATATCAGTCAAATAGGTTCCACTGTGGTTATCTACGGAACTAGTTGTGTTATTGGAATTTTTTTTTTTTGGGTTTTGTGAACGTCTTTGACGAAAATTTATGAATACTGGTTATATGTGGAACTAGTTGGATTATTGGAATTTTTTTAATTTTAAAGATAAAAATATTTGCTTTTCAGGAAAATATGTTCCAATTTGGAACTAGATGGGTTATTCGAATTGTTTTTGGTTCTGTTTTGATCAAAAATTTATGAATATCAGTCATAGGTATATCATCAATAGGTTCCACTGAGATTATCTATGGAACTAGTTGAGTTTTTGGATCTTTTTAGAGTCGTATGGATAAACTATTTGGGTAATTGGTGCTCTTTTGAGCTTTTGGAATCAAGAAGAGTATAGGTCCTTATACTCCATAATTCAACGAGTACGAGCACATTATAAGTACTTGTACTTGCATTTACTAAAACAAGTACATGTTCTTGTATCGAAAATGTAAGAGCACTCATAAGTGTCAAGGACCTGATTTCAACATTTATTCACTTTTGCTTCAAATTATTCAGTCAGCTGAATTCTGTAAGTGTAATCGTTTGAAGAGAACGAAAGTTTTGAATCGGTGTGACCCAAAAGGTTTATTATTTTTCCCAAAATTACTCTCGTTCAGACATGGGGATAGATTCTTTGGTTGTGCCATATATGGCACACTATGCATTTAGGGGTTAAGAGTATTTCAAAACTAATCATTTTGTATTTTTTCAGTACAACTAATAATGAGGTCAGTGTGATATGAAGAACAACGATTCAAAATTCAAAACAAACTTTAAAAAACTTTTTAAGAAAATGCTTAAATTCTATACAAGTACCCTTAAATAACTCGCCATTATCAAAAAAATATTTAAGAATAGTAACTTTGTAGCCATTCTTAAGAGTTTATTCCTTCAAAATCCATGAGAAAACTTCAATATTTGTAGTTTACTGTAGAAGTACTGTATGAGAGAAAAGGAGTAGTTAACAATTGAGGAGATATTAATTAAGGGAATTACTTTCTCAGTTGATTTTTGCTGGTATACCTGAAACTTTTTTTTAAGAACTGGTAGAATTATTGATACATTACATATCGATATAAAAAAAAAAAAAAAATATAATACAATTAAAATAATATAATAAAATATAATAAAAAAAAAATTATAAAATATAATAACATATTGATATAAAGTACTTTATAAATTATTTTTGTAAAGTCCTTGACGTTTTTATGTGAACTGTAACTCTTGAAAAGACACTCTTTTTTAAGTAAGCATAACCGAAAGTCAATTCACTAGTACTCAACACTAATTAGTATGTTTAAATTTTTAATGCTTGTTACCAGCAACTGCTGTCCTTGGCTATTTCAGGCGGCACATGTTTTCAAACCGCAAATAATAATGAAAATTTACATAAGTACAAAGAATAAAAGAAGTAGAAGAAGAAGCTGCTATACAGCATGTTACCAAAAGCAGTGAGGAGCATAAAAATTTAAAATTCAACAAAACACAGACACACATGGAGATCCATACATGCATACATATACGGAGGACATGTGCGAGCACAAAGATATTTAATGACGACTCTTTGAATATTTGAACAGCATGAACTACCAACAGACGAACGACGAACGACGAACAAACAACTAAAGCCCACAACCACAACAGAGGACAGCGACCGTCCTGGGAATCACATAGCAAGAGTTTCGGGGAAAATGGGCAAAAATTTGTTTCGACTTAACTTGAGCATTTGTGCTGGATCAGGCCCAACGGCAGGTTGTCAGGAGTGCGAAAGGGAATGGCAGACGATTCGCTGGGATATACAGTCAAGTGTCTAGAGAATGCAACGTTTGAGTCTTAGATAAAAGAAAAACCAACCAGGACATGAGGCCACATGCGCCGCTGCGGCACTTGAGAGCAAATTATATGGTTTTTATTATTTTTTTTTTGCTTTTTTGTTTTTTTAGGACTTTTTGTTATGCCGTTACCAAGCATTGTTTACGCTGTTTTTTGTTTTTTCTTTATAACTTTTTCCATTTCTTGTTTTGTTTTGTTTTTATTTTGCCATTTCTTTTGTACTATTAAAATAAACAAAGAAGACACAGCGAGTAAAGCCACGTTTTCACTGAATTTGGGCAGCTTTTGGGATGCTTGCTCTTTTTATTCCAATTCCAATTCAATCCCAACCAATTTAAACCAAAACCAGCTAGTAAACGAACGCATTTACATACACGCTAGTCACGTGTCTTTATGCCGAGATCTCTGCCGCTGAATGTTGTCATTGTTGTTGTTGTTGTTGTGCTTGTGGTATGTATGTTTTGTTTTTGTAAATGCAGTTTTATTTCTAACCGTGCTGATGTTTTAGACATTTTTTTATTAATATTTTTTTATTTAATCTTTTTTACTTTTCTTTTAAGTCCTGAGAACCCTCTTCTTGCCTGTCATGACCGCAAAAATATTTTGAGTTCCTGACTTTGTTGTGCTTTTTTTACCAATTGAAATATGATATGAAAAAAAAAATAATTTAAAATCTCCACCATTAGGACACATTTTCTGATTGAAGCTTATTTTTTTGATTCGTTTTTTAATTCCTTGACTCCCATAGAACTCTAATTTTTATTCGTTGACCATTTCTGTTGAAGCTTAGAAATTCGTGGCTTTTATTTTAAATTTGAAACTTCTGCGTGAGTTTTGAATCTAATTTCAAACCTGCAGTTTTACATGGAAGCAGAATTTCACTTCAGCGGTTAGAATTGCAATTGTTAGGTCCTTTTTTATTTGCTGGTGAAATTTAAATTTAATTAAATTTTGTGGAATATATAAATTGACAATATCATATAAGGCTGTAAAAGGATCTATGGAATGTCGAGACAAAAGAAGATAAAATTATTGGCTGAACCAATGGGCTGGTCCTTTTTATAGCAAGTATACGATAAAACGCCAACGATAATGTGCATGTGACCTACAACAGTAATTTCAAAAAAATTATAGGGTGCATCAGTAAGAGGTGTAGTATGTATTTTTTTAATAAAATTAACACTTGTTTTGATATCTTTTAAATTTTTATTGAATTATGAAGTAGACACATGGATATTATGTACGTAATGCAATATCTTTCAAACTGCCAAGTGACTAGCTGTTAAATAATACTCCTTTGAAACTCTACACCTCTTGTTGATACACCATTTATAAGGCAATGTATGGTAAAGTACTCGTAAAATGAGGTAAGATAATTTCAAAATAAGATAAAATAAGATAATACCAGATAAGATAAGATAAGGCTAGATAAGGTAAGATGGAGTAACAAGGTTAGGTAAGGTAAGGTAAGGTAAGGTAAGGTAAGGTAAGGTAAGGTAAGGTAAGGTAAGATAAGGTAAGGTAAGGTTAGGTAAGGTAAGGTAAAGTAAGGTAAGGTAAGGTAAGGTAAGGTAAGGAACGGTAAGGTAAGGTAAGATAAGATAAGATAAGATAAGATAAGATAAGATAAGATAAGATAAGATAAGGTAAGGTAAGATAAGGTAAGATAAGATAATGTTAAGTAAGGTAAGGTAAGATAAGATAAGATAAGATAAGATTAGGTAAGGTAAGGTTAGGTAAGGTAACGTAAGGTAAGGTAAGGTAAGGTAAGGTAAGGTAAGGTAAGATTAGATAAGGTAAGGTAAGGTAAGGTAAAGTAAGGTAAGGTAAGATAAGGTAAGGTAAGGTAAGGTAAGATATGATAAGATAAGGTAAGACAAGTTAAGGTAAGGTAAGGTAAGGTAAGGTAAGGTAAGGTAAGGTAAGGTAAGGTAAGGGAAAGTAACGTAAGGTAAAGTAAGGTAAGGTCAAGTAAGGTAAGATAAAATATTAAAGAATATTTATTAAATTTTAATGGAATGACTTTTTGAAGTTATTTAAAACTGCATATAAATATGTGTGTCTTATATTATGTACCCAGAGGATTTTGGAGTTCTCTTTAAGGGTTTTTTGAGCACTCCTTTTGCAATATGAAGCCCTTCGTCTATATTCCTACTTACATTGTAATTTTAACATAACATTTCATTGGAAGGGAGCACTACTGCTCCATTGGTGCTTCCAACTACAGTGAAAGTATAGCACTCAATACTGTGCTCCGTTTGTGTTCTAGGCATAGAGTAGCAGGAGCAGTTGTACTAAAGTCGTTCGTTCGTAATATCGTCCGTTCTATTTAGTTGTTCTTCTGCAGTGCTCCTAAGACTCTCCAAAGCGTAATGTAGCAGGATCACTTGGACTTCTTCTTCTTCTTTTCCTGGTTTCACACAAAAAGAGTTTAGAAAATGTGCTCTTTGAGCGCTCTTGTTGGAAACACTCCGATTTCGGCCCGTTGGGTATATGCATGATAAATGGGAATAATCTGGACGAGTCTGCTACACGCAAAGAAAAAAGACATATATCGCCCGTTTGCCGCAAACGAATTTCGTTTGTCGTGCTTGAAATCGTTATTTGCAAAAGTTTCAACAGTTTGTCATAAACGCGACTGATCTTAAATTGCAGCAATTGAAAGCTTTGTTTTTCCCAACTGATAGCTTCGTTTGTTTTTCCCTTTGTTGCATAAACACAATGCTTATAGTTCAGATTTACTTTTTGGAAAAATTGTTACTATATAACTATACGTGGACGGAGATAGCAACAGAGGTGCGATAATGAGGGAGTTAATGTAATTAATAATGACCGAAATAGCTTGCGGTATATATAGGTACTATATATAAGATATAGTTTTGAGTTAATGACAACTGAATATTCGTTTGCGGCAAATACAACTCGTAAACGAAGTGTAGTTGGTGAATTTTTCAGTTGTGGGAAACGAAAAACTTTTTTGCGTGTATGTTTTCTCAGTCCTTTCTATATAGCCTGCATTTTTTTTTAAATTCTGCGTAACTTTAGTACACGATCGATTTAAAAACTCCTCGCAACAACAGGAATAAAAATATAAAAATAAAATAAAGTCGCCATTTCAGCCCTTGAAAGGACTTTGACCGAACTTATTATGATCAAATTGTGTTGTGCGTGTTATTAAATGTTTGAACACAATTGATCGAGAACTGGACCTACTAGTTTTATGCCGACTCCGAACGGCTAATGTGCATGTTCTCAAGAAGCTTAACATGGCAATATTTACTCTCTGAAGTTTCATTGGCTGCAGAGAGGTGATGGTCGAACAGAAAAATTAATTCAAATGAAAAAACTTTCTGTGTCAGATGGAATTGAACCAGGATTCTCTGACGTATGGGTCACGTACTCTACCTACTGCGCCACGGCCGCCACGTGCACCAACAAGAATAGGTCATGGAAAATTCGAAAAAGTGTGGTTCTATGACAACTCGGCCCACAATCTGCACAAAACAGTCACTCATTGAGAGTGGAATACTATCTCCTAACTTACTTGTGGGTTTTTGGATCCCCTAATGCGAAAATTTTGGTTATTAACGTAGCAGAAAACATGATTTTTCGCAAAAATTCTCATTCATGTCACGATTCATGTTTTTTAAGACCCAAACAGAGAACGTACAGTGCTGCTGGTAATGCGCCAGCTGTAATTCTCTCGACAATTTGACCTTGTACACATGCAGAGCCAAATATTTCGACAATTGTGGACGTGGCGACATCGAGTGTTTGAGCACGCTGACAAATTGAGGTACTTAGTAGGCTTGGGAATTTTAGTTCACCACAAAAATCGCTCTTTTTAGTTTAATCGGAAGTAATAAACTAGTTCGTTAATTTAGTTCCTTTAGTTCGTTCGTTCTTTTTGTTCGTTAGTTCTTTAAGTTCGTTATGTCTTGTAGTTCAATTGGTCTTTTAGTTCGTTTCGTTTACTCGTTCATGTCCAGGCATACATATACAACAAACTTGGTATGAATATGTGATAGCCATCAAATCCAACATTACTATTAAGGCAGACACAAAAAGTCTCAAACCAAGTCTCAAACCAAGGACTCAAACCATAGCTCGGTAAATTTAGTTATTTTTGCTCTCGTTCGTTTTGTTCCTACTCGCTGCATTATCAATTGAACTAAAAGAACGATAAACACTGAACTAGTTCACATAGTTCATGAGTGGGAATTGTTCAATTGAACTAGTTCGTTCATGAACTACCCAAGCCTAGTACTTGGGTCATTTTCGAGACTTAACCCTCACTGCGTCGATATTTCCGGTCAAACGTTCAAGCGACAAGGTCATTTCGATGGCTTTACATCTTGCACTGAGAGAGTCCTTTGGACTTTTATGATTATGTTCCGCACACACGTCTCAGAGAGTACATGGTTACGAGGAAAATTTGCTCGAATTTTGCTCATTATAAATGCGATCGAGCGTGAATTATCGTAATAAAACTCAACGAATCTATTCCTTTTTTTCACTGTGCAGGGTTCCTTGATAAATTTCTCATGTTTATAAATGACGAATAACAATATTTTACAACTATCAAGTGATCATCTGTTGAATAATACGCCCTTGCAACCCTACACCTCTTTCTGATACAAAATAACCTCTTGTTGATAATGAATTATTAACCGACTTCAAAAAGGATGAGGTTCTCAAGTTGGTTGTTTTTTTTTTTAATTTTTGATTTATTTTTGACTTGAAATTTTTTTATTGTTGTTTTTTTTCTAATAATTAAAAAAAAATGTCTGTATCTCAGTTTGCAAAAATGCACACATGTCAAAGCTTAACAACAAAACCTACTGCCAGCATCAAGATAGATTAACATACACCATGTATTGCACATTCTTATAATTCACAGAGTGTTTTTATGAAAATATGTTTAAGTTGGTAAATTTTGGTAAGCTTTGGCATAGTTTGAAGGCGTTTTGTTCTTGTCCTTCTCTTTACTTGGTAACAAGTAGAAATTTTTTAAACAATCTACGGAGACATGGATTGGCATGCAGTCCTAAGGTAAAAATGTCGATATAATACAGCTAGAAGAGTAGTTAGAACCCATATTATTCACTCGTCTAGTTTTCATATCGGAATAGGTCGGCCGATGTTTATAAGTGAGTGTCTGTAAGTAAATTTATTATTCACTTGGCTAGTTCAACGTTGGCTTCGGTCGGTTGTCCCACGAACCGAGTGTCTATAAGTACTTTATTATTCTCTCAGTACCGCAGTCGTACCTCATGCATTGAGAATAACTCCCTTCACCATGATACAATTATACAAGGTAGGAGTGACAGTTCTTTCGTATTGCACTAACTGTCAAAAATAGTATAAATTAGAGAACGAAAGAAGTAAGAAGAAAATAGAAAATAAAATATACAGGCAAATGACAGTCGGCGAAAGAAACTTGTGAGAAAAAAGACAGTTGTCACTCCTACCTTGTATAATTGTCATGCACTTCAGAATTCAGCATGTTAAAGTTTTTCGAAATATAAAATTTTTTTCAAAAATAAACTTTATACTTATATTATAATTCAAAATAATGAAAATTTATAGCTCATGTTGCTGTAGCCAAATTATACCGAGGTAACACGATTAAATTCAGGCTCATCATCACCCATCATCATACAAGCTTATGTCTAAAACAAATAACAATGAAGAATGTTATAAATACAAAAAATGATGCATGCATTGTACTTGTTTATTTGTAAACAAACAACAATGTAAAGGTAAATGAACATGAGTGTGTCGGTATGTGTAGGGATTAGGTTGTTATAAGTGAACAACCACAGGCTATATTGAACAAGGTAATCATATTAATTAAACATAAAAACAAACAACTATAAAATACAACAATGCAGCAAACCAGAAAACATGCTATTAATAACAGAACATCAATCAACTACAACAACAACAAGAAAAGCAAAAACAGCAACTACAATAAAAACAACAACAACTTCAATAACAACAACAACAACTCACCACATTCACTTGGCTCATCAGAACCATCAACACAGTCGGACTTCGAATCGCATCGCCATCTCATTGGAATGCAGTTTCCATCGCTGCATGTAAAATATGAGGGAGGACAGGTTCCTGCAAAAGAGAGAAAAAAAGTGTTAAATTTTTGATCATTTGATGCAAGCGTGAGAAGCAGAATAAAAGTTGTAGTAAAAATAAAAAGAAGCCGCCAATAAATTGTAAAAAAATTCGATTAAAATAACTTTTCTCTTAATTGAATAGTAAGTGCAGCTAAGTACGTGTGAGTAAGTATATCGCTGTGTAAGAGTGAGTATTAAGGGGGGAAATATATTAAGATGACTTAAAAAATTGTATTTTATTACTCCATAAATGTTACCTAAACTTTAAAAAAATATGTTCCTAAAATTTAAAATAAAAATTGCGATTCGTTGTAATCTTATGGACGATTAAGTGAGCATCGTTAAAACGCAGTGATCTCTCAGGTGGTCAGTTATGTAATTGGAAGAAGCAGTCATGCTGTGGAAGGCAGAGGAGAACGTTGACAGATATTCTTTTATTAAATGTGTATAGAGATAGAGCCGAAAAAACATGAAAAAAATTCTGAAACATGCTAAAGGTGGTCAGTGAATTCCCTTTTAACAAAACTGTTGGATGAATTCACCACATTAAAACTAATTTCAACATATTAGAATCTACTTCGATCCAATTGAGAATTGGTGTGGTGAAGTCATTTGTTTTTTTGTTTTAATATGTATTTGTTTGTTTATTTAGTTGTGTTGTGCTTGCTGAAAACAAAGAGAAAATAGAGTAGAGAGCAACATGGAGCTTATTGAAACTCTCGCAGCACAAACGCATGATAAGCTAACGATCAAGCAATGCATGGCATAGTGGAAGATTTTTTTAAATTACAATTAAAATTACTTTACACTTTAATTAAATATATTTATTGCTAAAATTTCATAAATAAAATACACCTATATCCTTTGTCAGCACAAATATGATATTTTAAAACTTATTTCATAAAAATCGAACCAGTACTTCTGAAGTTTAGAGGCAACAAAAAATTATCACTTTAATTTTATATAATAGTATAGATATAGATATAGATATAGATATAGATATAGATATAGATATAGATATTGATATAGACATAGATTTAGATATAGATATAGATATAGATATAGATATAGATATAGTATAGGTATAGATATAGAAATAGATATAGATATAGATTTAGATATACACACCTGCTCAAAATAATAGTTACACGCTAGAATTTAAACTTGAACGATACAAAAAATTATTTTATTCAACATATTTAAAACAAAATAAATACACATTATTTCATTGGTATTATAGTTACAAAAAAAGTATAGTTTTATTAAGATATAACGTAAGGTGTCAAATTAGTTATATACGCATTTGTAAAAAGTCTTCATTAGGTTGCTCAAAAAAATAGGTACACACAAAAGATTACAAGATATACAAAATTTGCGTAATGATAAATATTATATTCATTAAATTTTCAATTTTTGGATTAATATCCCGTGTAACCACCTGCGTTTTTGACAACTTTCAACATTCTTCTAGGCATACTGTTGATTAAAGCTTGGCAAGTCTCCTTGGGTATTTCAAACCACATTTTTTGAATGCTCTCCCATAATTGGTCTTTGTTAGAGAATGGTTGCTTGGACAATTTCTTTTTCAGTTCTCCCCAAAGGTTCTCTATAGGATTTAAATCCGGAGACTGACTTGGCCAACTCATCACGTTCACTTTATGATCTTCAAAGCATTTTTTAACTAGTTTGGAAGTATGCTTTGGGTCATTATCTTGCTGAAAGACCCAAAGCAAGGGCATGTTTTCCTCAGCATAAGGTAGCATTACACTTTCAAGTATGTCCTTGTACTCGATTGCTGTCATTTTGTTTGTTGTACGGAATATCGGACCTACCCCATACCAAGAAAAACACCCCCATACCATTATGTTTCCGCCTCCGTGTTTCATAGTTTTTTTCGTAAAACGAACATGAAACTCTTTTCCTTTGGGGCGTCGAACATTTCTTTCTGAGTCGTTTCCAAACAGATTTACTTTCGTTTCATCGCTCCACAAAATATTTCTCCACTTTTTCTCACCTTCAAGTCCCGACCAGTTTACGTGATTCTTGGCAAAATTTAGTCTTATGATCAAATTTTTTTTTCGCATCAAGGGAACTTTTCTGGCTATTCGCCCTG
The DNA here is from genome assembly GCA_943735915.1 of Pherbina coryleti. NCBI lineage: Eukaryota > Metazoa > Arthropoda > Insecta > Diptera > Sciomyzidae > Pherbina > Pherbina coryleti. The sequence goes on from OX030950.1 coordinate 172,418,711, forward strand.
GTAGGTTAGCTTGTTGTAACCGTCGACGAATGGTTTGAGCACTTACTACGTTCCCAATTTCTGCTGCAATAACTTTTGATGACTTAAATGGGTCCTTCTTGCAGATATTTACGATGTAGCGATCAAGTTTTGAGTTGGTTTTTTGTGGTCTGCCTCGAGTTTCTTTCTTTGGTTTCTTTTTTAAGACATTTTTAACAAAATTGTGCGATCTATTCATCAATTTACCAATATCTCGGAGAGATTTTCCATCTTTTCTCAAGTTTAAAACCAATCGAGCTTCTTCATCAGTGCAGTGTGATTTACGACCCATCTTCATAAAAATTTATTTATTATTTTTCTTCACTTTAACAATTTCTAATATAAACTTACTGTTGTTTTAATAATAGCTCAAAAACGATTTAATATTTAAATTTTTTATACGAGAATTCAACTCAACTTGTAAGTGTAACTATTATTATGAGCAATTAAATTTGCAGGTTATGTAAAAAAATATGTTTCTAGAAAGATAACGGGAACAAATTTGTTACATTTGCTGGTGCAAGCGTTGCCAGATAATGGGGTATACGTAACTCAATGCGAAATTACTACAAAAATTTTGTAATAGATTTTTAAGAAAAAGTTGTCGAGTGTAACTATTATTTTGAGCAGGTGTGTAGATATAGACATAGATATAGGTATAGATATAGATATAGATATAGATATAGAAAAAGATATAGATATAGATATAGATATAGATATAGATATAGATATAGACATAGATATAGATATAGGTATAGATATAGATATAGATATAGATATAGATATAGATATAGGTATAGATATAGATATAGATATAGATATAGATATAGATATAGATATATATATAGATATAGATATAGATATAGATATAGATATAGATATAGATATAGATATAGATATAGATATAGATATAGATATAGATATAGATATAGATATAGATATAGATATAGATATAGATATAGATATAGATATAGATATAGATATAGATATAGATATAGATATAGATATAGATATAGATATAGATATAGATATAGATATAGATATAGATTTAGATATAGATATAGACATAGATATAGATATAGGTATAGATATAGATAAAGATTTAGATATAGATATAGACATAGATATAGATATAGGTATAGATATAGATATAGATATAGATATAGATATAGATATAGATATAGATATAGATATAGATATAGGTATAGATATAGATAAAGATTTAGATATAGATATAGATATAGATATAGATAAAGATATAGATATAGATATAGATATAGATATAGATATAGATATAGATATAGATATAGATATAGATATAGATATAGATATAGATATAGATATAGATATAGATATAGATATAGATATAGATATAGATATAGATATAGATATAGATATAGATATAGATATAGATATAGATATAGATATAGATATAGATATAGATATAGATATAGATATAGATATAGATATAGATATAGATATAGATATAGATATAGATATAGATATAGATATAGATATAGATATAGATATAGATATAGATATAGATTTAGATATAGATATAGACATAGATATAGATATAGATATAGATATAGATATAGATATAGATATAGATATAGATATAGATATAGATATAGATATAGATATAGATATAGATATAGATATAGATATAGATATAGATATAGATTTAGATATAGATATAGACATAGATATAGATATAGGTATAGATATAGATAAAGATTTAGATATAGATATAGAAAAAGATATAGATATAGATATAGATATAGATATAGATATAGATATAGACATAGATATAGATATAGGTATAGATATAGATATAGATATAGATATAGATATAGATATAGGTATAGATATAGATATAGATATAGATATAGATATAGATATAGATATATATATAGATATAGATATAGATATAGATATAGATATAGATATAGATATAGATATAGATATAGATATAGATATAGATATAGATATAGATATAGATATAGATATAGATATAGATATAGATATAGATATAGATATAGATATAGATATAGATATAGATATAGATATAGATATAGATATAGATATAGATATAGATATAGATATAGATATAGATTTAGATATAGATATAGACATAGATATAGATATAGGTATAGATATAGATAAAGATTTAGATATAGATATAGACATAGATATAGATATAGGTATAGATATAGATATAGATATAGATATAGATATAGATATAGATATAGATATAGATATAGATATAGGTATAGATATAGATAAAGATTTAGATATAGATATAGATATAGATATAGATAAAGATATAGATATAGATATAGATATAGATATAGATATAGATATAGATATAGATATAGATATAGATATAGATATAGATATAGATATAGATATAGATATAGATATAGATATAGATATAGATATAGATATAGATATAGATATAGATATAGATATAGATATAGATATAGATATAGATATAGATATAGATATAGATATAGATATAGATATAGATATAGATATAGATATAGATATAGATATAGATATAGATATAGATATAGATATAGATATAGATATAGATATAGATTTAGATATAGATATAGACATAGATATAGATATAGGTATAGATATAGATAAAGATTTAGATATAGATATAGACATAGATATAGATATAGGTATAGATATAGATATAGATATAGATATAGATATAGATATAGATATAGATATAGATATAGATATAGACATAGATATAGATATAGGTATAGATATAGATAAAGATTTAGATATAGATATAGATATAGATATAGATAAAGATATAGATATAGATATAGATATAGATATAGATATAGATATAGATATAGATATAGATATATATATATATAGATTTATCCAGATATGATTAAGAGCGATGCTTAGACGGCCACACACAAAATTGAAATGAAAGTTTCAACTCGACGATTTGGGGGTTGGCTCCAAAACACCTGCTTTTTGGTTGGAAAAAAATTTAGTTGGTAACATATTTGGCTGCTTGCTTATTTAATAAGGGAAATTCAAGCATCTAAACTGACAAAATTGACGCAGTGTCTTGTAGACTAAGAAAACGCGAAAAGAAAAGTTGCAACTTCAAAACGAAGGATAAGAAGGACCAGAATATTTCTGGCCTAGTAATGAAAAAAAAAAATATTTTTGATCGAAATTGGTTCAATTGGTTTTCAAAATATTCGTCATGAAGATCAATACACGCATGCATTTGAACCAATTTTGGAAACACCTTTCCACTACGATTGAGGTAACTCCAAAAGAAACGTTTTGACAGTAACCACCACTTCTTCGGGTGTCGAAAATCATTGACCACGTAGTTCTTATTTTTTAATTCTGGGAATAAAGTCATTGGGTGCCAAATCAGGGCTAGACGGCGGATGTTCCATCAATTCAATTTTCTGGCTGGTCAAAAATGTCTCTGTTTGAATAGAAGTGTGAGAGCTCGCAACGTCCTGACACAGAATAATTCACCTCTTCTTCGGCTTTTTCCGATGAATTGTGGCGAACAGATGGAGCCCTTTTACATTGGTCAAGAGTTGACGGTCAACTCTTGCATTCGTTGATTAGAGACGCGGACATAAACGTGAGAGAGAGAGTAAGTTTAAAAGGGAATAGCAAAGGATTGAGGTTAATTTTAAACCAATGTAAAATGAGCAGTTTTCATGTGTACCATTGAGAATTGTCCGTTCTACGTTGCTCTAACGCCACTGTCACCACATGACCTGTAGTGCCGAAGAAACAGACAATCATTTGCTTCGATGCGCTCTTCCGCTTACAACTTTTGTTGGATTTAGCTCGATCTGGAAGACCCATACAGTCGACTCGGCTGTTTGATTACAGGCTGATGATACAGTCTGTTCGGCTCATATGCAGAAATCCGTAATTCGTCAACTGTGTGAATGTTATACGCAGCCTTTGACGCACATTGATCATATTTTTTCCTCTTTTCTTTTTACCAATCGACACGAGCCTTTTTTTATCATCTGTCAATTTATGTGGGATCCAACCCGAACAAATCTTTTTTACGGCCAAATGATTGTACAAAATCTTATTTTTGTTTGTCATACTAATAGCCAAAGATGCCTCAATCTCACTGTATGTCACATGACAATCTTGCTTTATCAGTTCACACACTGCATCGGTGTTTTTTGGCATAGCAACCGTATTTGGACGACCTTCATGGAATTCGTCCGAACGTTCGTCACGATTGAATTCTGTTCATCGGTTCTTTTACAGTGCTGTAGGGTGTTGCTTTATTGCCGTATAAAGAATAAGTTCATTGATGCATTCTTGTCTGGGTAATCCACGTCAAAAATTATGAAAAATAATCGCACAAAAATGTTCACGAATTAGTTTCAGTTTTTGTCCGAGTGAAATTATGAAAGCTAATTTCACTCAAATCGCGCTCAAACGGCAAAATGTTCTGAAGAAGATTATGTTCAATAATGTCAAGTTTCCAATGGAAACGTCAGATGGTAAGTGTTGCTACTTACTGTTGCCAAGGCCAGAAATATAAAAAGCAATCTACGTAGTTTTAAAGAATTATTAACTTTTCTTATTTGTAAAAAAATTCATGAAAATCACTAAAACAACGTAGTCCTAAGCCTGTCTCCCCCTTAAAGTAAAGCAGCCAGTGTGTCCAGTGTGTCCAGTGTGTGTGTGTGCGTATGTGCGTGAGTTGGTGTGTGAACTAATGAAACGTGCCATAATTAATGCAAAACACAACAACAACAGCAACAAGAACAAAGGCATTAGCTACGCTTTCATTTACTATTGTAATTATTGTTGTTGTTGTTCACATTGTTGTTGTAGTCTATGTTGCCAGAAAAGCACGATAAATAGTGTTTATGGTATTTTTCAACGATTGTGGGATGTGGGAATTCCCATGGTATTTTGTGGTAAAAATCTCTCGCGTGGGAATAAAAATACCACATGTGGGATATTTACCACGCGTGGGAAAAAAAATACCTCAAAATACCATAAAATACCTCAAATTACCACAAAATACCATAATACCTCAAAATACCTCAAAATACCACAAAATACCTCAAATTACCACAAAATACCTTTCAAGCATTTTATACGCTAAGAGCTTATCGAAATCAAACTACACAACAGAAGTTCACTTTAATGAAATCCACTATGAACTTTATAATAGCTAAATGTATAAAAATTAATTTATTTAAGCTATGAACATATCAATTTAAACTAATTTATTACGTGTATATTTTTATTTAATTAATATTTAGAAAAAGAACTGAATTAATATGCTTATTATGTTTTTAATAAATAAAGAACTGAATAATATTTAAAATCAATGTTTTTTATTGAATATGGTCAATTCTTGGTAATTATGTTATGATGTTGTCAGAATCAATTTAGTTTACTGCATTTTGGTATGTTTTGGTAATTTGAGGTATTTTGAGGTATTTTGTGGTATTTTGAGGTATTATGGTATTTTGTGGTAATTTTGAGGTATTTTGAGGTATTTTGAGGTATTTTGCGACTGTGGTAATTTATGGGAATTAAGTGTGAGAAAAAGAGAATTTTGGTGGTAATTTCATCTGGCGACACTGGTTGTAGTTGTTATTGCTATGTTGCTGCTCTTGCAATGCGCTAAAAACGTGACTTCAAAATGTTGCATGATTAGCAGGCAGAAAATAGACAACAACACTGACAACAAAAACAACAACAACAACAACAAAAGTGTTGCAGGCACCCATCTCTAGCACAAACAACAAACAACAACACGCGACTAGAAATATTTTCAGCGCATAAATTAAACACACACTAACAATAACAACACCAACAAAAAATCTTCACACACACACCGCGGCACACTAATCAACACATACACAGCAAGTTATGCGGATCAAATAATTTGCATACAAACGAAGTAAAGCGGCTGCTGCACTTCAAATGTTTTTTTTTTTTTTTTTTATTACTATTTATTTTATTTATTTTTTTTTTTTTTTTAATTGTTGTCTGTTATAGACAATAGAAATTTGTTGCACTCGTTAATTTGCGCGCCAATGTTGCTCAACATTGTTTGCTTTTGAGTGATTTAACAAAACAATTTTCATTATTTTTAAATATTTTTGAATATTTCAAATATTACATTCAAAGTACTGCGAAAATTTTCATTCAATCAAAATACCGATCCTTTTCGCTCTTCCTTGCTGCATAAAACCATTGTTAGTTATTAATATTAATTGAATTTTTTGTTTAAATGTTTGTGTCAATGATTTAAAATGAAGTGATATTTTGAATAATATAATTGAATATTGAAATCCTGAAACAATTTCACAAAATTAATATTTTATCCTTTGATTATAACTTTAGTAACATTTTCTACATTATCGAATATGTCAAATATTGCGCCTGTAAACTAGTTTTAATGTGATCCAGATTTCCATAAAAGGTGGAAAGTTATTTTTTTCAAAACGCTTCGGCTTTACATGATATTGTTACTCCCTGAGTATAAATGCCAAGAGAAAAGTTAAGGTACGGCACTAAAAGTTAATTATTTGACCTTAAAAAAAATTAAAAAAACTATTACTTCATCGGATCACGGAGATAACTACTTAAGCAACGAAACTACAAATTTGTTACATAGAATTATTACTCGCTTTGTATAAGTGCCTCGTTAAAAATATTATGGTTCTTAGTTTCACGACAAAAAATGTGTGTCATGAAGTAGCGGAGAGTACCGCTCCAAAAATGGAAATGCAACAATCATGCAATGGCGTTGCATGGAACTACTCGACGACGATATGCCCAACAGTAAATGTTTTAATACGATAATGAAGGATTTGTCTTTACTATCTTGTCCTTACTTGGCCTTACTACAAAAAATTATAAATTCGTCAGGTTACGAAGGTAGCATTGCCTATGCAACAAAACTGAAAATTTGTTACATGCCATTACTACTCGCTGGGCATTTTTTCTACTGAAAATTTAATTTCACGACAGCAAAGATTGGTTCTTTGACCACACAACGAAAATAAAAGAAAAAATAGTGGTGTCCACAGAGGAAAGGGCTTAATGTAGTGAAAATGCAACGAAAATTAAAAAAACGTTGCATGAAATTATACCTTACTCGGTGACAATAAGCTCTTTTTTAGATCGATAATAAGGATGACATTTTAGGCTAAACGATAAAAATAACAATACATTTTTTTTCAAAATGGCATCATGAGGGTCATTGTAACGTAAATGCAACATCGCTGCATTAATTCCGTGCATGGCGCTAAAATGAATTTAAATGAACCTCTTAACAACAAAAACAAAAGAAAAAGCAAAAGCAATGATACAAAAAAGCAAAAAACAAAAGCAAAAACAAAAACAAAAACAAAAACAGAACAAAAGTAAAAAAAATAATTAAAAACAAAAACAAATACGAAAACAAACACGAACAAAAACAAAGACAAAAACAAAACAAAAACAAAAACAAAAACAAAAACAAAAAAAAACCAAAAATAAAAATAAAAATAAAAACAAAAACAAACCCAAAACCTAAAACAAAAAAAAAAAAATGAAAACATAAACAACAAAAAAACGAAAACTAATAGAAAAAAATACTAAAAAATAAAAACAAAAATAACAAAAATAAAAACAAAAATTGAGCTAAAAATAAAAATAAAGTTAGATTAAGAATAAAATTAAATTAATAATAAAATTGCGAAAGTTGTAAGAACAAGGCTTTGAAAAGGATTTGGAAAAGGATAGGACAAGCATTCAAACAAGGATTTTGACCAGGAAGAAGGATTTGGGACAAGAAATAAAATAAGGATTTGGTTAACGCTTTGGACAAGAAGTAGGACAAAAACTGGAACATTAAAATTAACATTAACATTAACATTAACATTAACATTAACATTAACATTAACATTAAAACTAACATTAACATAAACATTAACACTAACACTAACACTAACATTAACATTAACATTAACATTAACATTAACATTAATATTAACAATAACATTAACATTACCATTACCATTACCATTACCATTAACATTAACATTAACATTAACTTAACATTAACATTAACATTAACATTAATATTAACATTAACATTAACATTAACATTAACATTAACATTAACTTAACATTAACATTAACATTAACATTAACATTAAAATTAACATTAACATTAACATTAACATTAACATGAACATTAACATTAGCATTAACATTAACATTAGCAATAACATTAACATTAACTTAACATTAACATTAACATTAACATTAACATTAACATTAACATTAACATTAACATTAACATTAACATTAACATTAACATTAACATTAACATTAACATTAACATTAACATTAACATTAACATTAACATTAACATTAACATTAACATTAACATTAACATTAACATTAACATTAACATTAACATTAACATTAACATTAACATTAACATTAACATTAACATTAACATTAACATTAACATTAACATTAACATTAACATTAACATTAACATTAACATTAACATTAATATTAACATAAACCTTAACATTAACATTAACATTAACATTAAAATTAACATTAACATTAACATTTAAATTAACATTAACATTAACATTAACATTGCCATTAAAATTTAAATTAAATTTTTCATTTTGGGCTTTATGGACCAATAATAAAGAGTGAAATAAAGCCCCAACCAGTTTCTATAGAACATTGAATTATGATATTTTGGGTGTTTCAAAGCCTCAACGGGAAATAATATCAATAAAGTTTGAGAAGGAACTGATTCGCTCATTATTATAAGATAAGCTAGATGGCCACTTGAACTTCAATACAAACTTTTGAAGTGCAAGAATGTCTAAAAAATAACTTATGAGAACTACTCTAAATTCACTTAAAGGAACGAAATTCAAAGTTTTAAGATAATAAATTTAAATAATCAACATTTCCTAAAAATGTTAGTGAATACCTTTCACAAAATTTACAGACACTCTGACAAAATTCTTTGTATATTTTCTTTAAAAAATTCCTAATAAAACTTTGAAGGATAAATAAATTCTGTGTCAGCATCATATCTATTCAATTGAACTTAATTTCATTATATAAAAAAAAAAACAAAATATGCTAAAAGCTTTATTATGTTATTTTAAAATGACCTCCAAGCATTTCCTGTTTTCCACTTCTGTATCCTTTTGTTTCGACGACCTCTTTTGTTACGGCCAAAACAGTCTTGCTGCCTTTTACTGCCACTTACTCACTCGTTTGCTCTCATTCGCTATCTCACTCTCTTTCTCCTTTTCACTTACTCCAACTGTCGCTCTGTCTAACTTAATTAGGCAACAAAAATGTCGACACATGTTTGCGCCAATTTGGCAACACTAGACATGAGAGACTTTCGCGCGTTGGCATTCTTATTCGCTTGAAATTGCTTTAATTCCAACCCAGAGGAGCACACATAATCGACCCAAAAATATTTTCATTTTATTGCTAGGGAAAAATTTACATAGTTTTGTCGACAAAAAAATATATAAAAACAAAAAAAAAAATAAAAAAAAAATTGAATATAAACACGAGCCAACCTCAATAAATAACTAAAAAATAAGGAAAACCAGAGGAGAAGGAATATGAAAACTTGTAAGAGTTGAATAAAATAAGGATGAAAGCGTGCACGTCCTTAAACCAAGACTTGAAACAAAAGCCAACAAGAACTAGAAAAACAAAAACAACAAGAAAAAAAACTTAAAAACTCCTGCTTAACAGTTGCAAAAATCCAGTAAATATGCGAAAAATTTTCTATGCTAAAGCATAAAACCACCAAAAAATTGTTGTTAGTGGGCGTTGGTTGGGCAGAGCAAGTACTAGCTGCTTTTCTAGAAGGTGTTTGCAAAGTTTCAAGAATATTTTATTTTATAAAATATGTATGCAAACTGGAGCTACAATACCAACAACAACAACAGCAACACGAATCATCATCATCTAAATAAGTGCCTGGCTACAGACAAAGTTGTGGGCACGTCATGGTTTTGAGCAACATTTTGGTTTATGTTAGCCAACAACCAACAAGCTCAAATTGAAACTCATATTTTCTATTAAAATTGTTGTTGTTTATTTTGCCGCTGGTTTGCTTATAGTTCATTACTCTGAAGCTGTTTACGTTTTGTTATTCAAATAAATAGTTTTCCACACAAACAAAAAACAATTTTCAACATTTTAAAATTGATGCCAAAATCGAGCATTTCCGAGGATTCGAGATGTTGCCTTAAAAAATAACTTTTATGCCAACATTATTAAATATGTATAAGCCACCGAAAATGTGCCAGCTGACGCACACACACACACACCGCCCACTGTCTGCTCTTAATAATTGCACATAATTTTAGGCGCTGCTCCAAAAAAATATGACAACACATGGGAAATAAAACGCAGGTAAATAAATAAATAAAAAACAAACACATACACGCGACAAAAAAAAACAATACAAACAACAACAAAAACAACAACAACAACACAAACATTAAAAAAACAAACATTATGAAAGCTATAAATAAATAAAACCACTTTACAAGTGCGAAAAAATGCAAATACGGCAAAAACAATAAAATACAAATTTATGAGATTGTTGTTGTTTTTTCTTGGTTGTTTTTGTATTTGCCATAAAAAAATGGTGACACACACGTATTCATCTAGATGCACGCTCCCACTCATACATAAAAATTAAACACCTGCTTGCCAATTTGTCACGTTGACAGTTTTTCTTGTTGTTAGTGTTGTAGGTGTTGTTGGTGTTGTTGTTGTTTTTGTTGTTGTTGTTGTTGTTGTTGTTGTTGTTGTTGTTGTTGTTGTTGTTGTTGTTGTTGTTGTTGTTGTTGTAGCGTTATGACCGCCATTGGCATTGAGTATAAAATCAAACCCCACTTCAATGAAAAATGTCGATGGTGCGACGAGTTTTTTGAAGAAAAATATATTTATGCAGTCTGTACCAAAAGTAATGGGAATCTGTAAAAAGCTTTCTTATTTATTCAAGCATGAAAAGAAATTGTATTTTATTTTATGAAGAACAATTTGTTTATGGAGTAGGTACCAAAAGTAAAGGGAATATTTAAAAAGTTTAATATTTGTTTTAGCTCGCAGTTGGCGCCAAAAGTAATGGGCACGTTTAAAGATTATTTATTATTTATTCTATATGAAGAACAATTTATTTATGGACTAGGTACCAAAAGTAATGGGAATCCTTAAAAGCTTTAATATTTTTTCTAGCCTCACTTCGATAAAAAATATCACTGGTTCAACGAGTTTTTCGAAGAACAATATATTTATGAAGTCTGCACCAAAAGTAATGGGAATCATTAAAAAGCTTTATTATTTATTTAAGCATAAAAGAAATTGCAGTTTTTCTTTATGAGAAACAATGTATTTATAGAGTAGGTACCAAAAGTAATGGGAATCTTTAAAAAGCTATTTGTTTTAGCTTAAAGTTTGCACCAAAAGTAATGGGAATTTTTAAAGAGATTTATTATTTATTCTAGCATGGAAGGGAATTTTATTTTATTTTATATAGAACATCGTTTTTATGGTGTCTTTACCAAAAGCAATGAGAGTGTGTACCATTAGAAATGGGAATCTTTAGAGATTTATTATTTATGCTAGCATAAAATAGAATTTTATTGTATTTTATATAGAACATCGTTTTTATGGAGTCTGCACCAAAAGAAATTGTAGTATGTACCAGGAGTAGGGGGAATCTTTAAATAGCTTTATTGTTTATTCTAGCATGGAAGGGAATTTTATTTTATTTTATATAGAACATCGTTTTTATGGAGCCTGTATCAAAAGCAATGGGAGTATGTACCAATAGGAATGGGAATCTTTAGAGATTTATTATTTATATTAGCATAAAACGGAATTTTATTGTATTTTATATAGAACATCGTTTTTATGGAGTCTGTACCAAAAGTAATGGGAGTCTGTACCAAAAGTAATGGAAATATTAAAAGAGTTTTATTATTAATTCTAGCATGGAACTAAATTTTATTTTATTTTATATAAAACGTTGTTTTATGGAATCTGTACCAAAAGTAATAGGAGAGTATGTACCTTAAGTAATGGGAATATTTAAAGAGCTTTATTATTAATTCTAGCATGGAACGAAATTTTATTTTATTTTATATAATACATTCTTTTTATGGAATATGTACCAAAAGTAATGGGAGTATGTACCTAAAGTAATGGAAATCTTTAAAAACTGTAATATTTCACCTAACTTCATTTCGATGAAAAATATCAATGGTTCGACGAGATTTTTTAAAACAATATATTTATGGAGCCTGTGCAAAAATAATGGGAGTCTTTAAAGAGCTTTGTTATTTATTCTAACATGGAAAGGAATTTTATTTCATATTATATAGAACATAGTTTTTATTAAGTCTGAACCAAAAGTAATGGGAATATTTAAACACTTTGTTGTTTCTTTCGGAATGAAAAGAAATTTTATATAATCTTAAATTTGATCTCAATAATAATTAATCTATAACGCAACATAACAAAATTAGTACTGGAGATATTCACAAAATATTTAATTTTGGTTGGTCTTATATTGCGTATTTTCAATATTTCAAAAAGTTTGTGGAGTGGCAAAAGCAAAATAAAATAAGTCAACATTAACACAGTGATATAAGACATAAAGAACATTGGCAAGAAAACTTAAAGAAATAAACCAAACTATTTCAGGGTTATTCACAATGTGGTGTATTTATGATAAATTTTAAGAAGTAATGCAACATTAAAAGATTGTTTATGTATCCATATAAAATAATTGTAATTTTTTAAACTTGTTAATTTTTTTTTTTTCAAGTAACAAGAAAGTATTTTGGGAATTAAAAAAAATTTATTGATAAAACACAGATAAAAAATAAATCAAAAATTTAAATTTTTAAAACCAAAAACTTTTTTGGATTGATTTTTAATAAAGTTTTGGAATTACAACGGATATTTTGTAATTAAAGCTTGAATATAGTTCGATTTTGTGAGTCTACGTAAGTAACTAAAAATATTTATAACGAATAAAAACTGTTATTTTTTGTCATATTTAATTTTGTTTTGTGTTTAAATATAAAAAAATAATAATAAAATAATATTTTTTTCTGGAGAAAATACGTTGTTAAGATTACAATAAATAAAAAGTATTAATATTTTATGTATATTTTGTATATTTTTTATAAATTTATAGCATATACACCACATTGTGAATGCCTCTATTATTATTAGTTTTTATTAAGTGTAATATATATGAATTGTTTCACTTTTTCTACCTTAACAGCTATATTTGTATCTATTCAGCTACGTGCCCTTTGCAAGTTACACATGTTTTACTTTACTATACCTCTGTTGTTTTTGTTTTTATTGTTACAGTTAGAATAGTTCCTATTCTATTCTATTCCTCTTTACTTAATCTCCACCTCATAAATTAACGACTTCCGGTCATTCATTTGTGGCATTGTGCACTCTTGTGCCATTGTGAAGGCTCTTTGTGTATTGCACAAAAGCTGAAACGTGCAAAAAGAGAAATAATCTTTGGTGGGTAGATGAGGTTTGCGGGCAAAAAAAAAAAAACAATTTCCGAACTATTAAATATTGACTTTGCTTAGATGTAACATAAATTGTTGTTTTCAAAGATATTTGTATGTTAAATTTCTTTTAGAATTTATTTGTAAGAGATTGATTTGAATATTTTGCTTTTTTTTGCAAGGTGCATAGGGTGCTTTATACTGCCGAAAAATGGAGGAACAGTCAGTTTGTTCTGATTTTAAAAAAATATTCTCATTTTTAATATCTTTTCAAATTATCAAGCCAACAATCATTAGGTCTGTTCCCGTACATTTCGGACTAAAAGTTGTAAAACTGTCAAAAGTGACAGAACAGAAAACAATTTCTCAGACTAAAAGGAAGGCATGAAAAGGTACGGAGGGGAGCTTTTTGGACAAAAAATTAAAAAAATCTGTAAAAACTAAAGGTAAAGGTAAAGATAAAGGTAAAGGTAAAGGTAAAGGTAAAGGTAAAGGTAAAGGTAAAGGTAAAGGTAAAGGTAAAGGTAAAGGTAAAGGTAAAGGTAAAGGTAAAGGTAAAGGTAAAGGTAAAGGTAAAGGTAAAGGTAAAGGTAAAGGTAAAGGTAAAGGTAAAGGTAAAGGTAAAGGTAAAGGTAAAGGTAAAGGTAAAGGTAAAGGTAAAGGTAAAGGTAAAGGTGAAGGTAAAGGTAAAGGTAAAGGTAAAGGTAAAAGTAAAGGTAAAGGTAAAGGTAAAGGTAAAGGTAAAGGTAAAGGTAAAGGTGAAGGTAAAGGTAAAGGTAAAAGTAAAGGTAAAGGTAAAGGTAAAGGTAAAGGTAAAGGTAAAGGTAAAGGTAAAGGTAAAGGTAAAGGTAAAGGTAAAGGTAAAGGTAAAGGTAAAGGTAAAGGTAAAGGTAAAGGTAAAGGTAAAGGTAAAGGTAAAGGTAAAGGTAAAGGTAAAGGTAAAGGTAAAGGTAAAGGTAAAGGTAAAGGTAAAGGTAAAGGTAAAGGTAAAGGTAAAGGTAAAGGTAAAGGTAAAGGTAAAGGTAAAGGTAAAGTTAAAGGTAAAGGTAAAGGTAACGGTAAAGGTAAGGATAAAGGTGAATGTTAACCTTTCATCTAACCTGCGCTAGAATTTTTTGCGTATTTTAATACCCATTAGGCAGAAACGGATTAACTTCTTGCAGGTATATCAAATTTAGAAATGGTGAAAATGAGTCTTTGCCAAGATTTGACGCAGAGTTAATATCTCGATTGATGGTAGATTTTTCAGGTCACAAGCCACACTGATTAAGTTCAATCAGCTGGCTTACGATGGGTTTCAGTCTTTCACGAAATACTCTCGACAATATGACATTATAGGCGATATTAGAAAGCTTATCCCACGATAGTTGGCGAAAATGGTGAGATCGCCTTTCTTTTATATGTGGAAGATTTTATCAGTGTGAAGCCGCCCGAATAAGATCTTACACGTAATGCGCTTGAGAGGATCTTATGTGCGATATTATGATGGCTTTGCGGGTTATCATCTCTGTTGGCGGTATTGTTATTAGCTCACCACTCAGAAGCCAAAAGAAGTAATCCCTCCAAATCAATCTGCCCAGGATGTCAGAAGGTTCCTGTTTTTATCCCTGAGGGAAGAGGTAAGGCTGGTCTTGAAACCGTCGGTCATGCATTTTATCTGCTCGAAAAATGTACGGGCCTCATTTCAATCGTAATGCATTTTAATATTATCACACTGACGCTTTGTGCCTCTCGTTTTTCCTTCCTGAAACGGCGTTTTTCTTCCCTTTTTTCTCTTTGTATTGCTCCTTAGTAGAACACTTAATAAACTTACTGCAGAGAGGCTTTGTAGGCGGCGTCTTTTTCTACAGAGGCGTCCCGACATTTCAGGTTGAGGCACTGATTTCGACAAGGGTGACGGCAGTAAATCACCTCTTTGTCAGCCGTACACATATCGTTGGAGATGTGTGTACTCTACGCTAATAGATCGAAGGAGTGCTTTCTTGAAGTGAGAGTCGAAGACTTCGGTTGACCGTTTCGATTGAGTTTTTCGACTTTCAGCTTCTCTCTGAAATCTAGCCTCACTGATTTCGACAAGGGCAGCAGTAGTAAATCACCTCTTTGGCTGCCGATCGAAAAAGTGCTTTCTTGAAGTGAGAGGCGAAGACTTCCGTTGACCGTTTCGATTGTAGCTTTTCGACATCTAGCATTTTTTGTATTGAATTGCGGGATCTTATTTGCGACAAGATAATGATCTGAGTCTCTAGGCACCGTGGATCGTGCAAACGTTAAGTACACTGGAAGAATTCCTTCGGGCAATCAAAACGTGATCAATTTGGAAGTCTTTTGATCAAGGGTCGCCCAGGTGGCATTATGAGTATTGAGGTGTTTAAATCGGGAGCAGGTCGAAATCCCCCTTTTCAAAATTTCCAGTTCCTAAAATTCCCTTTTCCAAACCTTTTCAAAATTCTGCTTTTTTAAAATTCTTCTTTACAAAAGTCCCCCTTTTTAAAATTCTCCTTCACAAAATTCTCCTTTACAAAATTCCCCTGACGAAATTCTCCCTTTGTAAATTTCTGCATTTCAGAGCTCTAGAACAAAAGCGGATATTAAAAAAAAGGAATTTTGTAAAAGAATTTTGGAAAGGGTGGATTTTGACCTTCATCCCGTTTAAATCTTGTGCTACTTTCGATTAAGTTTTGTAATGCGTTTGAGGGGAGTGGGTGGGGGTTTCCTATTTTTCTCGTAACGTCATTGACGTATATCTATCGCGTTATATAGCCAACATAAAACAAAGTCTCTACACACACATCTATGCATGCCTACGAAGGTGCGAAGCTTGAAATAGTCTGTTGCATCGCACCCAAGAGTCTGTTTTTCACAGTTTTTTGTTGCACACTTCGTCGAGGTCTCCCCATACTCTTAGAATCTTTCAATTCCAAGTCTCTTTTGCTTTTGCACTGACGTTCAGTCAGTGTTTCGTTTCTGAAGCGTGCATGCAAATTTTTTCTTGTTTTTTTTTCTATGTTCCAACACAGAAAATTGGGTGGATTATTTGTAGATTTATTTATGCACCGCAGTACAATCGAATCACATTCAACGGCTCTGTGCCTCCGCACTGAGCGCACCCTTTAACATCAGGTCTTTTTGTAGTGTGTGTGTGTGTGTGTGTTTTGTTTCCTATAATCCACATGTTTGCGTAGCACATCCGCGTAGCACAGCGTGTGCTGCGTTCAGCACATTTGCATTTTTTTTTTCTTTTTGTTTTGATTTTTTGGTTTTTTTTTTTATTTTTTGCCCATAGTAGTGAAAACGTACCAGAAACTTGTTCTATTTACATAATTATAATTTAATAGATTTTGAATATTAATGAGCAACGCCGAGTGGGCGGTCTTTTTGGCGGAAGTGTCGCTATAACAATGGGCGTACCCATGGCGCATAATGAAAGAGGCTGTGACAGTGCATAAAATGTGCTGCTTGCCTGATTGTCAGGGTGTTGATGGTGTTGTTTTTGTTGTTTAAATTAATGACGTCAGTTCGTTTGTGTTTTAGATGTTTGAATATAGGGTTTTTTATTTAAAGAAAATTGCGCCAAATAAAATCCCGAGTTTAAATACAAAGAAGATGTAACGTAGAGGTAACTTTGATAAAAATATGGTTAACTATTAAGGCTTACAAGTTTTTTGAAACTTATGAAATTCCTTTGAAAATTCTCTTCGGATAAATAAGTTTGGCGGTCGCGGTAGTCGAGTAGGTTGAGCGTTTGACTGCCACGTCAGGGGTCCTGGGTTCGAACCTCGGCCGGTATATGGTCCTACGCCTTAACCTTTTGGCATTTCTTTTCTCATTTATAATCAACTGGAATTGAAAATTCGTCAATATTAATGATCTAAAAAGTACTTGGTGGTAGATAAGTATGTGGATGGGATTGCGTTTAATTGGAATTGCCTGAGGTAAAGGCAAAACACTTCAGATTCAGATTCTCATTCATATGTTTCTATGGCTTCCCACCGTGCATAGATTACTCTACACCTGTTTCACTAATTTTGCCTTTCATAAATCTATCATCCCATTTCGAACCATGGTAGGCTTGACTGAATTGGTATAATACCTTAAACCCTTGGTTCAAAAGAAAAAAAAAAACTGAATAAAAATATAAACCTTGGATTTCAAGATCAAATATGGCGTTCTGAAAATTATTGGTTAGGTAAGGTGGGAGGGAGGAGAAAACGTAGCAGACACGGTTGCCAATGGCGAGGTTATGTCCATGCTTTGTTGAGCTTATTTTTTCCGAAGACTTATTTTTTCTGATCATCTATCAGATCATTTCTCTTTTTAGAGAAGTGCAGGATCCCTTACCCTTGGAGGTAAGTAAGTATAAAATAAAAAAAAAAATAAATAAGTAAGTATAGCATAATACAATTCAGGGGAAAAATCTATGAGTATAAGTCTAAGGGTATATTTAGATGTCATGACTGGAGAGATGTGTGAAAGCATATGGACGGATATTCCGGAATACCTGGAAGCTTTTCAAGTGCTTAAGCGAGGGCAAGAGCGTTAAGGATGCCTGGCTGTATGTCAAAGGCTCCGTAAATAGAACTATTCATTGAGTTTATGGGTGTCGTTGGCTACACTAAGAGAAAAAAAAATTTAATTTATCCAAAAACTTTTTAATTTATCCAATAAGCAAGTAATTTTTGCACCAATAACGCATTTGCATAAATCGACTACGTAAATACTTAAAAATGAATTTAAATACTTTTTTAATTTAATAAAATATTTAAATATTTAAACAGAATTACAAAAAAATATATTTCAATTATGCACGATATCTTTTAAATATTTACTATTTTCTATCGCATTTAAAGGAAATTTATATAAATAAATAAATAAAGAAAAAAAATAAAAAATAGATTTAAACTCAATATGTTATTAATGGTTTTATAGTTCTGGTTTGGTTTTTGTAATGAAGATTATATAGCCTAGATGTTTAGTCAAGATGCTTCGTGAGTCACCCAACGCGGTGAGACTTAGTGGTGAACCAAGCTCCGCCTACACATGATATAATTATGCAAGGTAGCCTTGACAACTGGCTATTTTCTCACAAGCTGCGTCCATCTAATGCCATTTGCCTGTATGTATACTAGAGTGGAACGAATTTTTAACCTTTTGACTGCGCCCGAGGGTTTATATATTTCATGCCAAACTTGTCTTCTTTTTTTTTTTCTAAAATCCAAAGTTTAGTTTGCAAATAAGTTCCTAATTTTCTGATGCAAACCTCTTCATTAACACATAAATTATAACTTGTCAAGAGTTCCCTATGGTACCATGTATGCGCTAGAAGATATTCAGGATCAAAGATCACCGAAATCGGTCATTCGCTTATATATCCGCTCCTCTTTGTAGGACAGGAAATATGCTCGGAACGAAATTGTTGATCAGATAATTCTCTACAAAAATGCCCTTTACAGTTTTAACATAAAACAAACAGTTTCCACGCTATGCGCCTAGATATGTTTGAATAACGCAAAGTAGAAATTTCATAATAACTTTGAGCAGAGCGGAGATATAAGCAAATGACCGATTTCGGTGATTTTTGAACCTGAATATCTTCTAGCGCATACATGACAAGTTGTTATTAATGAGTAAATGAAGAGGTTGTGCATCAAAAAAATTAGCTCTTAATTTTTTTGGATTTCAGAAAAAAATAGTCTGACAATGAAATATATAAATCCTTGGGCGCAGTCAAAAGTTGTGTCGCAGGTAAAAACTATAGATGCAGAAATTAATTTTTTTAAGCGTAGTTTTCAAAAAAAAATATGAAGCCCATGAAGATTTTTTGCTTCCATACATTTCGTTCCACTCTAATGTATATTATTTTTGACATTTGGTGCCATAATATTCCACGAAATAATAAATTAAAGAAGGAAAAAGTAGAAAAGAAAATAAAAAGCAAAATATGCAGATCAATGACAATCTGTGCAAGACATTCGTGAGAAAATATCTGGTTGATATTCTTACCTTACGTAATTGTATTAAGCGACCACCCATCGCACTCACAAAGCATCTTGGCTAAACATCTAGGCTATATAATATTCGTAACAAAAACCAAACGAGAACTATAAGAAACCGAAAGCATTAATCTTAATTCTAAAAACTTCATTGATAACTGCAGGAACAGAGTGCGATGTTGTTGCTGCTTATCGGCTATTTTAGCTGTATAGAATAGGTGTTTAGGTGTGTGGTATAAATAAAATTTAAATACGGAAAAAAACGAGTTGTAAGGAAAATATTTGATATGATTTGACGTTAATATATATATAAAATTCATACTCAGGCGTGGATAATGTTAATATGCGTTATTTCCTTCAGTGTATCTATGCTGAGATAAGATAATATATACTCGTAGGCTAAGGGAGGTGGATGCCAGAAAATGAAGCTTTGATAGAGCTAATTTTCTGGTAGAGAAGCGTGTGTGGTAGGCGTAAACCAAACAGTGGGGAAAGATGTTGTTCGTGTCTGCCCCAGGGGTCGATCTGCAGTCGCCTGGGTGGCAGTCACTACCTACTCGACTATCTAGATCGCCAGGCCAGGGCCAATTGGCCAAGGTTCTCAATATATTTTAGCATAGAAGAAATATCCGCACGTCTAAAGGATGTGACTGTGGATCAATCTTTGATTGGTCGCATCTCTTGTTCTTAAAGGAGGATGAGGTCACATGTCATTTTTAAGAGGACATTCGAGATTTGATTGTCAATGATCAAAATTGAAGCAAATGAAGAGCTTGACGTGAGCAATGCGCTTGCATCTAGTGAGCATGTTGATAGATTCAACGAATTCGCACATCAATTTTTTACTAGACACCGTAAAAGGTGAATGATTCTGGTAATAATTCATCTGTAAGATATTCAGATTATTGATCAAATTGATGTGTCATATTAGGAGTTGGGAAGCGGGTCAAAATTCCACTTTCCAAAATTCCCAGCGTCGAAATTCTCCTTCGTAAAATTTCCTTTTCTAAAATTCACCCTTTTTAAAATTCTCCTTTTTTAACATTCTTCTTCAAAAAATGATCCTTTACAAAATTCTCCTTAACAAAATTTCCCTTTTACAAAATTCTTTCACCGCAAATATTTGCATTTCACTACTATACGCTCTCAGGACAAAACTTTAAAAAAAAAAACAAAAAGGAAAAAGGAAGGGTTAAAGCGCGCGATTTATCCCTCAATATACACATAATCTTTAAAAAAATTTTTTAAGGGAATTTTGTAAAGGGGAATTTTGTAAAGGAGAATTTTGTTGAGGGGAATATTGTAAAGGAGGATTTTTTGCGAAGAGTGAATTTTGTTAAGGAGAATTTTAAAAGGGGGGAATTTTAAAAAAGGAGAATTTTGAAAAGGGGAATTTTGAAAAAGGGGATTTTGTAAAAAGAATTTTGTATAGGGGGAATTTTGAAAAGGGAGTTTTGAAATTTTGAAAAGTGGAATTTTGTAAGAAGAATTTTGTATAGGGAGAATTTTGAACCCATCCCGAGGAGTTGTTCTTGTAGAACGTTTAAAAATTGAGTATCAGTGGAAAATTTGCACTTTTCAAGGTACCAAACCCAAGTTCCAAAATCCTTTCGAATGTTTTGAGTTAGTTTGTGCAAAAGTTAATGGGTTCTTATGGCCTTCCGGTAGAGTGAATAGCCTAACCAATTGTTGGAACGAAAACTGCTTTAACCTGCCACTAATTTATGGACAACCAAGCCTTAGGCAACTATTTAAAATTAACCAGAAAAGCCGTTGTGGTTGTTTATTCTGTACTACTTTAACGATTTTATCAACCACTTTTCTTTGGACTCTGTTATTTAGCTGGGTAAATAACAATCATCTATGGAAGAAGAGTTGTGGATTTATAGGAATCTGCGGAAATTACGAGATCACTACATCCAGGAAAGTGTGATTCCATCAGCAGTGATACTATCTCATGGCATGTTGCTGTCTGAGTGTTTAAGATTAATCGGATAGCTATCGGATCCTTTGACAGTACTGTGCGAAGATGGTTGGTGCTCCATGGATTCTCAAAAAATTTTCCATGATTCGACCCTTTTTAGTTCTATTGTCTAGGAGTTGAGAGCAGACCTATTGAGGAGTTGAGAGTTCAATTTCCTACTTCTTTGCTTCATCTGAGCTAACTTCTGGCTTCAATTTTTCTTGCTTTGAGATCGCTGTTCTACCTGTCTTGGTCGCTGTTTTAGTTCTTTTTTTTTTTTGCTTCGTTTTTTTTTTTTTTTTGCAACTCTTGAAGACAGGGCTACACTTTTCGTAGAACTTTTTAATTTTCTATGAGATAAATACAACACCAGGAATGATATCCTGTCATGACTGACAGAGCCGAGTTTCTAGCCATCGAGTGTATTCAGTCCAATTAGTTCTACTAGGATTCCTACAAAATTCTGCATTCCTTTCATCGGAGTCAATATTGAAGAGTATTCTAAAGTAATCTGAAAAAGAATCGGTACAAGATATCCTCCAGTTCTTGGAGATTATTTTTGTTTTTTCTGGAAAATTAAAACAAAAACAAAAAAATAGTTTATATTTTCGATATAATTCTTACTCTGATGCTTGGTATCTCCGGGTTTTCGCGGGTTGTTGTTTTTGAAGGTACTAAATATTTACTGTTTTGAACGGACATTTATATTTGAAAATTTATTTGAAAGAGAGATGCCAAAAACCCGCGAGTAATAGGTTTGACTTGAAAAAGAATCGAGACAAAAAAAAAAAAGATCTCAACAGGGCTAACAGGGAATAACAAGACCTCCAAAAAGAACTTAAGTCATCATTTGATCATCGTAGACTTCCTCTAAAATAATAAATTTATTCAAAAATGCCCTTCCAAAACCGGGGTTTTCCCTGTTGCAACTTTTGAAGTTTTTCTTCAATTTTTTTTTACAAATTGAAGCGCCCCTATCAACTGAAGCTCACAAGGAAAACATTTATTTTTCTTTTTGTTGTTGTTGTTGTTTTGCTGTTGTTGTTGTTTTTGTTGTTTTTCAATATTGACAAAACTTTTGTCAAAGTATTTTCAACAAAACTAACTAGCTTCCAAAATAGAAGATTTTCATATTCATATCGAAGATGTAGATAAAATAAAGCCAATTTTGCTTAAATTGCTGAACATAAAAGTGGAAGAAGAACAACAGCAACAAAAAAAAAATAAAAAAATACTAGAATAAAAACAACAATAATACTAGCAGCAGCTCCCAAAACAAATGCAATAAAACGTAAAAACTTATCGAAAAACTTTTACCAATAAACGAAAAAATTTCTTCAGCTGCTGTTGTTTTTTGTTCGCTTCTACTTCCTTGCAAACATGCGATCAACAGCAGCAGCAACAGCAGCACTGTTGGTTACCCTGTCAATATTTCCCGGGGCGACTATTTAAACCTAATGCTCTGACCCAGCCAAACTGGTGATGGGTCTTTGAGGAGCACGCAGTTAAAAGCGTGAAGAAGCTTAAGCAGTGCAGTGCTTTACTGCTGACTGGTTGGCTGACTAGTTGGCTGACTGTTTGGCAGAAGGCATGCAATAAAATGCAGTTAGGTTTGTAATGAAAACTTATCGCAATTACCAGCGACAACTGCAACGCGACGTGATTCAAGTGTGTGTGGTGGTAGTACTCACTGCAGCTCACTCAACTCCCAACCTTTGAGTCTGAGCTATCCCTCGTAGCCGCTTTGATATTGCCCTCAGTACGGTGGCTGGGGGTTGCTTGGTTGGCTGACTAGTAGTCGATTGGTTGGTTGGTTGGTTGGTTGGCTGTTTGGTAGATTGGTTCGCGCTGCTCTAAAGCGTCAGTAGTATCGATGGCAACAAAATTGAGTTTATTAAGTGTAGCAATAACAATATCAACAACTACGTCCTCGTTGCACTCACTCTGCAAATAAATTGCAGAAGATATTTGGAGAAAATCATGGAAAAACTTTTAATGTTGCGCCGCTGTTGCTTTTGTTGTTTTGTTGAAATACCTAGTTAGTTATTTTGTTGTTGTTGTTGGTTTTTCTCTAAATTGTTCAAACCAACAACAGACCAAACAATATTTGTTTTGTTCAAATTTCGTTATCGAATGGGTTTTGAGCTTAACAATTGCGCTTAGAACTTTTGGATAATATGCAGTTTAATTAAGAACAAAGCGATAACGTTTTTTATTGTCTTCGTAATATTGTTTTTTTGAGTATTGACGCTGTTTCCAATTTGTGGTACTTTTGCAAACCTCGGAGTTGCGATTTGACCCCTTTGGACTTTTTGTTTTTTTTTTGGGGGAAACCGTGAAGGACCGATGTTATGCCAACAATCCGGAAACGATTCAAGCACTAAAGGCCAAAATCATCCAAGCAATCCGTGAGCTACAGCCCGAAACCAACAACAAGGTCTTGGGAAAATTGTAGTGACAGAATGCGCTACGACGAAGCCAGCCGAGACAGCCAATTGAACGACGTTGTGTTCCATAATTAACGGGAATATTTCCTCTTACTAATAAAGTCATAATACTACCATGTATAAAAAATATAATATATAATATATAATAAAAAATATAACCCCAACAAAAGGTGCTGTTTTTTCAACTTTTTTTAAAAAAGCGCGCCATTTTGTCTATTTTCAATATATTTTAAGATCCCTAGAACAGTATTTGCCTGACGTGATTATCTAAAAAATGCCGCCTTCCGCGTCTCGATATGACGTCTGGTTTCCGAGAAAACTTGTCACCCGTTTGGCTACTCATTTTTAAGTAATCATATTGCGTGCGCTATAAAAAGGAGTAGGAGGGGGGGGGGGGGGGCATAAAGAGACAAATAAGTACGGAAAAATGTGAAGAATTACATACACTTTTACATAAAAAAACATTTGAATTGATAATTTGAAAAATGTTAACATGACAGCAGTTTTAAAAAAGTTCTTTTTTTCTTGTGCTCGAACCTTCATGCCTACCTTAAACGCAAACTAATTATTTAAATAATTTTTTGCCAAAAGATAAAGTTAGTTACAAAGATAGATATGATAGACTTTATTCCTTCAGAGATATAAATAAAAAGTTGATTACATTGTGGACACAACCGCTGCTTATTTTTGTCCCTATCCTCTTCTTCATTCTTCCTCATTCTTATTCTCATTCTTATATTAGTTCTAATAATTGCCCTACTTCTTGGCCAAACTCTTGTTTTAATCCATGTCCAAATTCCTGGCCATCCAAATTCTTATCCTCATGCTTTTTCTTATCCAAAACTTTATCCTAATATTTACATGTTCTAGAATAATAATCCTCTACTTCGACTTTTTCTGAATTCCTCCCATGACTTGATGTTAACAAATGGTCGTATACCATTCAGAATTGAACGTCCTGATGCCACTGTCGCCACATAGCCGACAATGCCGAAGAAACAAGCAGACATTTCTATATGCTTCTTTCTCGAACATTTGTTGGATAAAGCTCGACCCATACAGTCGATCGCTATTTTGTTTCGGGCTCATATGCATAAATCTATGATTCATCACCTACAGTGAGTCAAAAAAGTTTAAGTACACCATAAATTTTAAAAAAATTACACTGAGTTACAAAATGACACTTTATAAAAGGTGCAGAGTTCTCGATAGTCAACCCCGAATATATTTTGGCTGCTAATTTCAAATATGGACTCCGTTTTTTTCCATCAGCTCGAGTTTTTGAGTTATAGGCAAAAACATGAAAATCAGTTCTTTTTTTAATAATTTTGCTATATCTATTACACTGATTTACCGATTTGTATAACGATGACCAATTGCAATGAAGAAATATTAGACCTTTAAATTTTTGCACATAAAATTACAATACCTTTGACAGTTTTGAAGATATCGACGTTCAAAGTGGAAAAAATGTCACAATTTTACGTACGCTGCTTTTTTGAAACCCTGTATCTTTAATATTTTTCAACGGATTTGTAAAAACTTTTTTTTACTTGATAGAAAATCTCTCCAATTTTAATAAATATTTTAGTTTTCTTTTATTATCTTACATTTTTTCAAAGAAATTAAATAAAAGAAAAATTTTTTAAAATTAATTTTATTAAAATTCAAGTACAGTTGATAAGGTTTTTTTTGATAAGGTTAACATCATTTACGACTTGAAAAACTTCTCTTCAGTGACTTTCTGAAATGAAAGGCATCAGGACCATCTCGCTTAAGACTCCAACAATAGTCTTTAATCATATGTTTGTCCCATCTTCCTTGGTAGCGGTCTTCTATTATTTTCATGTCCTGATGGAAACGCTCACCTTGTTCATCACTAGTGTTTCCTAAATTCTCAGGGAAGTGTGGCGTCCGTGGCGTAGTTGGTTAAAGTGCGTGGCCGCTATGTCAACGAACCTGGAGACCCAGGTTCGAACCCCAGCAGCGACAGAAAATTATTTGAATTAAAATGATTTTTCTGTACGGCCGCCACCTCTCTGCAGGCAATGGCAAACCTCAGAGAGTAATAAAAATGCCATGTAAAGCTTCTTGAGAATAAGAACATTTCGTTCATCGCCGTTCGGAGTCGGCGTTAAGCCTGTAGGTCCATTTCTCGGTCAATTGTGTACGAACTTAATAACACGCACAACACAATTGATCATAAGAAGCTAGGTCAAAATCCTTTCAAGGGCTGAAGTGACCAGTTATTTATTTTTTTTTTTTTTTTAATACAAATCGGTAAATCAGTGTAATAGATATAGCAAAATTATCGGAAAAAGAACTGATTTTCATGTTTTTGCCTATAACTCAAAAACTCGAGCTGATGGAGAAAAACGGAGTGCATATTTGAAATCAAGAAACCAAACTAGTCTATAATCAGCTGAAAAATCTCCGGCACCAAAATGTCTGTCGGGCTGT
This sequence comes from Pherbina coryleti, assembly GCA_943735915.1. Lineage (NCBI taxonomy): Eukaryota > Metazoa > Arthropoda > Insecta > Diptera > Sciomyzidae > Pherbina > Pherbina coryleti. Next base: position 172,445,190 of record OX030950.1, read on the forward strand.
GTTATCAATAAAAACTCCATTATACAACTTTTAAAAAAATGTATTATTCAAATCAGGTATACTTAGAGATTAAGGAACACAAAAAAGTCTTTTCATGGTTTAACAGCTTAAAATGTAGGAACAGTAACAAGGTACCAAAAAAAGTCATGACTTCACGCCAAAAAAGTTTACGTACACTTAACTTAAAATATTAAATAATTCTTAAAATTCTTGTAATTGAAATATTTTTAGTATTTCGTCGCCCCTCCCCCGGCATCGATTACTGCTTGTAAGCGTCGATGCATGCTCTTTACTAACACTCCGGTATCATTTTGTGTTAAGTCCATACACTCAGTCGACAAAGCGTTCTTTAGGGATTCCTTAGAAGTAATTGTGTGCTTTAGTATCCTTTTTTCGAGCAGATCGCAGATGTACTCGATAGGATTAAGGTCCGGGGATTGTGGTGGTGTATGCAGTTGTTTGCAGTTATATAAAGACACTCTTTGACCATTAGAGTGACCGCAACTTATATGGGGCAAAAAAAAAGTCGGAATCTTGTTCGTCTTAACCCCACAAAACGAATCCCCTTTCCAGATATTGGGATAGCCAAAATTTGAGCCCGATTAAACGACGGTAACACGTGCCGCTCGTCGCTCAAAATTTTAAAAAAACGAATGAACAAAATTGTTGTAACTCTGAGTCGAACCGAGTTACGGCAGCCTTTAGCTCCGAAAACGTGACCTGGTGCCACCAGGAGCATACTTCATATATTATGTTATTATGTGATAAATTTTTCATTTTAATTTATTTATTTAATTTTTATTTTATTTTTATTTTTAAATAATTTATTTAATTTTTATTTTATTTTTATTTTTATTTAAATATATAGAAATCAATTTACCTAGACTCTGAAATGGCATCCACATCAGGTGTACAAAGCCGGACCAAGGATAAAATATTTCTTGTTGGCTTTCCCATTCATCAGATTACAGGTTGTAAACTACCCTCAAATCGACAAGTTTTGTGTGCTTTATTTTATAATTTTATAATATAAGCGACGAGCGGCACGTGTTACCGTCGTTTAATCGGGCTCAAATTTTGGCTATCCCAATATCTCGAAAGGGGATTCGTTTTGTGGGGTTAAGACGTTTGTGGGTTTTGCGGTCACTCTATTGACCACATATGACGTATGTTTCGGGTCATTGTCTTGTTGAGACAGGAACCCATTTTTTTGAAAACCCAATTGCGTCGCACTCGTCTCAAGATTTTCTTTCAAGATTTTCAGGTAGAGGTGCTTCTCCATTATTTTATCAATAAACACAAGGTTTCTCACTCCAACTTCTGCCATACAGCCCCAAGCCATGATGTTACCACCACCGTGTTTAACTGAAGGCACCAAATTTTTCTTTTTCATCTCCTCATTTGCTTTTCTCCAAACTTTTACGGCTCCATCTGGACCAAACAAGTTATATTTAGACTCATCACTAAATATTACGTTGCTCCAAAACGATTCGGGTTTGTTCAAATAATTTTTAGCGAAGGCCAGCTTCTTTTTTTTATTTACCTTTGATATTAAAGGCTTTCTTCGCGGTGTTCGATCATTGTACCCCGCTTTATGGAGTACATTTCGAACAGTTTGTGGGTGGACGTTTATTCCATAGGTTTGCAGCACCACTTCCTTTATTTTCACAGCAGATTTCCTGGGATTAGCTCTTATTGAATCCAAGATTCGGCGCTCGTCTCTCTGCGAGAGTTTTTTTGGTGACCGGATCGCGGCTTTGAACAAATATTGCCGGAGTTGATATAAGAATTAAATACTCCTTGCTGTAGAATGATGCTTTATCACCGTATAAAGAATTAAGTTCATCGGTGAATTCTTGTCATGATAATCCACGTCAAAAGTTATGAAAAATTATCACACGAAAATGTTCACGAGCTAATTTCGTTTTTTGTCCGCGATGAATTTTTGGAAGTTATTTTAAGCAACACAAATCGCGGTCAAATGGCAAAATGTTATGAAAAAGTGTATGTTCAACATTGTCAAGTTTCCAATAGCAACATCAGATGTTAAATGTTGCCACTTACTGTTGCCAAGGCCAGAAATATAAATAGCAACTTATGGGTGATTTTACCCTTTCAAAAGAATGTGTTCTTGCCAGGCAGTATTAGTTATGACGATTTTTTCAAACGAATTTTTCTACTAGCTATCGGTTGTGAGGCTTTTGCATGAAATTAATTTCTAGAAACTCTTCAATTGGTTCTTGATTTGTATCTTGTAATCATCCGATTAGGGTTGATAATTACAAAATTCACCATCGATGCTTTTTCTCTTCTTCCATATCGATTGTGTTAAAATCATCTAATTAATCTTTTCTTAAAAATCTTAATCACTTAATCTGAGCATTAAATTCCTTGGAATAATTATTTCATTAACAGAAATTTTGAGTATGCTTTAAAATTTATCGATTTCTGCATTTCAAGGATTCATTAAAACTCACCAGTTTGCGGACTCTTGCGAGTTTTACTGAGTTTTTCAATTTCCACTTATTTCAATATTCGTCTGTTTGTCTATCGTCACTGCATTTATTTCAATTTCCCTGACGACAAATCGCACACAATCACAAAACCCTCCCCCCTCACACACACACACACAGCCACACCAAAGTACTCACACACCTTTATATACCTCATTTAATATTTATTGAGGTAGTCCTTCTTTCGGATTTGCAGCTTGGCAAACTGATTTTTTTTTTGTCCTCACTCTGACTTTTTTGTGTTACCAAAAACAAAAAAAAAATGAAATTTTTTTGTAGAACAACGTGCTGCTGTATAGGTTTGTTCTGTGGGAATGTGTGTGTGTTTGTATGTGATAGAATGCCGAATTCGTGATACGGGATGATTCCAGAGCCAGCCAAGTATAATGCAGAATTCAACACTTTGTCCGCCTCAGCCGGTGTCATGCTTCAAGGGCATTAAATAATGATGAAATATTATTGAGGTGTTTTTACACTAGGCAACAACTACAACAAAAAATAACAGCCAACAAAAAAGCCAACCTCTTTTGAAGTGTTGCTCTCTAGTTTCGATGTGCAGTTGATTTCTCACATTTCTCAAAGTGGAAGAAACTTTAGGAACTAAAACTAACTGTAAAAAAGCAATGAAAGAAATTTTAAGCTCATCGTGCTTTTGTTTCATGTTTTTGTTCTCCTTTGTCTTTCGTGTTACACAAAAGCTTATTTTTTCAGCAATTCACTTTTAAATCTTCTTAAATTCGAGTAAAGTCCTCTGAACAAAATTTTTTTTAACGAATAATTAATCATATGTGACTTTACCCTTTTCGTCCCGAAAGTTCAAATTTTGGACACAACTTTAAGCGCTGAAACAATCCCAAAGAACTTTTTTCACAAAAATGAAAAATTTGGGTATCATAATGATCAGCATTAAGGGGGCATATAGGTGACAAATTTAAAAAAATATTTTTTTTCGGGAATTTTTTTTTCATAGAAGGAAAAAGGATATCGTTCTCAAATTTTGCACATATATTTATTAACGTTTAAAGAATACAAAAATTTTTTTGAGAATTTTTGAAGCAGTTTTTGACGTTATTTGAGTTTTTTAAAAAAATGCCAAAAAATTGACGGTGTGCAGAATATCACCAGTTTGGAACATCTGAGAAAAAGAAAAATAAAAAACAAATTGATCCTTGTTTACGTGACTATCGCCTGAACTCAATTAATTTTTTTCCGTCGAATTAAAAAAAAATGGCGGCCATTTGAAAAAAAAAATCGATATTCGAGGTTACAAATATTTTTAAGATATTTTTAAGGCTTTTAACATATTTTAAGTTTAATTTTGATTATTTATAAATTTTTTATATTTTATCTCATTTTTTATAATTTAATTTTTTTTTTTTTAATATTTGTTTTTTAATATTAAATTTTTTATTGATGTTTTTATAGGTTCCTATATATTTTAAAATCTATTATAATTATTTAAATTTTTTTATATGTTTATAAAATTATTTTAATATTTTTTTTTTAAATATTTCTTTTTCTATTTTCAACCCCATTTGAAATAAAAAAATATACATTTTAAAGATTAATTGAAATTTTCACTTTAACAAAAATGTCTTTGTTGTTATTATTGTTTTTTTTTTTCTTTTTTTTGGCATATATGTTGTAAAGTGGCTATGTTCCGTTACGCAAGTATAACGATATTATTACAATCTGTTCGTATTATATCAACAACAACAACAACAACAACAACAACAACAACAACAACAACAACAACAACAACAACAACAACAACAACAACAACTGAAACAACCACTTTCCAGATATAATCAATATCGACGACTAACTCTCAACAACATGATGATATATTGATAACATACTCCAAAGATAATAAATGTGGGTTCTTCCGTTTCCAAATTCTTGACACGCTTCCGTCGTATAATAAATTCAATCTCAACGCTACGCACGCTGCTGACTGGCTGCCAACCAACAGGAATCAGAAAAAAAGAAAAAAAAAATGGCGCCCTACATAAAAGAAAATGAAACTTAATAATAATTCTATGCAAACAGACAAAGGCAATAATGAAATCCAGAGGAGGGGTGGGCAATGAGAAACAAGGAGTACAGAAGGACGCGGCAGAGGCAGTGGCAGTACAGAATGATTGGGTTTTGGCAGCGAATACGTTTAACTGCTGCTAAGACAAGTACTGTTAAGTTATTCCATACGCACACTTAAAGTGCCTACCAACAGACACACACACACGCACACACACACACATACCACGAACATAAACACTAACAAAGAGTTATATAAAGACAGGCAGACAGACAGACAGACCTACATCAGCATAGTCGCACATGGCCGGATGTTGGAAATGCTGCAACCAGTTGAGTTCAGTCGTCGACGGTAGCGAGAAAATGAATTATGAGATTTTAATAAAGTTGACGCGGCAATGGGACGAGGTTGGTGGTGTGTAGCCTGGCTTAGCCTGACAAGTTAAGGCAAGGCGGTTGTCATGGATGCCTAAAGTAATCCAAGTCGTCCACATTGTCGTCGTTGTCGTCGTCGTTTGTGAATGAAAGTACCACTGTAACACTGTGTAAATAACTGCCTGTATATGAAGTAAGATTGTGAGACTGTGGTGGTGAGGTCGCGTCTTTGTGTGTTGAATGAGTGAGTGTATTTTTGTCTGTGTGTTAAAGCTTGAAAGGATTAACAGAGGCTGTAGAAAAGCAGTAAAGTAAAAGCATCAACTAGAATGTTGAAAACAGTTAAACAGACTGAGAGCTAAGAAGAATAAGAAGAAGACGAAGAAGAAGAAGATCTGAAAAGCAATATATTATGCATTGCATTGGTAAACATTGCAACGAATTCAATAAGAGAACAAAAATAAACACTTCATTAATATGCTAAGAGAATCCTATAAGATCCTGCAAAAATATTCTACCAAGCAAACTATTCAATATTTGAAACAAAAAGCATTGTTATTTAAAGAACAAAAACAATTAAAAGTGTCTGAAAATAGCACAGATACAAAGACATACACACACACACACACATGCATACATTCACACACTCATATATAATCACACACACACACACATATAATTGCCTGTAAACATAACAATACAAACATTTTTGTTGATAGATTATTTAAAATTTATGCTTTGCGGCCAAGGATGGAGTTCGTTAAAGCATGTCAATACAAACAGAAGAAGTCCTTCAACAACAACACAGCCATAATAATAACAAGATTATTCCAAAGGAAATGATTTACACATATTGTATTTATTAGAAAAGTTAAAGCATAAGAAACAAGATGCAGATGCTTAGTCCTTACAAACACGTGCTAGTAGTCGAATAGATAACTTACTGAGTTGTGTTGTGTTGTGTTGGGTTAGAGAGAAAAAGAATAAGAGATCAAGTCTAGAAGGATGAAATATGTTATCTGAAATGTTATCTGTTATCTGTTATGCCACTATTTAAAGGGATACGCATTTAATAAAAATCCTGCATTTATTTCAAAACGATTCATCAACTCTTACTAAGCAGTGATAGTGAGAGTTGATGAATTTAAGATACATGAGCGATAATCTAAAATGATCTTATTTAGACATTATCGATTAACGAAGTCACGATACTTAATTAAACAATAATAACAGTTTTAAATCGAGGCGCAACTTGCACAAAAATTTAAAAAATGTAAATTTTTTAAAGTAGTTATTTTAAATTTAACATTAAACTTATCGATAACTAAGTTATCGATAATGAAATTAATTCAAAACCATAATTTTTTTTATATTGCGATGTATTGGAGCTAATTTAATAATCATTTGTACTCAAAGGCAAATTGACGCCTATACTTCACAGCTGGTTTTGGTCAAACTTTATTTAAGCATCTTTGCCATTAAGAGCAGTTCTATTGGTGTTGTTCCGAGAAAACTAAAATGACTAGTCACTATATATTACGAACTGGCCATTTAGATCAGTGGTGTTCGCACGCATACGAACACAATTTTCAACTTTTGTAGTTGTGTTAGTAGCTCTCTCGCTCTTTGCACTGACAAAAATTGTTGTCCAGGTATTAAGCAAGAATTGTGTTATAATTATCATTATAATTATAATTATCATCATCAATATCACTATCATTATCATTATCACTATTATTGTTATTATTATTCTGCAAATAAGAAATCATTTTCATATGCCTCAAACATTTCGTGCAGTGCAAAACACACGACCAAGAGGCGCGAACCTTCTTGCTTGAAATTTCAGCGCCACATTTTCATATGCCTCTAGCTTTTCGTGCAGTGCAAAACAGACAACCAAGCGGCATGAACATTTTAGCTTGAAGTTTCAGCGCCAACTGATTGAGAGAACTTCGTGCTTCTGACCGCGTACGTGTTTCGATTCTCGAATGAAACTTCGAGTCTCACCACGCGTGGTACTACGTGAACATCACTGTTGTAGATGTTAGATACTAGACGCCAGATGATAGAAACTACACTAAAACAAATGTTTTAAAATTGACAACAATTGCTATTTATTAGACGAATTTTGTGTTTAAAAAATAGCTTGCAACAAATTTCGTCAAACTAAGAGCAAATGTGTTTAAAACTTCTGGAAAACATATGAAAAAAAGATAAATTAATAACACATTTTTTTGAAGACATTGTGTTAAATTTTAAGCTAATGTTTTTTTTCGGTGTACTAATTTCGAGACTGGCACGCTAGTGACTAGATAGATATTAGTAACTAGATACTAGACCAGTGGTGTTCACACGCATACTACCACAATTTTCAACATTTTTGTACAAATCAAAAAGAAAACAATAACAAAGGCGTAGGTATAATGTCAAAACACAATACATAGCAATACAAATAAAATGGTTACTGAACAAACGAACTAAATAGTCGAATGAAAATTAAATAAAATTTTAACTATTTATATGTTTCGTTGAAAGCTAACATACAATTAATCCTGTATTATATTTTAAAACTTGGCTCATTTTGTTAAATTTTTAGGGTTTTTGCTTCCTTTTCTTACATTATTTCACATAAAATCTGGGTACTAAATACCCAATACCCAGATTTATACTGTTAAAAGAAAATTATACATCCCTATGGCTGAACGAATAAACGTTAATTGTCAAAAGTGACAGTATACCTACGCCAATGTTTTGATTTTCTTTGCTTTGCTTTTTCGTTTTTTTTTTAATCTCCGAATTGAGCCTACCTTATTATTGTATCATGCGATCATGTACGTGTTTCGACTCTCGAATAAGTCATTCGAGTCTCACCACGCGTAGTGCTTTTTAAGTGCCGCTTTTTAACACAGTGCTTTTTAAGTGCCGAATGAAGTGGACTGTCTTTGCCCGCGGATGAATATTGCGGGTGGCCTTTCGGAGTTGTGCGAAGACTTATATTAGTCGGCGCGGAGTTGCGAAGTTTAACCGGGAGGCAATTCCCTTAATTAGTCAGAAATTCTAGATGGGTTTTTGGGATTGGATTCTTCACTTCGTCACTCAAACACTGTACTTATTTTGCTTAGTAGTCACCATTGATGGTTCAACCCATTTCATGGTAATCAATGATTATAACTCTTTTCGTGTTACAAAGAACAGTCAAAATTATTATAACTCCTTTATATATTATAACAGCTTTTAACAACTTCTTGTTTCAGTGTAAAGCTGTGCACTCGGAAAGCTCTCTTTGTTGTTGTTTGAACCTTGCGTTGATCACCACTGATCTAAGTTCATCATCTGTTAGAAATCAATGCAAGGGGAATTCATTGGAATCTCCCTTGTACAGTGACAAATTTTTGGTTTAAATAATCCTCTGAAGTAATTTTTGATGGACCGTTGGCAGACGGTCGTGACGGATGTTACCCACCTACCACAGAGCACCTATCCATGCATAAATGTTGATGTAAAATATTGTAAAGACATTCAGATGGCATCTCAGTATTCCCAGCTTTGACACTCACTTACAATATGCTAACCCAATCAGGGTTTTATGTATCTACTCGATCGTTTCGATAGTTGGCAACTCTATGGAGCGTCTTGAGTGTGGTGCTCGTAAGACTATTTGATTTCTGTCTTGATTTGAACGGTTCTCCAATTTTGCCATTTTCATACAAGACAACTATGAAAAGTATACTTATAAATTCGACCAAAAAGTTGGTACTTAAAGTTAGTCAGAGACAGAACCTTAGAATACGAGAAAAAATTTTGACCTGCTGGTTTCATCTTCGGATTTAGTTAGGCTGGAAATTTTTCAAAATACAGTGAACCCGCGGTAATCCGACGAAAAGTTTGCAAGGCGGTGACGCTGACGGAGTCCGGAACTTTTTTGAAAAGTAGGTGCGGATTGACGTACTATGGCATGGCGCACAGTTGGACTAACATGTTTCCAAATAAAGTAAAAGACAAGACACTGCCATAGTTTGTGAATCCGCACCACCTTAAACATGTTTTCATGTAAACATGTTGTGAATTATAAGAATGCCAATATAAGTTGACGTGAAGTCATATTGAGGAAAAATTGATTACAGGCGCCGAAGTCACCACTTCTTGTCTATAATGAAATAAAGTCATTTTCGTTGGGAACTTATTGAAATGCAGACCATTCCTTGACAATTATCGTGTCAGACCACACGCAACCGTCAATCTTGTCAATCTTGTCAAAATAGGATTTTTAAAAAGTGAAAAGCGTTCCCTTAATAATTTTAATGTGACTAAAATGAGGTCCTAAGTTAAAATAAACACCATAGTTTAAATTTTATTGTTAAAGGTTGACTATTGTTTGTCATGTCATGTATTTCGAAATGGCAAGAGGTCACTTACTGATATTTAGGTGGCTAGAATAGAGTCTGTAGTGAAGAACCTGAAACTCGTAGCTTATTTGAAAAAGGTTTTCAAATACATTCTGGCTTTTATAACATTAAAAAGGGCTATTTAAACAAATTCGCCATTAAAGGAACTTCGGCAGTCTACAGGGTTTCTTAACAAAAAAGTTTCAAAACTTGAAAAAAGTGACTTATTATTGCACTGTGTTGTTTTCAAATAGAAATTATTTAAATATTATTGCCTAAGGTTTACTTTTGAGTTAAGATTATGGAACATTACCTAAATTAACTTTTAAAGAGAGCATTAGAGCGCAAACTAAATGTTAAACTTATTCTATCTAATGTTATGTCGATACAGAGAGTTTAGTTTGAGTTTCCAGTACAAAGCTGAGTTTTGCCATTGAACTCAAAATAAACTCTTGAGTTCCCAGTACAATTATGTAGGATTAAACTCAACTAAACTCAAATTGTTTTTTGAGTTTTTCTAAAAATTTGAGAAATGCCTAAAAGTATATTAATATTCAGGTGATAAGGTACGTTCAGATGCAACTTTTTACATGACAAGGCACATTGAGAATATTGAACGATTTTGTGATGATAAATGTGAAGAAAAGTACTTGGGCAAGTGTAGAAGATGAGATCTTCATATCAGTATGGGCCGATAAAATTCCAATTTGCGCAAAACACATAAGTAAACAGAGAAATGTCACCCTAAACTCAATTTTGCGGACGCATCTCTGTGTGAACAGAGTCCGTTGAACTCAAACTAAATTCTCTGTGCAGACATAGCGTAACAGAACATTGAAAACTATATCTCTGGGAAATGGAAACTTTCCCGGATATAAGCAGGGAACATTCCATAGAATGTAGGAAGCATTCTCTTTCGTTTGACACTCCATTTCTTTTTATACACACTATGTCATTGGAGGAAAGCATTCCTGTGGAAACAACATAAAATAAATACCAACTAAAAATGGTTAGCCTGGCCGGGATTCGAACCCAGGAACTCTGAGGTGACTACTCGACTAGCATGCTACCTGTTTGACTACCGATGCTGCCTTCATATTCGAGATCTTACTATTCCAAATTAATTTAAATTGAAAATGCCCCACAACAAGCAAAAGTTTCCACATGCATTCCTTAAGAAGCGGTTTGGAAACAATATCAATTTAAAATTCCCATAAGTTTCTAAAAGATACAATGAAGAATGTTCAAAATCACTTCCAAGTTTCTTTAGAGGAATGTTTATTTTATTTTTTTTTTTTTTTTTTTTTGAGTGTACGTTAACATATACAGAAACACACTTTCCAAGCACATACTCACACTTTGGCAAAATTCTAGAGAAATGAACCTGACATGAACATATTTCATAAATTCTTATTGAACAAATAACAGAGACTATTAAGGACAACATTGTTAAAAAGGAATTTGAATTTGCAAATGATTAAATATACATGTCCTTTCAACCTGAACTACCCATTCTTAGTTTAGCCTAAATGTATTCTAGGAATTTCGACAACAAGCTGATTTAATTTCTGCTATCGACTGAAGACCGTAGCAGAACACATACAAATAAGATTCAATTAATTTTAATTGAATTATTTTTAAAATAGAGATAAAATTTAGACATTTGTAAGAAAATAAATAATATGATAAACGAAACACAAAGCTTAGAAATTGTAAGAAATTTTAAAATAGTCACAAACTAATGAGCAAATATTTGAAAAAATTCCCAGAAAAGTAAATTTGAATTTATAAGTTTTAACTGAAGCTTTTAAGACTTTACTTAAAACTTTTACAAACGAAAAAAGTTTAAGAAAAATATTTAGTTATTAAGTGCAAAAAAAAAGAACGAAAACATTTCACGTGAACTACTTACTCTCAATATTTGCATACCGAAGAAGACCGGAAAATTTATGACTTTTGAATTGTGTGCCGCGAGCGCCCTGAAGACTTTATTTGCTAAAATGATGCAGTACAGAAAGTTTTGCTGGCAAAACTTTAGCTTATTGACAGTTACAGGAAACGCTAGGCACTGAAAGATGAGTTGCTAGGAAATATGTGAAATAAAAAAATAAAAAAAACACATAAAATAGTTCCAGCCATGAAATTCAGGGCGCAAGTATTTTCTTAAAGCATTAAATGTGGGCTAAGATGGTGTGAAGCCGTATTGAAGACGAAGAAACTTTATTGTTACAAAGATGATAAGAAGAGGGGGGCGTGAAATTGCAAAAAAAGAAAGAGATAGATAGAGAGAAAGAGAGAGAGAGAGACGATGAAACAGAGTGGGAGTAGAAGAGAGTGTGAGAAAAGAAGAATAAAAACTGAAGAGGCTGAAGTTTAGCGTTGGTCAAAGTATTGAAAGCTCAAGTATGCGCGTCTTTAAGGCGCTTAACTTGTCAGTGGAATTTATGAAATGCAGCTTAATTTAAGCTTGGCTTGAAAACTTATTTAATAAAATGCTGCAAGCTTTATTATTAAACAAGCATAAACAATAAAATTGTTGTTGCTCTGAAAAGTTAGTTAATTAATGGAGGCATGAAGTTAGAAGGATTTGGTCAAAACATAAAGCATTCTTTCAGACGGTTCTATGGTTGAAAGTTAGTTACTTATTAGAGCTGTATAAGGAAAAGAAGCGCCGAAGTACAAAGCAAAACAAGATTTGTTTTGTTTAAGTTTTACTTTCACAAGTTAATGTTATTTCTTGTGTTCTTGATTATATTAAGGGGCACAAATTGGCAGAAAAGCATGAAAAATAAATTTCATTAGATTTAAATCATAGAATCAGAACGAACAAAAATTTCCCTTACGATGGTAAAAATTTCCCTTTTTGGGAAGTTTTATTTTATTGGTAGAAAAGCATCAAAAAGCAATTTTTTCGATTCAAATCATAAAATTAGGAACGAACAAAAATTTCTCTCATGTAATAAAAATTTCCCTTTTTGGTTTTGTTCTGTTTTGATTATACTAAGGGGCACAAATTGCCAGAAAACATGAAAAATAAATTTTCTTAGGTTTAAGTCATAAAATTAGGAAGGAACTAAAATTTTCTTATGATAATATAAATTTCCCTTTTTGGGAAATTTTTTTTTTAAGCAGAGAAATTTTATTGTATTGGTAGAAAAGTATGAAAAACATGTGTTTTTAAATTTAAATCATAAAATTAGGAACGAAAAAAAAATATCCCCGTGTAATAAAAATTTCCCTTTTTGGTTTTGTTGTGTTTTGATTATTTCAAAGGGCCCAAATTGGCATAAAAGCATGAAAAATAAATTTCCCTAGATTTAAATCATCAAGTTAAAAACGAACAAAAATTTCCCTTTTTGGGAAATTTTATTTTATTTGAAGAAAAGCATGAAAAATATTTTTTTGAAATCATGAATTCATAATTTAAATCATGAAATTAGGAACGAACAAAAATTTCCCTCATGAAATAAAAATGTCCCTTTTTGGTTTTGTTGTGTTTTGATTGTATTAAAGGGCACAAATTGGCAGAAAAGCATGAGAAATAAATTTCCTTAAATTTAAATCCTAAAATAAGGAACGAACAAACATTTTCTCTTAAGATGATAAAAATTTCCCTTTTTGGGAAATTTTTATTAAGCAGAGAAATTTTATTAGTAGAAAAGGATGAAAAACAAATTTACATCATAAAATTAGGAACGCACAAAAATTTCCCTTTTTGGGAAACATGAAAAGCAGGGACGTTTTATTTTTAGCTCATAAAATGCAATATTTAAATAATATCTTAAAGATAAATTGCATAAAAATGCTTCCAAAAGCGATCTTTTTATCAATTTATGTTTATTTTTAGTTTTGCTCAAGCGACAAATTTTATTCTGCTTCTTGATTATGTTAAGGAGCACAAATTGGTAGAAAAAACAGATTTTATAAGATATAAATCATAAAATTTCGTAGTTATGAAATTTTCCATGATGCTTATAAAAATTTCCCTTTTTGGGAAATTTTTCTTTAACACGGAAATTTTGTTTTTAACTCATAAATTTCAATATTTGCAAAACAACTCAAAGAAAAATTGCATGTTAGTCATTCTGAAAGTTTTCCTTAAAATGGTCCTTTAAGGGAACTTTTTTTAAATTTATATTTTTTTGTGCAATTTCTCATAAACAGCGAATTTTTATATTTTATTTTGAAATTTTAATAATTTTACACGATATTTTAACCTCAATTCTTTTGTGCAGCCTCAACTTTTTTTATAAAATGTTTACTTTAAGACAAAAAAAAAAGGCAGGAAAGGACAAATAAGGCTTTAATTATAATTTAATAAGAATTTATGCTTAAAAAAATTTAGATTTACGAAAATTTCCAAAAAAAAAAGGAAATTTTTATTTAAACACAATTTCAACAGAGAATATTATCCAAAGTTTTAAATTCTGCTCTCTATCATAAAAATATCGGGTTGCAACATGTTAGGTGTCTTAAAACTCAGTCCAGGAATATTCGAAAGAGTAATATTGAGGAACTTAATAAAAAAGCATGATTTTCCGCAGCGGAGGCAAGTAATTATTTAATGTTCAATTTCACAGTAGAACCATTTTGAAGAAAAACGCCGACAAGTTTACTGCAAGCAATAAATTCTTTAGTAACATACCCTGCTGCTTACCAGCAGAACTTATCAATAACAGTCAAAAAGTGTTACTTACCAATGTTTTCAAAAGCAGCAAAGCAGAGTTTTTAACGCTTGCCGAATTACAACGGGATGCCATTAAATTAAGTCACAGGATACACAAGTCAGCCCAACAATATATCACAAGCAAAAATATGAATATCGTTAAAAATTGCCGGTATTGGGGGGAGGGGAGTGAAAATATAGCCGTGCCTCGAATAGCTTCTGTATTTAAAGTCCATTTATTTACTTCAATCACTCATTATGCGCACGTCAGTTCACACAGCAACATAAAAAGAAAACCATAACAACCATGACCAGGGACAACATATGATATATATCAAAGAGACAAACATATACACACACATGCAGGAACACAGCCTAGTGTGGAAGATACTCAGCAGCTACAGCAGAAAATAATGCAATGGAACATGAAATGCATTTGTGTGAAATTGTGTTACATAGACAGAGAAGCAGATACACATTAATGCGGCTCAACATATACCCACACACACACACACACACTGATAACCCCACATACACGCATAGAATGTTGTCAATGGCAAGAGCATTATTTTGTAGTTGTATTTTTGTTTTTGTACTGTTGCCGTTGTGCAAGGACACTGACTGTGACTTTACTCATTACCGCAACTCTTATGCAAACAAACAACATCAACATTGCCCCAAAACAACCCAAGCAGGGAGTTTTGTAAATATTTCCTCCGTCCGCCCTCAGTGTGCCATTTATTACACGCGTTTTGCTGTCAAGACTTTCATCGACATTTTAAACGTGGTTTTCAACATGTGCAAAAACGTTGCCGGAGTGAGCACCGAATTTGGGAAAACAGCACAACAACAACAGCAACACTAAACTGAGGTGAGCTGCTGTTGCCTTAACATAGGTTACCAAAGCCGCAACATAACCTACAATCATGGTTATGTATGTGTCGCCATACATATAGTTTATGAGAGGGAACAGCAATGGGCCCAAAGCAGTGTAATGATGCAATACATACACAAGAAACACACAGATAAACACATACACGCAGGATATCTGCGCACTGGCATGATCACTCATTTATTTGGACAGCGAAATGAAATGAATGCATGAGGCGACGCATTAAAATAAAAGCACCGAATGTGTTGATAAATATTTTGAACGTGTGTTAAAGTGGTATGAACGAAAAGGTTTTTATCAGCGCGTGTGTTTGTGAGTGTGTGACTGTTCGGTTGAATTTGAGCGTCATGCAAGCATGGATGATATATGCATTTGGCATGTTCATTAAATAAATGTAGCCATTGAATAAATTTTCAAATCATCACACGGACACGGTTTGGCTTTTCCCAAAACTGCCATAACACCCACAAAAACACAAACACACAAAACCTTTGTAATTGTAAAATTCTAAATACAATTTTGCCTTTAACAAAAGCTGACTAAGAACACTATTTAAAAAATCAGCAAAAAAGAAAGATTTATAACGGTTATTTTAGGGTTTAAAAAAATTTATAACAATCAACATCAGTGTGTATTAGCGAGAGTGTGAATTGAAAATAAGTATGAGTATAAGTATAATCAAGTATGAATTTGAGTTTAAGAATGAGCATTAATGTGAATAAGAGTAAGAGTAAGAGCCAGAGCAAGAGTAAGAGCCAGAGCAAGAGCAAGAGTAAGAATAAGAGTAAGAGTAAGAGTAAGAGTTAGAGTAAGAGTAAGAGTAAGAGTAAGAGTAAGAGTAAGAGTAAGAGTAAGAGTAAGAGTAAGAGTAAGAGTAAGAGTAAGAGTAAGAGTAAGAGTAAGAGTAAGAGTAAGAGTAAGAGTAAGAGTAAGAGTAAGAGTAAGAGTAAGAGTAAGAGTAAGAGTAAGAGTAAGAGTAAGAGTAAGAGTAAGAGTAAGAGTAAGAGTAAGAGTAAGAGTATGAGTAAGAGTAAGAGTAAGAGTAAGAGTAAGAGTAAAAGTAAGAGTAAGAGTAAGAGTAAGAGTAAGAGTAAGAGTAAGAGTAAGAGTAAGAGTAAGAGTAAGAGTAAGAGTAAGAGTAAGAGTAAGAGTAAGAGTAAGAGTAAGAGTAAGAGTAAGAGTAAGAGTTAGAGTAAGAGTAAGAGTAAGAGTAAGAGTAAGAGTAAGAGTAAGAGTAAGAGTAAGAGTAAGAGTAAGAGTAAGAGTAAGAGTAAGAGTAAGAGTAAGAGTAAGAGTAAGAGAAAGAGTAAGAGTAAGAGTAAGACTAAGAGTAAGTGTAAGATTAAGGGTCAGAGTAAGAGTAAGTGTAAGAGTTTTTTTTTTTTTTTTTTTTTTTGTGAACAAATTTTTTATCAATAGATTTTTGAAAATGACAATTTTTTAAGTATAAATTTTTTGTTTTAAACAACATTTTTAAAATTCAAAAACTTAAATATAATTTAAAATAAATTAAATTATATTATTTATTTATATTATTTTTATTATTATTATTATTATTTATTGATTATAATTTTGAAAAAATACATTTCATGATTTCCGCGAAGCGTTTAAGGCTTGTCTGCAGAATAGAAAAAGTAAAAGTAAGAGTAAGAGTAAGAGTAAGAGTAAAAGTAAATGTAAGAGTAAAAGTAAGAGTAAGAGTAAGAGTAAGAGTAAGAGTAAGAGTAAGAGTAAGAGTAAGAGTAAGAGTAAGAGTAAGAGTAAGAGTAAGAGTAAGAGTAAGAGTAAGAGTAAGAGTAAGAGTAAGAGTAAGAGTAAGAGTAAGAGTAAGAGTAAGAGTAAGAGTAAGAGTAAGAGTAAGAGTAAGAGTAAGAGTAAGAGTAAGAGTAAGAGTAAGAGTAAGAGTAAGAGTAAGAGTAAGAGTAAGAGTAAGAGTAAGAGTAAGAGTAAGAGTAAGAGTAAGAGTAAGAGTAAGAGTAAGAGTAAGAGTAAGAGAAAGAGTAAGAGTAAGAGTAAGAGTAAGAGTAAGAGTAAGCGTAAGAGTAAGACTAAGAGTAAGAGTAAGAGTAAGAGTAAGAGTAAGAGTAAGAGTAAGAGTAAGAGTAAGAGTAAGAGTAAGAGTAAGAGTAAGAGTAAGAGTAAGAGTAAGAGTAAGATTAAGACTAAGAGTATGAGTATAAGTGTGAGTATGAGTATGAGTAAGAGTATGACTATGAGCATAGTACAATAAATTAGTCTGAGTAGGAGTGTGTACATGAGTATAATTATGAATTTTAAAATGAATATGATTATGAATATGAATATAAACATGAATTGGAATATGAATATGAAAATGAAAATGAATATGAATATGAATATGAATATGAATATGAATATGAATATGAATATGAACATTAATATGAATATGATCATTAATATGAAAATGAATAAGAACATGACTATGAATATGAATATTAATATGAATATGAATATGAATATGAAAATGAAAATGAATATGAATATGAATATGAATATGAATATGTATGGGTATCAATATTGAATAGATTATATGAATTAAATATGATATGAATAAGAATATGCATACGAATATTAATATGAATATGAATATGAATATGAATAAGAATATGAATATGAATATGAATATGAATATGAATATGAAAATTAATAAGAATATGAATATGAATATGAATATGAATATGAATAAAAATATGGAATATGTGTAAGAGTATGATTGAAAGTATGATTATGAGATAGAGTATGAGAAAGAGTTTGACTATAAGCATGAGTATGAATATGTGCATGAACATGAGTATGAGAATGAGTAGGAGTATGGGTATCAATATTTAGTAAATTATATGAATTAAATATGTTATGAATAAGAATATGAAAATGAATATGAATATGAATATGAATATGAATATGAATATGAATGAATATGAATATGAATATGAATGTGAATATGAATATGAATATGAATATGAATATGAATATGAATATTAATATGAATATGAATATGAATATGAATATGTATGGGTATCAATATTGAATAGATTATATGAATTGAATATGATATGAATAAGAATATGCATATGAATATGAATATGAATATGAATAAGAATATGAATATGAATATGAATATGAATATGAATATGAATATGAATATGAATATGAATATGAATATGAATATGAATATGAATATGAATACGACCCAACTTCAACTGTAGTTCAGGAAAAAACTTTCTTTTGAAGTTCTCAAATTCTTCCCAGCGGAACTCGTCAACAAAGAGAATTTAACTAGTACAAAAACTGGAATAATGACCGGCTCGTAGAACGTTAATGCTTCGCAACTTTCAAATAAGTATAAAATTAAAACCTGTTGACAAAATGTAGGTGCCAATCCGCGAGGTTCGAATCCCAGCCGAAACAGAAAATGTTTTTAGTCGAAATTTATTTGTTTTTTTTTTGTTTTTTTTTTTTTCTTTTTTATAGACTTTCAGTTCTAAAAACATTACCATCAAAAATCGTAAAATCAATGAAATTCTTTTCATGTTTTTTCTAAGATCTCATTAAAGTAAAAGGGTAATTTTTCTGAAAATGTATTTATCCATTATATGATATTTTCTTTTTAATCTTGACACTGAACTGTCTAGACTGAACAGGTGTAACACCTGAAATTCATGGTTCTCAAAAAAAAAAAAAAACTATATGGGGGCGTTCTTTATCAAATCGGAAACACCCCACCCCCCCCTAAACGTCTGAATTTTTGAGATAAAAAGTTCCACGGCGGCTTAAAATTTTCTTTGAAATCTCTATTTTTTGTCACCGTTTGGCGCTCTTGAAATTTTTTATAATTTAGAGGTGTTTTGGCCACTTTTTTGGACAAAAACTACTATGCAAAGAAAGGAAACGTTGAAAAATTGTTGTTGTTTTTTCTAATTAAAGATAGAACGTGTTCCTTACCTAAAAATATTTTGTAAAGTGTAAATTTTTCTAAAACGTTAAACAGCAAAAGTGGGTCCAAAAAATTTTTGATGTTCAAACTCAAACGATTTGTTATTCAAAAATAAGGCACTTTATGGACAAATTTTACTAAACAAAAAGTGCTTAGAATTTGTCAAAATATAAGTTCAAATTAAAACAAAAAAAAATTTCTGATATTTTCGAATTTTTCAAAAAATGACCCAAATCAAAAATCTAAAACGTTAAGGGGGATGGCCGTTTTGATAAAGTATGCCCCATATATAAAATTTTAAGAAATGTAAAAACTTAATCGAAAAAAAATTGCCTGAGACTATTCCCTGTGCTTTTTATTAAATTAAATTCAAATTTTCACTCATGTTTCAAGCATTTGCATATTATTTACCTTGTGAAAGCCGTATTTATTCAAAGTAATAATTTGTTTATGTATATTTCTTATTATTTTACAGTATCATAGTGATAGCTTCGTTGTATAGAATTTTTGTCGGGCACATCAAAGACCAACAAGATTTTAAAAAAAATTTAATATCATAAATTTGCACACACACACACCTGCAAACACACATGGATGAAGAAGAAGCAGGAAAAAAAACATCATCACTAACTACAGGAGAAAAAAAAAAGATAAATAAAGCAAAACAAATGGCAGGATGTAGAACGACAAACGACGATGACGATGATGATGATGATGGCGACAACAACTTTAGCGGCACAAACAACAGCAGTGACGATATGGTTCCGTTTCCGGCACTTTTACGCGGTCACATACGCGCAAACATACATGAGGACATTAAAAAAAAAACAAAAAAAAAACTCAGAAGTAAATTAGAAACAGAGAAAAATAAAAACAAAAAAAAAATAAAAATAAAAGCAACGCAAGCAAAGCTTAGACAACCAACAACAAGATGCAAGTTAAAAAACCCACAAAAGTGTGCGTGTTAACGTGCATGAATATTGTCTGTGTGTGGCGCAAGACAATAAAATTGCATTTCAACCAGGAAGGACTATAATAAACACAACAAAGCATTAAGGCAAACAAATATCGGATGTTAAATAAATACAGACAAATACGAGTATTCAAACATATACATACGAGCACAAAGAGCTTCGCAAAGAAACAAGGACGAAAGAGTGGGAAGCTATTTGCGTAAAATTGACTCAAGTGCTCTGTACGAGAAAGTATATCATTTGGTTGTTCTCCATTTGGACCACATGAACCACACATAAAATTAAATTTACACACAAATTACCTATTTATATGAAAACATACACACCCATCCACACACACACACACACACAAGCGCGCAAACAAACATCGATACACTTAAAAATCAGCCAGACTAGCACAAGTATCTCAGTTTCTGTCGGCTCAAGTTTTTTGTATTTCTTATTTGCAATTCAAAATTCTTGAATACTTGAGAGTAGAGAAGTGGATATAAAAGAGTCTGAGTGTATGTGTGTGTGCGTGCGTGTGGGAGAGTGGTTGTATAGGACACATGCCAAACACACACTCATAAAACACTTAATTATTGCTGCTTCGACGATTAACTGCTTGGTTATGTTTCAAGCATCAATTAAAAAAGTTCATAGCATTAAAAAAAAAGAAAAAAAAAAACATGAAAAACACACAGGGTGAAAATTAACAACAATCCATGATTTCTGTAACTCTATTTTATTCTGTTCGTTTTTGTTATTCTTGCTTTTGCACAAAGACAGAGAAGACAGAGACCGTTGGGGGTTCATTGAACTTCAAGCATTGGTACTGAGGAAAAGGAAATTAATTTTTAAGCGTTTTTAAAGTGTTAAAGATAAGAAACAGACACATTAAGTAAATTTTCCATATAATAAAAATGCTAATGATTTAATTTCTACAAAAGCATTAAAACTCCACTTCCACTCCAAAAACAAATATTTGTTTTTTTTTATAGATCAGAAATGTTGGAAAAAAAAACAAAAATTTCGACGACGAGACAAAGAAACTCATGTTCATGCATGTTTTTTTGCTTCAAATTAAAAAATATGATACCAATGGCAGAAGTTGAGAACAGGACATCACAATACTTTGTTGAAGTCATGCCTCGCATATTTCCGAAAAAGTTGAAAAGAGCCTTTTTCGGAAATGTATCAACGTCGATTCAAGCAGGTTTTCCATTTGGTGCGTAAAATATTTTCTGATGCTCAACGTCAACAAATGTCAAGCTATCACATATTCTCAAAGGCGACTACAATCTCCTTCAAGAACTTTTTTCATAATGGGCAAGCCAGTTCCCTAAGTAAATTCTTTGCGGGACTTGGTCGTAATTTGCGACAAGGAACTGAATTGTTGGTCCCATATCGATAATTTCATAAGTTGAACCAACTTTGGTTTTGGTTTTATGAAACATTGTCCCAGAGAATTCTCCAATCCATACGCTACAAACATGTACCACACATTTTTAAGATCTATACTTCAATATGCTTGCCAGGACTGGATCACTTACTATTACTGCCATTAGATACGACTCCTACCTGTTCGGCTTAATTCTACCAAGCCCCTTGGCTAGGAGTCGAGGTTCATAGAATTGACGCCCAACAGATAAATCTTCCGGACATTAGTACTCACACCAACGTCCATTCAACCATCCCCGAAAGTGACACCTTCCATGACTTCAGACGCCACCAACGCTCTGTCATAGTAGTTTTAACGCCGGTTACACACCTTATTTAATTAAAAAATATAGGTACTGTATGGATAGTAACCAATATTGCTTATTAATTGGTAATGGATAGTAATCAATATTGGAACACAACAGTACCAATTATGAACGATTAGTTGGATCACTATCCACATTTATTGGTGGAAATCGAGACCCATCTAAAATCTCTGACAATATTTGGGCATTGCCACCCCGTTTTACAACTGCGCAACTCCACGTCGACTAACGCTGGTTTGCTCGCGACATTTAGCGAGTACTCACACTGACACTGACACTGACACATATGACATATCACACTTGACTGTGAATGGCACTTAAGTCACCACTATTACACTATCTTCATTCTGAACCACTAATAGAAGGCAACAGAAAACCCGTTTAACACTGGTAATCCGAGGTAGGAATGTAACGGAGGTGACATTACCGGAACCGGAGTCGGAACCGGAATTTTTAAATTTAATTTATCGGAGCCAGAGTCAGAACCGGAGTGATGCGTAGTGATGCATGTGATGCGTTTAGATCTTCGTTATAACTCCGATTCAAAATTCTCGGAACCGAAGTCGGATTCAGAGGTATAAAATCAATAAGATGCGGAGTGATGCGTGTCATGCGTTTAGATCTTCGTTATAACTCCACCGGAGTTTTAAAACACCGGAGGTATAAAATCAATCGGAAGTTCCAACCTTTCGGAACCGAATTCGAAGCTCCGTTACATCCCTACTCCGAGGTTTCTAAGGTAAACTTTTCATCTCTTCGAACCTAAATCTGACACCTAAGACAACGTCCTAAGATTATTTGCTGACACTCCAAAATTACTCGGAATTAAGCTTTCATTTCTTAGTGTCCCCTTTACGCTCCGAAAGTACTCTAGCCCGATTTTCGCCCCAGTGTACACTTACATACTGTGAATCTACTAGATCAGGCTATTTTGTCTCTTCGCATTTAATCACCACTCCACTCAATGCTCCAAAAGTATTGTAGCGACCATTTCGTTCCCTTGTCTTGGGGGCAAAACACTCAGAAAGTACTCTAGATCGTTATTTCGTTCTGTCACATCCATTATCCCCACTAGGCCTTAAGCATCTTTCGGTGGCTCTTCAATTTTTGCTCTCCGCAAAATACCAATTATGATGTATATACTGCCAGCCTTAGTTAACTTAATTAAGCTCCATCCATAAGACATGCAAATATGCCAGTGGTAATTGCGTTCGTGTATCTGCCGAGGTAAGGACTATCCCCGTGCTAGCAAATTTTTAGGATAATTGCTATTTCTTCGTAGGCATAATGCTACCGTTGTTTTTAACAACGGCCCCTTCTGCTCTCCAGATTAGGCGACCAACTCCAGGATCTGGATAGTCCTTTCTATATCTACACAGGATAGGGCGAACCCGTTCCCTGCGACCATTCTGCTTAATCCCGGCTTTGAACAGGCTGCTCGTGAGAACAGGCGAAGTTACAGGGAAATCGCCGTTGTAATCTTGTCCTGC
Source organism: Pherbina coryleti (assembly GCA_943735915.1). NCBI lineage: Eukaryota > Metazoa > Arthropoda > Insecta > Diptera > Sciomyzidae > Pherbina > Pherbina coryleti. The sequence goes on from OX030950.1 coordinate 172,468,216, forward strand.
TCTGCTCTAAAACTGTCCTGCTCTACTTCAACCGATATCCTTTAATACCACCTCACGCTATCTTAGGTCTGTACCTCTCTTTAACCTCAACTGTCATTACACTGACAATGAATGCAGTGAACTTACGAGAGGCAATTTGGTAAGTCAATGACTTTTGCAATAAAAGGTATTTTTTTTTAGGCAATAAAGCGTTTTCTTTCTCAAAATAGTCTCCTTTTAGTTCGATACATTTAGTTCAGCTTTTTTCCAATTTTTTTTATTCCTTCCAAATCACAGGATTTATCGAGGTCCTCAAAATAGGCATTTGTTTTGGAGATGACCTCTTCATTCGACCCAAGTCCCTTACCGCCGAGCTATTTTTCCAGGTTTGAAAATATGATATAGGCACAGGGAGATAAATCAGGAGAATATGATGGATGGGGTAGGAGTTCGTAGTCCAAATTATGGATTTTCGCCATGGCGACTACAGACGTAGAGGTGAAGCACTGTTTTCCTCGCCTATTGCGGTCGTTTTTTCTTCAAATCAATGTCAAATCTGTCCAACAGCTGTGAATTATATTTTAAGCTTATACCATTGACCTTTAGCATTTTACGCCAAGACCTTGTTTGCCGATAAACCCACCTTGGCCTACTTTGGTACACGTTCATACGCAGAAGTCCAGAGTTCTGACTGTTCCTTGGTCTCTGGTGTGTGATTTAAACACGTTTCATCTTCTGTTTCGAAATGGCCCAAAAACTCCTTCGGATTGCGATTGTACACCACCAAACACTCCTTTGGTGTTTTTCACGTGAATACAAAAATTCACTTTTTTTCAATTTTCGTCGAAATTAAAGAGGTTGTCTGCGTTCAATGGCTGTCAAACACAAATTAAATGGCGTAACTTGCTCAAAATTTAAAGCAGTCTATTAAGAGATGGAAGTTTTACAAAACCAGTGTTGCATTTAAAATTGCGGAAAATTAAAAAAATTCACTGACTTCTGAAATTGCCCTCGAATATACAGAATGCTTTGTGTGACCAATAACATGATCATCGAATTCTATTTTCATCTTCACAAGTATAATCTCCGAAATATCCTTTTACGATCCAACACTTCTACTCCCCCCTCCCCCTCCACTTCATATTCTCAAGTTACAATTAAGTTATGGTTTATGGGTTATGAGCTTTTTTAACACAAAATTCAATTTTATAAGAAATTTCCCAAACTGTTCAAATACACAAGCCTAAATGTTTCATTGAATTGAGCTGGGGGAAGAAATAGCTTAAAATAAATGGGAACATTTCTCAGCTTGTCACGTGCTCTTTCTACTTACTTTACTTTTACGTCAGAAACTAAACTGTCAATACAAATAGTTGTCATAAATGTCACGCTTTCCTACATGCTCTTGTCATATAAAAATGATGCATAAAATGTATCCATTTTGTAACTGTGATTGTTGTCGATGATTTGTGTCATCTACTCAGAGAGAGAGAGAGAGAGAGAGAGAAAGATAAGAATGAGAAATCTACTGAAAATATGTTATTTAACAACAGGCGAACCAAGCACAAGAATAAATGTATAACTGGAACATATCTTATTTCATTTTGATGCATTGTCAATGCATGTGTCGTTTTAGTGCGTGTCAAACAGGATAATAATGTCCTAGTTGTGATTGTTAACACAAATAATGTGAATGTATGGCATTAAAGCAGTAGCAGTGGGTGGCAACATTTGACATGCTGGGGCAAGTGGGTGATGGGGAAATGTTGATGTGTGTTGATGACGGTTGTGAATGTGATTTTGTTAAGGCAACAGAACAGAGCTAAACGGTGCGACAATATTTATTGTGAACTCATGTTGAAATATATTTAGCAGAGCTTTTATTGACAGCTTATTATTAAGCAGTAATGAATGTTTCTATTAGTTTACGGAACTTTGCTGTTTAATATATTTTTTGAAGGGATTCGCAAAATAATACCTCTTCGTACTGAGGCTTTAGTGAAGATAGATCTAAGAATATGTTTGTGGAATGTAAACTGATAGGAAAAAAAAATTTGATGTGAATAACAATTAAAGTTTTTTGGTAAAAAAATCAGAAATACCGGTCAGGAATACGTGAATTAAGTTTAGAAAATGTTCCTTTTTGAGAAAATTGCCTTTTGAAAAAATTTCCCTTTTTGGGGAAATTTTTGTTTGCACAGGAAAATTTCTTTTTTTGACGAAAAATATCAACCAATGACTAGGCATTTAAAACAATTAACAAAATAAAAATTTCCCTTCATGGAAAATTTTAGTTATTGTCATAAATCGCAAAACTCGTAACTAGAATTTACGAAAAATCATTTTAAAACTTATTTATGCAATTTTTTAATGTATAGACACAAAAAAAAATTGCGAATAAAAAATTTCTTTCTTTAGGAAATTTTTGTTTTAACAGGGAAATTTAATTTTTTTGCTATAAAAATCTCAAATAACGATCAGAAATACATAAATGAAGTGCTCAAGAAAAAATCAACCTTTCTGGGTAAAATTACCAAAAAAAAAAATAGGGGAAATTTTTCTCAGACTAAGGAAACTACATTTTTTTATATGAAAACAACAAGTTATGACCAGGAAAACAAAATTTAATGCGAAAGAAAAATTTTGGCTTTTTAGGAAATTTTAATTTTATCGAAAATATGCCAAAAATGTAATTAAATATGCTTTTAGATTATTGACATCTTTATTATGTGCTTTTCTAAAAAAATTTTAATGAATAAACACTTTCTCTTACTTAGCCTTTAGTGCAGAAAAGATCTTAGCACATAACTATGTAATTTATGTAAATCAGGATAAGTAAGTGATGGAAATAATAAATTTCCCTCTCGAGGAAATTTTTCGTTGAACCGGTAAATTTAATTTGCTGGCACAAAAATGACAAATAATGACTAGGAATGAAAAATTTAAGGCAAAAGAAAAATTTCCCAAAAAGAGAAATTTTTTCTTTAAACAGGGAAACTCTTTTTTGGCACAAAAATAACTAGTAATAAAAAAAAATAATAAAATAACTCCTAGTCATTATAGGAGTACAAAATGTTGATCTAATAAAAATTTCCCTTTGTGGAAAATATGTATTTCTGCCATATACATATGTCTGCCAAGTTTACATAAAACCATGTAAACCGTTAGTTAAGTTATTGTTGATGCAATTTTTTTAGTACCCGTTCTATATATTTTGCTCTTTTTTAATTTTCAAGTGAAAAATATTTTTTTGCAACGCATAGTTGTCGGGTAAATAAATATTTTATGCCTCTTTGGGAAATTTTTACTTTAAACAGGGAAATTTATATTTTCAGCATAAAAATAACAAATAACGAGTAGGAATAAAATAAATTACGCATTGCAAATACAAAAATAAAAATTTCCCAAAAAGGGAAATTTTTCTTTAAGCTGGTAAATTTAAATTTTGTTTGCATACAAATAGCACATATTGACTAGGAATAAAAATTTAGATCAAAAGGAAAATTTCCCTTTTTGGGAAATTTTTATTTTCATCATAAATTACGAATTAACTGCTAAAATTTACTTAAAACTATATTAAAAAAAAATATTTAAGTTATCATGAATGAATTTATGAAATTATATCCTTATTAAGATTACTGCTAAAATCTACTATTCGGTAACCCTGCACAAGTTTAAAATCATGCATTTTTAAGATTTTTTGCACTAATGAAGCAGCTAAGTCAATAGTTCTAAATTTTCTTCATTTCTACTGGGACATTTAAACTGTGCGCATAAGAAGATTGCACGTATTCTCAATCGCTTATATTGTGTACGATTTTATTGCCATTTTAATCTTGAGCTTCTTTTTGTGCTAGCTTTTTTAACATTGTTGCAGCACTTTTGCTTGCAACATCAGATAGCAGCAACTCTTCACTCGAATATGTTGGCAAATGGTAAAAACTATTCAGCTATTTTCTCCATTTTTCTTTTATCTCTTACATAGCGTGACTTTAACATTGTATTTGTAATTTCCCGTTTGTATGTTAAGCAAGTGCGTTAGAGTTCTTTTTTTTTTCAACACATACCATACATATGGAGCGTTCTTTCTTGCTGACTTAAGCTGTTTTTAAAGCATGTTCACAGTGTTGCCCAGGATGCAGGTTTTATTGCATAGCAACAGAGAGAGAGTTAAAAAAAACACGATAGAGTCTTTGTTGAAGTTGGTGTTCAAAAATGGCAGGTTTTATGTGCGGATTAGCACAAAGTTAGCAAGGTTCAAATTAACTAGATATTTTAAAACCATTTTTTTTCTTTTTTTTATGTATGTTTAACGAAAACTGGGTGTTATTGAGATATTTTTGGTAAAACTGCTTTGTAATTTTTGGTTAAAAACTCAAACATTTCAATGTTTAAATGACAGAACGCATAAAACTTACAAATTTTTATTTAATAATGCTTAAAATAACTTTTTTAAGCGTATTTTAATAAAAATTATGAAATTTGGTGTGGATAAAAAATTTCCCTTTTTTGGGAATATTTTTTTAATGCACATATAGTTTGATTTGGTCATGTAGAAATATAAATAAAATTATTTTTTTAAATATTTTTCGAAAAACCATGAAATTTAGCCTTAATAAAAAATTTCCCTTTTTCGGGAAATTTCTATTATTGCAAGTATAGTGTTTAGACTTTTGTCTTGAATAAAAATATATAACATTAAGTTCTTTTAAACCAAGAATATTTTTATTTTTATCATTAATAACAACAAATAACACTATTCTTTTCAAAATAAGACACATTTTGAAAGTCTCCATAGGGTTCATTTTAAGTTCCTTAAAGGAATTATATTCAGAGCTTAAAAATGTTCACTTAAAAATGATCAAAATGTTATTAAAGCAGAGTTTTTCTCAAATAATTTTCAAAATATTTCTTCCTGCGGAGTCTGGTCGTTACTGTGCCGCATTTTTTGCGTTCCTGAGTGCATGCATGCATATTTGTTCTTGCACATAATAAATGGCAACCTGCTCAAAAATATTTTTCTGAACAAGGCAACCCCAGTATGAACTTGAAGAGTTATGCGAATTTAAATTTACATCTTGACTAAATGAAATTTTTCACAAAACCTAAGTCAAAGTACTTGTAACTGACAAGAGGTGAAGGACTATCAATCAGTAGTCAGTTATGACTGGTGATCAGTGAGCGGTGAAAAATTATTCTCTATTCGAGTTATCAGAAATGCAAGATAGATGCGATATCGATTTCCGTCGATGGGAAATTTATCTTTTAACAGAGATATTTTATTTTTAAGCTTGAATATAAAAACTAAGCCTACCAGAGGTGAACTTTTTTACTTTTTGTCAAAAATTGAAATTTTACTTTTTGTCAAAAAATGCAATATCCAAAAAAAGTTAAAGTCTGATGATTCAAAATAAAAGTTAGATGCAAAGCAAAAAATATCTCTTTTTAAGAAATTTTTATTTTAACAGAGAAATTTCATTTTTATAGCATCGCAAAAATAAGCTTACCAGAGGTGAACTAAACAATTTCCCATTTTTAGAAATTTGACTTTTTACCAAAATAAGCCACAAAAGAGCGGATATGAACAATAATTAACACAAAAACCCATGTATAAGGGATTTGGTACTAGTATTAGTTTAAGAAGTAGTCGACTTTTAAATGTAACTAAGAAGATTTCAAGGATTTTCGATAACTAGTCAAGTGTGACTAGTTCTTGGTGTCTGATGATTAATGACTAGTGAATAGTTCTTTTTATTCAGTGATTGATAAGAGATGTTAATATAGTAGTAATGAAAAATTTCCCCTCTTGGGAAATTTTTTTTAACAAAAAATTTTGTTTTTACAGTTTCTATGGCAAAAGTTAGCCTAGCAGAGATGAATTTAAAATTTCCCTTTTTGGGAAATTTTATTTTTTGCCACAAAATGCAACAGAAAAGCGGATATTTCATTAAATTTCATTTAAATTTAAAAAATTTGGGCAAAAACCCATGTATCATTGTCAGTTCAGGAAGTATGTAGTTGCCTTATTGAACGTAACTGTAAGACTCTGAGGACTTTCAATAACTAGTAAAATGTGACCAGTTCTTGGTGTCTGGTAATTAATGACTGGTGAATAGTTTCTTTTTATCAGTGATTGATCAGAGGTGTAAATTAAGCAGAAATGAAAAATTTCCCTTTTTGCAAATTTTTTTTTACAAGGATATTCTAGTTTTATGGCTTAAATCACTAAAGTAAGCCTACCAGAGGTGAATTTGAAAATTTTCCTTTTTGGGAAATTTTACTTTTTGTCAAAAAATGCAACAATTATGTAGAAATTAAAAATTTCCATTCTTGGGAAATTTTTCTTCAACACAAAAATTTAATTTTTATAGCTTCTATCGCGAAAGCAAGCCCACCAGAGGTGATTTTAAAAATTTCCATTTTTGGGAAATTTTATTTTTTGCCACAAAATGCCACAAAAAGGTGGATAATAAAAAAAATGTAGACAAAACGCCATGTTTTAGTGATTTTATTGTATATCATTATCAGTTTAAGAAGTAAGTAGTTGCCTTATTATATGTAACGGAAAAGATTTTAAGGACTTTAAATAACTTTCAACAACTAGTCAAATGTGATACTAGTTCTTAGTGTCTGGTGATTAATGGCTGGTGATTAATGGCTGGTGAATAGTTTCTTTTTGTCAGTGATTGATCAGAGATGTAAATTTAGCAGAAATGAAAATTTTCCCTTTTTGGGATGTTTCTTTTTACAAATAAATTTTATTTTTATAGCCTAAATCGCAAAAGTAAGCCTATCAGAGATGAATTGAAAAATTTCCCTTTTTGGGAAATTTTAGTTTTTGTCAAAAAAATTCATGTTTTTTACTGCTGGGTACTTGAAAGTTCTTAAATTACATGCGGCTGTGGTACGTCCGTCCGTCCAACATGACCCCTCTAGAACTCAACCCTTTTTACTGCTTCATTCAGATACTAGTCGCATATTCCAGACCTTTGGCATTTTCCGGTTCTTTTGCAGTTTGTTAAAATATAATTGAATCAGTTCGTCGTCATCGTCGACGTGTTTTTTTACTTTTTTTATACTTTTACTCTTGTTTTAATTTATTTCGATATTATTTTCTTTCTTTTTTTTGCTGTTGTCTCTTTCAGTGTCTTATTGCTGCACATTTGATTTTTTTCGGTTTTTTTTCTGTTCTGCTTCATAGGTATTTCGTATTCCCAACGTATTCCCATGTATTTTCTTGTTCACTGAACAGGTTCACATCTTAAAGCCAACTCTTTGGCTTCATATTTGTTCTGTTGCTTTTTTTGTGTTCTTTTGCGCTTTGTTTTTGTAGCTGTCTGTTGCAGCTTCTTATTATTTCAATCTACTCGTTGGCTTGACTTGTAATCGTTTTCGTTCTGCACTCGGCAGCCATGCATCCATCCCATCCAATGCAATCTGTTTGACTGGACTTGACTGGCCGTTTTTTTTTTTTTTTTGTTTTTTGGTTATGGCTAGTTTCGTTCTCTTTGGTAGTGGTCTGGACAACTGAACAGAGCTTGATGCTTTGTGTTGACTGGCACTTGTTTGTCAATCTGATCGCATCTGTTGATATTTGTTTTTCTAGTTTTCTTCTGTTTTTTTAGTTTAAATTCATTGTTATGTTTTGTTTAGTTCATAGGATTATTTCAAGCTCCGTTTTGTTTTTGTTTTTGTTTGCCCATTAAAATTCTTGCATGCTGCAATGTTTTCTTTTGTTTGCTGTTGATGTTAATAACGCATGTGAAGAACGAAACGTGCAGAAACGTGATAAGCACATCTTGAATAATAAATTGTATGTAGAATTTGTTCTTAAAGGAGCTTTTGCATATTTCAGCTTAAAATTATTGTTGATATGCTAAGGGAATGATTAGGTTTATTTTTTCAATCTGCTATTTTTATGAAATTAAAAAACAAACCATGCATTTTTTTGCGTTTTTCTAACATTTTCCCAAAGAGGGACATTTTTAATGGGCTCCAATTTTCTAAAATTGTTTGTAAAGCTTTCATTATCTTAGGAAAACCTAATTTTCTGAATTTTTGAAAAATTTCCCTTTTTGGGAAATTTTTATTTTAAGTTTAAATTTCGTTATTTCGACTCATTTTTATCGAACTTAAAACTTAATACATAAATATTAATGCTTCTTAGCTTGTCAGGAGAAGCACAGAATTTCTAAGCGCTTTTGAAATTTTTCAACAACATTTTTGATAAGTCTCTTAATTGCAGCAAAAAAATTCTTGGAACTAATGTTTCTGAAAATTTTCCCACCAAGGAAATTTTGCAATAAAACATTTTTCAGGTTTTTGAAACCGCCACAATTATTTATCTCTTTAAAGCAATTTAAAAAAGATATTCGCATTGATTTCATACCCCTTTTAATCCCTAAATTTCCCTTTTTGAGAAATTTTTTAATAAAATCAAATTTCATCATTTAAGTAACTTGAAAGCGCAAATTTTCAAGAAAACTCAAAATTCGTGTTGAAAAATTAATTTTCTGGTGTATTTAAAAAAATATCTCTTTTTTGAAAAATTTAACAAAAACAAAATAAATTTGCAGTTTTTCATTATTTGAGCAAATCGCAAATTTTCAAAAAAGAAAAAAAAGGAAAGAAAATTATGTTGCAACTTTAATTTTTTTTTTTCAGATTCATTTAAAAAGGCTCTTCGTTATGAAATATTGGCAAGAAAGCCATTTCCCCCATCGAAAATTTTTTGTCAGTTCTATTTTTGCAAATTTTCAAATAACCTGAAAGTTATTAAAAGTTAGTTTTGCTGAAAATTTAAGTTTTTGATGGATTTTAAAAAATTTGTAAACAGGGATAAAGTAATTTTTCATCATTTGAAGATTAAAAATTTATATTTTGAACCTCAAAATTTCCCAAAGAAAGACTTTAAAAGTAAAATTTGCAGTTTTTCAATATTTAGCAAATTTTTATCACTTGGAAACTTTTTCATTTGAATGCTTAAAGTTGGTTCAGCGTATTTACACAAAATAATTTTCCACCATTATTGCAAAATTTACCCAAACAGGGAACAGTTTTACTCTGTTTGGTTAAATTTGCAATTTTCATAATTTTAACTACTAATAATCTCTTCGAAACAATTTCTGATAAATTTTAAAAAATTTCCCTTTTTGGGATATTTTACAATAAAAGCAACTTTTGCAATTTTTCATCATTAATGCAAATAATAATCACTTGGAAACAATTTCTGATACATTTTAAAGAATTTCAATTTTTGGGGAATTTCGCAAAATAGTAAAATTTGAAATTTTTCATCATTTAAGCAAATAATAATCACTTGGAAACAATTTCCGATATATTTTAAAAATTTCCTTTTTTGGGATATTTTACAATAAAAAGAAATTTTTAATTTTTCATCATTTAAGAAAATAATAATCACTTGGAAACAATTTTTGATACATTTGCAAATTTTTTATCATTTAAGCAAATAATGATCACTTAAAAACGATTTCAGAAACATTCACAAAATATTCCTTTTTGGGAAATTTTGCTTGAAAGTCTAATACGCAGTTTTTAAGCATCTAAGCAACTGATAATCAATTGAGAACAATTTGGGATTCATTTAAAAAATTTCCCTTTTTGGGACATTTTTCCAAAAATTCAAATTTGCAATTTTCCACCATTTTAAGCAAATAATAATGACTTCAAAACATTTTTGGAGATATTTTCAAAATTTCCCTTTTTGGGAAATTTGTTATTAGTCAAATTTTGCGATTTTTTGACATTTTTGCAACACCTTAGCAACTGATAATCAATGGAGAACAATTTCGGATACATTTAAAAAAATTTCCCTTTTTTGGGAAATTTTTCCAAAAAAGTCAAATTTGCAATTTTCCACACTTTAAACCAAATAAAAGTCACTTTTTAACACTTTCTGAGACATTTTTTGGGAAATTTTTCAATAGATTCTTATTTCGCAATTTTTCAACATTTTAGCAACTTAAATAATTCCGGTGAGTTTAAAAGAATTTCCCTTTTTGGGAAATTTTGCAATAAAATGAAATCTGCAATTTTTCAACAGCTTAACAACTTCTAATTACTTGGAAGCTATTTGAAAAAAAAAATAATCTCACACTGATGTCGTTAAAAAAGTTTGCGAATACAAACAATCCAATCAACGATATGCAAATAAATGCATGCATTAAACGCACAATTTTTTCAACGAACGATTGCAGCGCAGTCAGCTACCATATGAAGATACTCATACGGTGAATAAATAATGTTGCCAGCCTGGTGGTTTTCAACACACACAAACACACGCTCAACAGTTGTTAACCTGCCTGTAATTGCAAAGAACTTGCCATTTTCTTCGTCTTGTTGATTTTTTTTTTTTGCATTTTCGCCTAGTTGACGGAAGTCAATGTGCGCAAATTGAAGGTAAACGATTTGACAAGTCAAGCGTGTCAGACATACAGAGTTGTTTGCTGTAGAGTTGTTTGTGTTTTTTTTTAACGTTGTTGCAGTTACTGTTGTTGTTGTTGTTGAAATGGTTGTTGAGCCAGCGCCACCGCCACCGCCATCATAGCGGCGATTAAACAAGCAATTCTTGTTTATATAAGCTTTTAATCGAAACACTTAACATGCAGCAGAGAATGGTGTAAAAAAATAAAAAAAAATGCATGTTTATGCCCAGAATAAGGCGAAAAATTTTACATTTTTTTTAAACGACAACTATACGCAATCATTAGTCATCTGATAGTCTCACAACAAAGGGTGATGTTGATACAAATAAAAACAAAAGAAATGTTTATAAACAAAAAAAAATGTTTATATATAAAAGTGCATGAATCATTTTTTGGAACGTGATATAAACAATATTCAGAATCAAATCAATAACACGCTTTGTAACTATAAAGAAAACCATTTATAATTGGATTGGTTTGAATTGTATAAATAAGCAACAACCATTGTATTTACTTAATTTATATGCGATAATATTCCTGCGTGATGAAAACTTACAATTGTTTATGCAAATTTTGTGAAAAAATGGGGTTGAATATTGATGGCAGGCAGCACTTGCGGTGGCACAAAAACCAAAGCAACTCCTTCGAAATCTTCGCTGTCGTTTATCTTGTGGTAGTGGGCGGGCGCGGAGGCTTCATTTACATTCTAAATCATATTCGATGCGTTATCTTTGCATATTAAACAAACTTAAACCTCGTTTGCATTTCACGCTACTTCCCTCACTGTTAACCTAGCTATTCCACTTTAACAGCAGCCGCCCCTCGACACTTCTCTATTTATTTGCATCAACCACCTACAGCAACGTTGGCTCTATACTACAAATAAATTGATTTTTTTGTTAAAACATTTCATTTTATTTCAATTCAATTCAATTCAATTCCATTCAATCAAAATAAACATAAGTCGATAAAGTAACGCAGAAAATCATTTTAAAATAAAATAAAAAAATAAAAAATAAAAATAAAATAATACCCAGCTCAATGTTATTAATTTCAAATTTCTGACAGCTTTATATTTATTCTTTGTCTACCATACAAAACAAAACCAACCAACACAAAATTCCTTAAGTAAGCACAAAAATAACCGCTTCAATTCACTTAGTGTCAAGTTCACTTTTTTTTTTTTATTTTGTATTTTATTTTTGTATTTTTTGTTGTGAAATTTAATACAATTTGAAACGCAATTGAGCGCAAAAACACAACAACACAAAAAAGTACTTTGAGAAATTGGTTTTTTTGCAGACCATTGAAGGGCAGTAGATTGAAAACCAATATATTTATGACAAATTATTTTGGGTTAAATTTCAATGGGAAATGTAAGAATAGACGCAACAAAATTGTGATGCGATTAAAAAAAAAAAAAAACACACAGCAACACTTTATTGCTTACTCAGGTAAGCTTTTTATTTTCATAAGGTTCAAATTGTGAGAAAATTACTTTAGCTCAGTGAGTTTTTTGTATTGTATAGAAATTTGAGCCAAGATACTAAATTTCACAAAAAGGATTTATTGCAAAAATCTATTAGTATCTTTTTAATGCAATGAATTTATTTATTTACAAGTCATGCTTATAAAATAAATCTTAAAAACTGAAAGACGGGTTACAACAGAAATAACGTGTGTATCAACAGAAGGTGTTGAATTTATTTTTTGAATAAAATGAACAAATGTTTGGATGTTTCTTAAATTTTTATTGAATTATTGAAGTAGACACATGGAGATTATATATGAAATACAATGTCTTTCAAATGGCCACCTCAGTTTGGCTAGCAGAGCTTAGTCCTTTTTTCAAAATTTTCAATTACTCTTTCGCTTAATTTGGCTCTAGACTTCAATGTTTGCTTTGGGAGTTGGAATAACTAACCGTTGCGGATGGTTTGCATAGACCCAACTCTTAACATAACCACAGAGGAAGAAGTCTAACCGTATTAAATTGCAAGATCTTGGTGCCCAATTGGTGTCTCCAAAACGAGAAATTATGCGACCAGGGAACTTTGTGCTCAATAACTAGATTGTTTCACGATTTGTATGTTTGCACCAAGCAGTCACTCGTTTTGAGAGCATCACCTGAATATTGAATGACTCGCGTGTTTTCGCATCCCCCCATTTTTGCTTGTTAACGTAACCGCCAATGTGAAAATTAGCGTTATCAGATAACACGAATATTTTGCAAAAATCACCGTCAATATTCATCTTTTTCAATATCCAATCAGTTTGGCGAACTTACGGCGCTGTTTGTGGTTCACTGACTGCAGTTCTTTAGTCAATTGGACCTTGTTACCATGCAGGATCAAATCTTTTGTCAATATTCGCTGCAGTGTGGACGTGAAGATGTCGAGTTCTTGACCGCAATGACGAATTGAGGTGCTTGGAAAAAAAAATGGTGCTTTTCTTTACTGCGACCATATTTTCTACGAATTTTCTGATAATGTAGCGCACACACGTTCCAGAAGACACATGATTAAGAGGAAATATTGAACGAATTCTGTTATTTTTTTCTTTTTTTACTGAGTTGCGTTCCATTTATAAATGTCAAATGTCAACATTTACCAACTGCCAAGCGGCCCTACATTTCTTGTTAATACACCCTTTTGTAAGTAACCTAATAAAATTAAATGTCACTAAATATAGTTTTAGTGGATTTAAAAAAAGGAACAATTTATAGTAAGAACGGGTTAAAGAAGTTCTATGATAGAAATATAAACATTTTTTTATACAAAATTTTACAATTTCCCATGCTACTAATTGTTTCTTGGAAACAAAATTGAAATTTGCACATAATTAAAAAATTTCCCAAAAAAGGAAATTTTAAAAATGCATAATTTTCGCTTGCACTGCATTCAAATGACATTTAAAAGCAAATATTTAAGATTTCGATAAGTTTGACAAAATTTCCCAAAAAGGGAAATTTTAAAAATGATTATTTTTCGCTTACAGTGTACTTAAATAACACTTTACAGCAAAAAATTAGAATTTCACCAAGTTTTAAAAAATTTCCCAAAGAGGGAAATTTTAAAAATGTATATTTTTCGCTTTGACTGTATTCAAATAACAATTGACAGCAAACAATTAGAATTTCCCGAAGTTTAAAAATTTCCCAAAGAGGTTACTTTTAAAAATGTATATTTTTCACTTACATTGTATTTACATAAGTTTGAAAAAATTTCCCAAAAAGGAAAATTTTAAAATCGCATATTTTTCGCTTGCACTGTACTTAAATAGCATTTTAGAGTAAAAAATTAGAATTTCCCCAAGTTCGAAAAAATTTCCTAAAAAGGGAAATTTAAAAAACGCATATTTTCGCTTCCACTGCATTTAAATGACATTTAAGAGCAAAGATTGCAAATTTTTCCTACAGAAAAAATTTCCCAAAAAGGGAAATTTAAAAAAGAACTCATTTGCGCTTGTATTATATTCACACGATGTATTAGAGCAAAGACTAAAGACTTTGATAAGTTTAGTAAAATTTCCCAAAAAGGGATATTTTAAAAACGCATATTTTTTCGCTTACATTGTATTCAAATGACACTTAAAAGCAAAAATTTAAAATTTCGATAAATTTGACAAAAATTCTCAAAAAGGGAAATTTAAAAATAATTCATTTTTCGCTTGTATTATATTTACATGATATACAGCTATGGACACATAAATGGCACAAAATTAGATTTTTAATACATGTTAATATTTTTAAATTAAAAGTTTTCCAAAATGTGAAGTTTTGTCATTGAGCTTATTGCTTCAATAGCTAAATGCAACTCCGTCGCTCAAATAACTGGTTTTGCTGTGGTTATTTTTTACCGCTATAATTTTTTCATAAACTGCGCTGGTTTTGAGTGGACACATAAATGGCACAAATTATTTAAAGCATTCAGTATTCGCGTTGCTTTCTATAGAACCACGTGATATTTTGTGTAGTTGAAGAATAATTAATTAAAAGTTTTGCACGGCGAAAAATTATTAAAAATGGGGTCAGGAAAACATACCACGATTGAGGAGAGACGGATGATATGGAAAATGTACAAAGATGGAAAAAAAGTTGCAGAAATTGCCAGTTTGATGGATAGTTCTCGAAAAAAAGTTTACAATGCAATTCACTCATGTGTAGAAAATCGCAATGTGTTAGTATGAGGCAAAATTCGGAAGTCAAGGCCTAGAAAAACAAATGCGCGAACTGATGCAGCCATAGTGAGAAAGTCCAAAAATGACCCATTCAAGTCATCGCGCCAGATAGCATCTGAAATTAATGAGTCTTTGGACTTGGAAATATCCAGCAGGCTTGTCAGAAGGCGATTGAACGAGGTAAATTTGTTTGGGCGCGTTTCCAGAAAAAAACCACTGTTGTCAAAAAAAAATATCTTAAAACGATTAACTTTTGCCAAAACCCATCGAGAAAAAAGCGTAAATTTCTGGAAAAACGTGTTGTGGAGTGACGAAACAAAAATAAGTAGAATGGGACCAGATGGTAGAATCTTTGTTCATCGTCCTAAATGTCAAGAGTACAATCCTAAGTTCACCCAGAAGACCGTTAAACACGGGGGTGGTAATATTATGATTTGGGGTGCATTTTCATGGCATGGCGTAGGTCCCCTTGTAAAAATCACTGGCAAAATGGACAAGTTTCAGTACTTGGACATTTTGAAAAACCATATGGAACCATATGCCTTCGATTTTATGCCAATTAAGTGGATATTTATGCAGGACAATGATCCTAAACACTCGTCCAAACTAGTCAAAAATTGGTTTTGTGCGGAAAAGATCGACGTTTTGGATTGGCCAGCCCAAAGCCCTGACTTAAATCCTCTTGAAAATCTGTGGAATGAAGTCAAGGTTGAAATCGCAAAGCAAAATTACAGAAATATGGATGAACTTTGGTCTGCCGCACAGAAAGCTTGGTATGCCATACCCAAATCGAAATGCCAAAAACTTGTAGAGAGTATGGGCCGCAGGTGTGAAGCTGTTATAAAAAACACAGGCTTCAGTACAAAATATTAATGATTTTAAGGTTTGTACAACACAAAAAAATAATTAACGCAATTTGAACACGATATTTTCTCTTTTTTCCAGAATGTGCCATTTATGAGTCCAGGACATTTCACTTGTGTTTTTTTCATTTTGATAATTTCTGCTTTTTATTAATGAATAATAAATTAAGTTTGAATTGTTATTAAATGTAAGAAATAAACCTTTGGAAAAAGCCAAGCATTTGTTTGTTATTAAGAACATTTACAAAAATGCAGCATAAAAAAGAACATACACTAAAATGTACCATTTATGTGTCCATAGCTGTATTAGAGGAAAAGTTAAATATTTCGGTAAGTTTGAAAAAATTTCTCAAAAAGGGAAATTTAAAAAACTGATTTTCTCTCTTGCTCTCCATTTAAATGACATTTTAGACTCAAAATTTAAATTTTCTGCAAGTTTGAAAAATTTCACAAAAAGGGAAATACGTATTTTACACAATACATATTTTACGCTTGCACTGTATTCAAATGACATTTAAAAGCAAAAATTTAAGATCTCGATAAGTTTGACAAAAATTCCCAAAAAGGGAAATTTAAAAAACTTATATTTTTCACTTGCTCTTCATTGAAATGACATCGCAGACTACAAATTTAAATTTTCCGCAAGTTTGAAAAATTTCCCAAAAAGGGAAATTTTCAAAATGCATATTTTACGCTTGCACTGTATTCAAATGACATTTAAAAGCAAAAATTTAAGAATTCGATAAGTTTAACAAAATTTCCCAAAAAGGGAAATTTAAAAAAGAACTCATTTCGCGCTTGTATTGTATTCACATGATGTATTAGACCAAAAATGAAAGATTTTGATAAATTTCAAAACATTTTAAAAAGTTATATTTTTCACTTTCTCTCTATTCAAATGACATTTTAGACTTAAAATTGAAATGTTCCGCAAGTTTGAAAAAAGTTCCCAAAAAGGGAAATTTTTTAAAAAAGCTATATTTCAACTCAGTTGTACATTTTTATGCAAGAATTTGAGTTTTTAAACGATTTTTGGGACCAACTACAAAAATATACTGTATCTTGGACATTTTGTGAAGCAAAATGAAATTTCGGTACGAAAAAATATCAGAGTGATATGTTTTGTTTGCATATTTTTGCTTTATTATCTTATTTTTGTTTAAATTAATTTGAAAAAAAAATATCTTTAAATGCATGCTGTCAAAAGCTGATGCAATAAAAATAAACCTTATTTTTATTGGTCCTATTTTTCTTTTTTGTTTTTTTTTTTCTTTTTGTTTTTAATGACTTGAGTCCTTAGTAGCAACACACTATTTTTAATGGATATTTCCCCTCATGCATTTAACCACATACACACACACACACACTTCCAAGAACATAAAAAACTCAACATTAATCAATCTAATTGATTTTCATTTTCCTCAATGTTTTGCCAATTTTGGCAAAAGCGCAAAAAAAAAACTCCAGCAATAACAATTAAATAAATTAAGCATAAATTAATGCTTGAACACCCTCATGGCCAGTCTAGCAAATAAACAAAACAAAAAAAAAGACGGTGCGGAACCAATAACCAATAACTGCAAATTTGGGGCTATTTTAGCTAAAGCTTTAAATTTGACCCAATTTAGCTCTAAAATACTGGGTGGGATATACAATGGTTTTGCTCATGAAATTCTCGGTATTGGGCATGAAAGAAAATCTAAGCAAACTCGTTGGAGTTTTTTGAGTTTGAAGTTAATCGGTTTATTAAACTTCATAAAGCCTGACATATAATTAAGTTTGTTAATTGTGGCGTTACGGCCATTCGTCTTGGCGCCAAAAGTATATAAATAAATCTTAATTTTTACTTGTTCACAAGCTTCATAGCGCGCAGAGTGCCTACATCTTTGTGTTAATTGAAGTAACCGCATTAAACAAATCTCAGATGCGACGCTGAATGTTTATATCTTTAGTTTTTCAAAAATTTCCGCTTTTCCTCTTTTGACCTATATTTTTGCCACAATCTCCCCCTACTGCTTAACTTCTTTTTATATTTGTAATTCCCTATTTTTTTCATTTTTATTGGTACTTTATGCGTCAATAATTTATTTGATCATCAATCACTGATTGCTGAGAAATGAAAGAAGAAAGAAATAAGGAAAAAGCATTTAATAAGAAAACATATTGCCTAGCATATGAAGTTTATATGTTTGTATTTTTTCCATTTTGGTTGCCACGATATTCCTCTAAATTTTTGCGCTTTCTTGAGAGGGAATTCATTCGAACTTTGACTTTCTTGTATGTTTTTTTTTTTTTTTTGTAGATGTTCCTGGAAATGCCAACATTTTACTTCATTTTCAACTACCGAAAAATGTGTGTAAAGATGATTTGTTTAAAGTTTAAGGCCCATTTGTATAAATGAAGTATAAATGTACATATGTAGGTAATGCTTACGAAGAAATGAGGCATGAAATGTGGTTTTTGCTTTGATAAATCCAATTTTTAACAAAACAAAGATTTGTGAGATTTTTCTATTTTTTGCTTCACTGCCTACGAATCTGATTAAAAAGTTGAAAATTTTATATGGGGAAGGCAAAATGGGGCACCAAAATTCGAACTCCCCATATTGCTATAAAGTTTAACTTGTTGATTTCATGGTTTTTGGACATGAGACTTTTTAATTTATGACTTCTATTGACCTTCGAAGTGATTGCATAAATTTTCTCAAACATGTTTGCTTTTCAAACTTGTTGCCATTGATCAGTGCTGCCAGGTTTCAGCGAAAAAAAATCCCAATTTTTGCATACAAATGAATATTTTTCCCCGTTTTTAACTTCGAGTTTCCCCGTTTTTTTCCCCGGTTTTTTTTTAAATTGTTTAATAAATAATAATTTAAAGAAATAACAATAACAAGAAATAACAATAATTTATTGCTTCACCTTACTATAACAAAAATAAATACAAACAGGAAAAACGTACGTATCTATAAAAAAAATAAAAATAAATATTGATATTGTATTTTGACTCGAACGTTACGTTTTTGAGATTATTAAAAATTGTATGAAATTATTTGAAATATACATGTTGTTATATATATTATCAAACCAAGTAAACAAGAGTATGTGTATTATTTCTATTATAAAAAGTCAATAATTCTGAATTTATTTCAATTGCAAAGCAATTTTTATATTTCATAAGGGATTTACTGCGGAGAATTCCGCATTGAGTGGTATCGTCAAGAAAGTTTCTTATTTTTGTTTTATTTAAATTAATAGCTGAAAAAGCATTTTCAGCGCTGGCGTCGCTATAGGGAAAGCAAAAAATAAACGACACTATTTTTTGTTATTTTAAATATCATCTGAATCAATGAAAAGTATAACTTCTATCCAGAATTCCTGGATAATTTCTGATGATATATTTGAAAAAGTTATATTTCTTAACGTTCTATACTCTTGGTCGAAATCATTCCACTCGAATTGATCCGAAATAAGGTGTAAAAATGTTTTAAAGCTTAAAGTTTTATTTTTCATTCTTACTATCTATGAATGGCTCTTTATATAGCACCTTAAAAAAATATCGAAATCGTTTAAGTCTACATCAAAAATAATATTATGACTATTAATGTATTCCTTTCGCATGAAACAATCAACAAGTAAGTCTTCAAAGTTAGTTCTATTTTTCCATATATGACACATTCAGATTTGTAAAAAATGGCAAACAAAAAATTTATGTAATTAAAATATAAAATTGTAGTTGGTTTTTCCAATAACCGATATATTTTTTTCACTCGCTATTTTATTTTTAATTTTCCCCGTTTTTATCAATGTTTTCCCCGCCTCCCCGATTTGTACGAAAAATCCCGAAAAAGGGGAAAAATCCCGCCACCTGGCAGCTCTGCCATTGATGCTCGCTATAATTTGGTTTTTCACGCTCGTCAAGCCGCAAACAAAATTAAATCTTTCTTTCACCAATGCTGTCAACGTATAATTACCCAACATTTAGCAAATATTTCAAACCTCCGCCCAACATTCAGGCAATAGAAGCAGCGCTTTTCTGGCCCATTAGAACAGAACAATGGGCGTTGCGAAAAAGTTGAGTGTTGCGAGTGTTGTGTGTAAATTTCGTTCGTATAAAAAAAAAACAAAATAAATGAAAACAGAAAACAAACCAAATAAATGTCGGCATTGCGTGTCTTTAACGAATTTCAATTTCCAGCGCGAACACACATATTCACACTTCTCACTGCACACACACAAATATATGTATTGTGTTTATGGCTTCAAGTGCAAAGAAAGCCACAAGAGAGCAACTTTTATTAATGGTCTAAAACAAGAAGAAGATGTTCAAGAAGAAAAGAAGAAGAAGAAGAAGAACAAGAAGAAAATAAAATCTTTAGAAAACCAAACCAAACCAACTTTAAACGCGCGCCAACATATAAGTTCGCTAAAGATTTGAATTCTGCGAAATATAATCAACTTTTGCAGCAGCGTATGCTTCGGTGCTGCAGGAAAATTTTGTCTAAATAATTTAATAATAGATAATTATACTAATTAATTGTATGATTTCGTTTTCTTCTTGGTTGGAGAAAAAAAAAGAAAAGAAACTTCGTGGCAGCTTTGATGCTGCTGCTGCTGCCGCAATAATTAAGTTAGCTTTGGCTAAAAGTTTTTTTTTTATGTGAGTAAAACTAATGATGACAGATTCCAGTTGGGATGATGCACGCTTGAGGGATAATGGATTCGACATTCAAGGTTTTTACGCCAAATGAATACTTGAATAATGGAAATTTGATAAAACATTGTCGTAAATGAGTTTTCTTTGTAAGGTTAAGTAATGCTTACATTTAAAATGTCCCCCCACAGGCTTAACGATAGCATCATCGTATTCATGATGATGTCTTCCAGTGAAATGTTTGAAAGGAAAGCTATTAAGTGTACTACTGGATAAAGCATTCTAACTGATATCAGCTGGGTTAAAACCAAGGTAGTTTTTATATTAAAAAAAAAACAATAGAAAAAATAGAAAAAATAATATTTAAATTCCAAAATTCTATGAATTAATTCTTAAATGTACAGTTATTTGAACAAAGGAGTGTTCAACCACTGAAGAAAACAGTTTTTAACAGTTTGGACCATGTTTCTTCGAAAATGAGGCTGGGAACAATGTTTCGGTCAACGGTGGGCGTTAAAGAGCCATGTTAACCGAGTTTTTTTTACTGAAATCGGAGACATGAATTTGGACGACCTCTGTTTCATGCAAAATGACGCACCATGCCACACGGCCCATACCACAAACGATCTTTTGCGCACCAAATTCCCAAAGCAACAATTGTTGACAAAAGAGTCAACAATTTTTGTCTGGAGAACTATCAACTATTTATGAAACCCCCTCTTAAAAAAGGTAGAACATCTAGAGTGATGGCGATAAATTGGGCTATATTCGTGGTCAGCATCTCCAAATTATCATGAAGCTTTATTTTTTTTTAAATTTGAACCAAGGATTGCATGTGTGACACCTATTAACTCAAATCAAGTGCCTTGATTCGAAATGGGGTGATATATTAGTGGAAAGGAAGGAGCAATGATATGTGAAGGTTGTTCAAAGCTTGGCGGGAATGAGTAGAAACATGTGAATTAGAATCTGAGGCAAGTGTTTTATGCCTTTACCTCAAACAGTTATATCTACAGGGTGGGCTTTCTATTGGTTTCTTTTAAAATCATAGGAAATCGTCACATAAAGTCAGGAACATACTTCCGCGGGAAGAAATAAGTCGCTGTACTGTGCATACAGACAAGAATGTGTCTGCTGTAGTCGAGATTTTGAGTCTCAATTCACGAACATCAACTCGCCATCGATCTCTACAGCACAACATTTCACGCACTAGCGTGAGGAGAATTCTGCACAAAGATCTCGGATTTTTCGTTTACAAGAACCGATTGACTCAGCAATTGAAGACGCACGACTACCGTTTCGTTATCGCTTCGCAGTTTGGTCCATAGAGCAACTTGAATTGGACAATGATTTTGGGCGAAAAATCATCTTCTCTGACGAGACTCATTTTTATCTTGGCGGCTACGTTAACAAACAAAATTGCCGCATCTGAGGCTCGGAAAACCCGCACGTTATTGTCGAGAAGCCGATGTATCCACAGAGAGTGACAGTTTGGTGCGGATTGTGAAGTGGTGGCATCATTGGACCATTTTTCTTCGAAAATGAGGCTGGGAACAATGTTTCGGTCAACGGTGAGCGTTAAAGAGCCATGTTAACCGACCTTTTTTTACTGAAATCGGAGACATGAATTTGGACGACCTCTGTTTCATGCAAAATGACGCACCATGCCACACGGCCCATACCACAAACGATCTTTTGCGCACCAAATTCCCAAATCGTGTTATAAGCCGTCTTGGCGATGTCAATTGGCCGTCTCGGAGCTGCGATTTGACCCCTTTGGACTTTTTTTTTGTCGGAAACCGTGAAGGATCGATGTTATGCCAACAATCCGAAAACGATTCAAGCACTTAAGGCCAATACCATCCAACACAGAAAAAAAAAGAGTAGAACTTTTACCTAAAAATGTAGTCAATTCAGCTAAAGTAATCCGGTGATTTTCAGTCAACGAATTTGATTAGGTGCGCTACCAATTTCTAAATGTTAATTATATGCAATTATATTGGGTAGTTTAACTGCGAGAGTAGCTAAAAAAACCTATATATTTAGGTGTACCTTCAACCATAAAATAGATAAGACACATAATTTATTAGAAGAATTAGCTAATTTTTTTTAAACTATGACCACTTCAGATTAGGCAAGCCACCTACTAAGTGTAGAAAAATCATCTAATTATTTAGATAGCATTCCCACTTAAGAGTGGGAATGCCGTGCAAAAAATATGCAAAAAATTTGTTTTTTGTTTTGCAATTTCTATTTTGAAGTGAAACTTTCCCCTCCTTAGGTGACTTTACTTCATTTCGTCACATGATAGAGAAGAAAGATTTGTTTTATAGTAGATAGAATGAGAGAGATATATACATTGTATAAATGACTGAAAAATTTCTTTGCCACCGCTGAGATTCGAACCTGTGATCTCAAGATTTCAACAACCAACGTCTTATCTATTGAGCTAAATTTCCAATCCAGAAATTTTCTCTACATACCAATTAATCAAATTGCTGTAGATGGCT
Organism: Pherbina coryleti; assembly: GCA_943735915.1. Classification (NCBI taxonomy): domain Eukaryota; kingdom Metazoa; phylum Arthropoda; class Insecta; order Diptera; family Sciomyzidae; genus Pherbina; species Pherbina coryleti. Next base: position 172,490,842 of record OX030950.1, read on the forward strand.
AGTGGAAACATAATTTCAGAGTTGTGGACCTCATATTTTTATATACATTTTGTTCATAAATTATCAAACGGCGTAACAGCACAGCGGTAAAGCGTTTGACTTGAACGCCAGCGGCCCGAGTTCAAATCTCGCAATGAGGCTTTTCTTTTTGTAAAATTTTCTCACTTTGTTTTTATTTATGTTTTTTATAGGAGAGCGCTGTGCTCTCCTTGGGCTGCACAGAAATAAAAAATTCAAATACGGGAAAAAAACAAGTTGTAAATAAAGCATTTGATTTATCCACGTAAATATTTATATAAAATTTATACTGAGGCGTGGATAATGCTAATATGCGTTATTTCCCTAGTGTACGAACAAATCGACAACTTGCATTAGGTAAAATAACTAGAAGAATTAGATGATTTAATAAGCAAAATTTTAGTTGAATTAACTAATTTTAATTAGGTGAATTACCTATAATGCATGATTGTTAAATTAACTGTGTAAGTAGAAAAGTTGTTGAAAAGATTAGGTGAAATAGAAACTTTCACATTACCTAAACTAGTTTAGGTAATAAATCAATTCTTTTATTTTCTGTGAAGCAATCTGTGAGCTACAGCCCGCAACCATCAATAAGGTCCGGAAAAATTGGAGCGGCAGAATGCGCTACTGCGAAGTCAGACGAGGCAGCCACTTGAACGACGTTGTGTTCTATAATTAATAGGAATGGTTGGTGTTGGTGCTGCTTTTGCTTTTTTTATTTGCTTCTCCATTGGTTGTGTTTTTGCTTGGTGCATGGTGCAGTAACTTTACCTTAACTTCATGCAATTAATCCAGCAAAAGTGATGCATATGCGTCACATTAGGCGGTTACCTGAGGGGACTCATGACGCCGTCAAATTTTTTTTTATTTTTATCGTGTGCCCGAAGTCCTCACCTGTATTTTCGTTTCTTAAAATTTACCGTTACGCCAGTAGTCACAGAGTTAAAATTCCATGCAACGTTTTTTCATGGTTGTAGCATTTTTACTGCATTATGTGGTTGCCACCCTAAAATCTTGACGATAAAAATTTTTTTGTAATTTAGTTGTAAGGCATAATAGCACAACGCTGCTGTCGTAAGATAAAATTTACCGCGAGTTCTCCTTAGTGAGTAATAATTCCATGCAACGATATTACATTTCTGTTACATATGCTGCTATATTCACGACCTCGTGACGTCAGAATTTTTATTTTTATTGTTGTCGTAAGGCTAAGTATAAAACCTTCATTTTCCTTTTTAAACATTTATCGTGGCTTTTATACTCACCGAGTAAAAATTCAATGCAACGCCGCTGCAAGAATGTTGCATTGTCGATCTTTGAGCGGCTAACTCTGTGTTCTTATGACGTCAGAATTTTATTGTCAAATTTTGTTGTGAGGGCTTAGAACAGGCCTATCATATCTTTAATCCCAGCACTAATACTCAGCGAGTAATAATTCCATGTAACAAATTTTCAGTTGCGTTGCTTAAGCAGCTCCCACCGCGTCCCGATGATGTTTTGAATTTTTGTTTTGATTTTTAATGAATTGAAAGAATTAACCTTTACGGTCGTACCATTTTTTTTAGTAATAGCTCTTATGCTTCAGCGAGTAACAATTCAATGCAACGCCGATGAATTTTGAAAAAATGCATTCTTCAACTTTTTGGGAAACCTGCGCGGTAAAACGTAACTTCATCACGTCAAAAAACTTGAATTTGGCCCACTCTGTATAAGGCAATCCCATCCATAAAATTATCTATCACCAAGTACAACTTTCTTAAGTCTTAAATATAAATGAATTTCCAATTCCACTTGATTAGAAATGAGAAAAGAACTACAGAAAGATTAAGGCGTATGACCATGGCCTGGCCGGGTTTCGAGCCCGGGATGCCTGTGATAATAGTCAAGCACGCTACCTACTCGACTGCGAAGGCCGCAATTAGGGAGATAACGTTGTATTTCGATGAACTTTAGATTAAGCTTAATATGCCTGAAGCTATAAATTCTACAGTTTGACAGGCACTTTCTCTCTTGTCGAAAGGAGTCGGGTGGTGTAAAACCTAGCTTATCAAGAATAAATGTCAGCTCAGCCTTTGAAAACCGGATACCTCATGACGACTCCCAATCATTAAAGATCATTTTTGCCGATTGATCCAAAGCATGGTTCAAGTTCTGAAGAAAAAGAAATTACTCATTTCCGAAGACATAGGGTAGACTGGGTACGGTTGAAACAGTGTACGATTGAAACAAAGCGAATATCTTGCCATCCTGCGTGATGAGGTTGATCAATAGTATAAGACGATGAATAAAACATGTTAATTTATGTTTTTTTGTATAATTTGCATGTGTTTCAATTGACCCCAGACACTGTTTCAACTGAACCTGGCATAGGGACGGTTGAAACACATTAAATTTTTTGTTTTTAATTTAATTTTACACATAAAATACAATACGAAAATCTCAAATAACATTGCCCATTAGTAGAGCAATATACGGTCTTTTATTTAATATACTTCCGTCATCGTTCGCTTAACTAATTCCGATGCAATTGACGATAAACGCTAAAATGTTTCAACCGTACCCAGTCTACCCTAAATTTGTTCCAAAAGACCAAAAGACTTTGTTTTCGACGAAAGCAGACTTGTCTTGGATGGACGCCATGTGTTAAATGACTTCTTATTTCAAATTTTCAGATAAATAGATTTTTTTTTTCATTCAAACATATTTTTGTCATGATTATTTGACCATTTGGAGAGGCTTTAGCGCTTTGAGAGGCATTGGAATAAATATGTCCAACCTCGTATTTTATTTTTATTCTATGTACGAGTAGTTTACATTCTTTATGGATACATTTAATTGTTTAATGGTACTGAAATAAATTTTTAAATTTCTCAACTTATTGTTTACTGAACAAAATCTGATCAACTCTCTGATCAAAATTTATTTATCAAAATTAAAAATTTTCAAGATGACACTACTTAAATGACGCCTGTAATCAATCAACTGCCCAAAGCAAATTTTTCTCACTTCAATTTATATTGGCATGCTTATAATTCACAACATGTTTACATGAAAACGTGTTTAAGATGGTGCGGATTAACAAACTATGGCGTGATTCGAAGGCGTAGTATCTTATCTGTTACTTTATTTGGAAACATGTAAGCGTCTACAAGATATATTTAATAAATTCGAGTAGTTTTTTTATGATCGTTTATCCTACATTTTTGCTGAAGAATTTTCATTATAATAAGAAAATGAAGTTACTAATATCAAGCAAAACATTCTTGTATTAAGAAAATTGTACTTGTTTGTGTATGAGGCTTTTGTTGTCTTGAGTTGTTGACTTTTCCTAGACTATTTAAATTAAGAAAAAAAATTGATGTTTTAATTTTTTGTTTTTAAGCAGCACGGCTGTTGTTCTTTATTTTTTGACTGTTCGCAGAGAAGTGAGTTTAAAGTTGTTTAACAAGAATGCACATAGCTGCACACTTTAGTAACTGTTCATTTATATAGCTTACAAAGATATAAATAGAATAAAATGAGTATAAGTTTTAACGGACCTTAAAATATTTATGTACATTAGATTGAGTATAGAAAATGAGTAAATTTTAAATAATTAATAAAGTAGGTATGTGAGAAATGAAACCAGTTAAGTTGGTTTTATGCACAGTGGTTAGAGTATATCTAAATAACGCTAACATTCTCCCCCACAAAGAACGACAGTTCTTAACCCGTATCATGGTGTGATGTCTTCATCTGACCCGTTGGAGGTAGGTTGGTTCGGTCGCCAAGTTGACCTAGCTGTGCCTCTGCTCACAGCTATCGGCTGGTCAGATTCATGATTTAAACCTTGTGTTACATCGTTCATCGGTAAAAATGCAATCTTAGATACTGGTCGCTTAACGCTCTTGCCATTGCAAGCTAAAGTGACCACTCTTACACACCCATCTGGACCAGGGTGCGTTTGTTGTACACGTGCTAGTGGCCAATGTCCTGGTGGACAGCGCTCATCGACTATAAGTACTAAATCCCCCACTTGAGCATTTCTGTGCATCTTTAACCACTTCGGTCTGGCTTGAAGGCGGCAAAGATACTCGTTCGCCCAGCGCCTCCAATACTGTTGCTTTAACTTCTCAACTACTTTCCATCGTTTGAGGCGATCTATGTTGCAATCGAGCAGATCTTCTTCTGGTACACATAGCGTCGGCTCACCAATGAGGAAATGGGATGGAGTGAGTGCAGTGCAATCTGATGGGTCAGTAGAGAGTGGACAAAGAGGCCTCGAATTAAGACAGCCTTCTATTTGTGCCAACAGAGTGCTTAGCTCTTCGAAAGTTAAAATCCGATTTTGCATGATGCGCCGAAGGTGATGCTTCGTTGATTTCACGCCTGCCTCCCAAAGGCCACCGAAGTTTGGTGAAGCTGGTGGTATGAAGTGCCACTGCGTACCGCTATTTGCTAGAATTTCGATAATTTCTTGTGGTAGTGATGATTGACTGCGGTTATTAAGCACCTGAAGTTCTTTGTTGGCTCCAATGAAGTTTGTGCCACAGTCTGAATACAAATCAGTACATATGCCGCGCCGTGATGTAAAGCGTCTAAAGGCAGCGATGAAAGATTCCGTTGAAAGGCTCGTCACGGCTTCAAGGTGCAAAGCTTTTGTCACCATGCATATGAAAAGGCAAATATACCCCTTTGTTGTAACTGTGTTGCGCGCAGTAGACTGTTTTATTGTGATCGGTCCAGCATAGTCAACACCACTGTGCTTGAACGCTCGCGCTGGCTGCACTCGAACATTTGGCAGGTTACCCATTAGCTGCTGCGATACAGTAGCGTTGTATTTAAAACAAACGATACAACGCTTCTGAACACTCTTCGCCAAGTTGCGTCCTGAGAGAATCCAGTACTCCCGAGCGACATACGACTGCATTAACTGCAAGCCACCGTGCAATGTTTTCACATGAGCATCTGCAAAAATAAGAAGTGATAGTGGATTTTGCTTTTTAAGTAGAATTGGGTGCTTTCGAGAAAAGCTAAAATTTGAATTTTGTATACGCCCACCAACTCTTAAGACACCTGCGTTATCTAGAAATGGACAAAGATTAGAAATGTTGCTACTAGTATGAATGTTGTTTTGCTGTTGTAGTGCAGCTATCTCTTGCTGAAAGTCGATTTGTTGAGATATTTTAATTAGCCGTTGAAGAGCATGGTTTATCTCACGCGTTTGAAGAAATCCAGTTGTTTTTGCGTTGGTGGTTTGTTGTTGTCGCAGTTGTTGCGATGCATTGTGGTAAAATCTAAAGATATATGCTATTACGCGCACTATTTTGTTCAGAGAGGAATATTTTGTTAAGATTTCTGGATACTCGGTAGTTTGAGTTGTTGTGGTATGTATGTCTATTTTGGATTGTCGTAGATCAACGCTGGTACTGAAATTAATTTTTGGCTGTTCCGGCCATGTCTCCGAAGGCTGACCCAACCACGTTGGTCCCGTCCACCATAAGTGATGATTCAGAAGTTCTTCTGAGGAGATGCCGCGCGACGCGCAGTCTGCGGGGTTTTCGAGCGTAGATATGTAGCGCCATTGATCTGCACTTGAGCGGCGTTGTATTTCTGATACTCGATTGCCGACGTAGACCGACCACTTTGATGACTGACCACGTATCCACGAAAGTACTGTTGTACTATCAGTCCAATAAATAGTTTGAATTATTTCTCGATCCAGCTGAGAACGAATTTTGTCAATTAGCTTTACGAGTAAAGTAGCTCCACACAGCTCAAGCCTCGGTACTGTCACAGTTTTGAGAGGAGCGACCTTTGTTTTTGATTGGAGTAATGTTACATGTCCTCTGCCCATATTATCAACTACTTTCACGTACGCTGCTGCTGCGTATGCCGACTGAGACGCGTCGCAAAAACCATGTATTTCAAGGCAGCTCAACTTGTTTGCTCCAATCCAGCGTGGAATTTTTATGTTCTCCAATATTTTAAGATTATGGCGATAACTTACCCATTTACTGCCTAAATCTTCAGGTAATGCGTCCTGCCAATCTACTCCCAGTAGCCACAAATTTTGAAACATAATTTTCGCTTGTATTGTTGTAGGTGCTAACCAACCTAATGGATCGTACAACTTTGCAGCGTCGGATAAAAGGCTGCTTTTTGTGATAGCTCGTTCTTTGTCATAATTAATTTTAAATGAAAATGTATCACTCACAGTATCCCATTCAAGACCAAGTGCCTTTACAACATTTTTATCACTTATCTTAAATACATTGGAGATTTCGCGATACTCTTCCGGTATAGCATTTAGTAAATCCATGGAGTTTGATGTCCACTTTCTTAGATTAAAGCCACCCGCATACAATAATTTACTAAGTTGTTGTTGCAAGCATAGAGCTTCGACATAAGTATCAGCACCAGAAATGACGTCATCCACATACGTGTCGGCTTGCAAAACTTTACAAGCTTCAGGGTAATTGGCTTCTTCCTCGCCAGCAAGTTGCTGTAACACTCGAATAGACAGGTATGGAGCTGAAGTAGTTCCGTACGTTACAGTACATAATTTATAGATAGAAATATCATCGGTCACCGAGTCACGCCATAATATCTGCTGGTATTTCTGGTGTTCTTCAATCACACGAATTTGGCGAAACATTTTTTCTAAGTCTGAGCGAAATCCGATTTGGAAGCGTCGCCAGCGTGTTATTATTGTTGGAAGTTCGGTTTGAAGGGCTGGGCCCGCCGAGAGTTCATCGTTAAGAGACTGTTGAGGGGGCCGTTTGCTACTTCCATCAAATACGACTCGTAACTTCGTCGTGGTACTACTTTCGCGTATTACACCGTGATGTGGCAGAAAATTACAATGCTTTGTTAAGTCGTGAGGATATGAACCTATTTTTTGCATATGACCCAATTGTTCATATTCTGTCATAAAGTTCCGGTAAGCTTCACGTAGAGCTGGTTTCCTTTCGAATTTCGACTCAATTTGTTTTAGCCGCCGCAGAGCGCTATAGTCAGTATGACTGAATGTAGGCATAGGTAAATTACTTAATGCTGATAAAAATGGTAATGCAACAGTGTACCGCCCAGATTTATCGCGAGTACAAGTGCTTTTAAAATACTCTTCACACGCAGTTTCTTCTTTTGTCAGTTGTCTTTTCTCGCAAAGCTCTTCTTGTTCCCAAAAAGAACGAAGTTGGTCATCGAGAGAACACAAATTCACATTTAAGGTTATATCATATGCGATTTCCGATGTTGGGCCTGACACGATCCACCCGAAGTGTGTAAGTTGTAAAAATATGCCTTTATCAAATTTCTTATGATTTGGTAATACGATGTCTCCATACACATCTCCGCCAAGCAGCAAATCAATGTTGCCACTCTCATTAAAATATGGATCAGCAAGGGCGTATTGCGTTAGATTAGGGAGTGCACTTTTGTCGACATGCAGCGGCTGGTAAGCTGTAAGCGACGGTAGAACTAATGCACTGCACTGCAGTTGAAAGTCACTTTCATTTGATGATAAAAGAGACAAATTGACATATTTGCGAATAGTGCAAGATGCTTTTCCTCCTACACCATTTATTACAGCAAGCGTATTTAATTTCTGCAGCTGTAGCGTTTGCACTGCGTCTTCGGTAATGAGTGAAGCTTGCGCACCTTGGTCGAGTAGCGCTCTTAAGCAATATTTACCATTTGGAGTTGTTACAATAACACGTATTGTAGCGAGTAAGACTTGTGGCATCGCTAGAGTATTGAAATTACAAGCTAAATTCGCTCCTGCGGTGCTCGTGGCAGGCGTCGAAGTATTGGGTAATGTTACCACAGCAGAAGCATTCTCTGTTGGAGTAGTGCACTCGGTGTGAGCGTTTAACGATTGATTTGAAAACTCGTTGTGGACGATAGTGTGATGTTGCTTTTGGCAGATTTGGCAGCGAGCATTTAAGCGACAATTATTGGCGAAATGGCCAATGTTAAGGCAGTTATGACAAATCTTCTTTGATTTCAACAAATCGCGTTTAGCAGCAGAAGACAATGAGGCGAATTTGAAAGATTTATAGAGTAAATGGCGCTTATCGCAGCAAGGGCAATCTGAATCAGCAGCAATGGCAGTAGTAATATGTACATTTCGACGAAAAGCATTTCGCGAAGTATTAGTAAAAGGCTTGGGTTTTGATTCCATTGAAAATGAATAATTTTTACCATGAATGGTCTCAAGTGTACGAAAAGTAGTTTCGAGAAATTCAAAGAGATTTTTAATTTTTGGGATTTCAATCGATGCCTTAAGCGATTGTTCCCACTCCTTCCTAGTTTGAGCGTCGAGCTTATTGACAGTCATATAGATCAGAATAGCATCCCAGCTATCTGTGTTTATGTCAAGTGTACGCAAAAGAGCAAGGCAATTGCGAGTGGTATCTAAAATTTGTTGAATGTACTCGGCAGTGCCATTCGAAGGTACAATCGAAAAAAGCTTACATAAAACTGTATCGACAATTTTTCGCTTATTATGATACCTTAGATTTAAAGCGTTCCAAGCAAGCTCATAGCTGGCGTCAGAAGCCGGGTACTCATTAACGATGTCAAGTGGTGTATCTTTGCATGAACCTTTTAGGTAGTAGTATTTTTGGACTTTAGTGAGATCATTATTATTGTGAATAACCGAAGTGAACATGTCTTTATACGATATCCAAGCAAGATAATCACCAGAAAATGTCGGAATATCGATCTTAGGTAAACGAACGGTTGAAAATAGGCTTTCATTGCGGCTGTGTGACGGAGCTGCAAAGGTGCTCGAGTGAAATTCTAGCGAAGTTGGACCGTTTGATTCCATGAGCAAGTCAAGCAAGTTGCCCTTGAATGTAAAATATTTATCGCGAAACGTATAATACACCTTTTCTGTCAAATAAGGCACATCAATAGCATTAATAGAGTTATCCCGAATAAAGTCAAATAGCTGGGTATGATTTTCTTTAAATTCAGTAAAGCATACTTCTATTTCATCCAAGAGACTCTGAACTAAACCGCGTGTTTTTTCAGATCTGGGCTTGCTATCAAAGTTCAGCGCCATGCGCTCAAGTTCACTTAACATGATTCTTTGATCTTCAATTCGGTGATTAATTTTTTCCATTTTATTTTAATGAACAAAAAATGCATACATACGTTACAAATCCAAATTTATCAATACTGTTGTCCGTTGTTAAAGCGGAGTTTTTTTTTTATTTTTTTACCAAATGTCTAAATCAAGTTCCTTTACGCAGCACTTGTCTAAAGATGTTGCGCAATCGATGTCCAAAATTACAGCCAAGTCGGCGATTATCTAAGTTAATAATTTAAGTTTGGGAAACTTCCCGGGTTTCGGCACCAAATGTTTGTGTATGAGGCTTTTGTTGTCTTGAGTTGTTGACTTTTCCTAGACTATTTAAATTAAGAAAAAAAATTGATGTTTTAATTTTTTGTTTTTTAAGCAGCACGGCTGTTGTTCTTTATTTTTTGACTGTTCGCAGAGAAGTGAGTTTAAAGTTGTTTAACAAGAATGCACATAGCTGCACACTTTAGTAACTGTTCATTTATATAGCTTACAAAGATATAAATAGAATAAAATGAGTATAAGTTTTAACGGACCTTAAAATATTTATGTACATTAGATTGAGTATAGAAAATGAGTAAATTTTAAATAATTAATAAAGTAGGTATGTGAGAAATGAAACCAGTTAAGTTGGTTTTATGCACAGTGGTTAGAGTATATCTAAATAACGCTAACAGTACTTGAATCAAGAAAATTATTCTAGTTTTCAGTAAATTCTTTACTTGAATCAAGCAAATTGATCACAATTCAAGGAAAATAAATTTCTCAAATCAAGCAAATTATTCTAGTTTTCAGCAAATTGTTGCTTGAATCAAGCATATTTTTCACACTTCAAGCAAATATTAGTCTTGTATATAGAAATAATATTCTGAGTTTTAAGCAAATGTATTTTTAATTAAGCAATTTTTCCTTAATATCATGTGTTTAAAATTAGCTCAATTCAAACAAAATAATGCTTTTAGAAAACATAACAGGTGCTACTCCAGTTAGCAGTCGAACTCTACTGGTAAGGGTTCTTGTATTCAATAAGAATAAAAAATATTAAATCTGAAGATTTAATTTTCGTTGCCGATGTAATAAATTGAGTTGAACAGCAAATTGAACCGCCTATACAGGTCCTCGAACGTAGGCGTTTGCTCCTGATTGTATTCCAGGCTGAACATTGCGTGTGAGTTTAATGAACTTTTATTATAATTTGCTGTCAAAAAGCAAAACATATATTTTTTGTGCCAACCAGAGAAAAATAACACAATAGCAATTTATACCCACACATCTATTGTTGCTGTTGTTGCTTTTGTATTTTTTTTAATACGATTCTTTCTTTTTTTTCTTTTTTTTCTTTTTTTTTTTTTTTTTGCTATTTGCAAAATGTTGTTTTCCCAAGCATTTAATTTATTTGTCATTTGTTTGAGTTTTCATGGCAACTCTGAACAGGCGAATTGAGCTAAGCTAAGCCGCGCCATATTGTCGGGAATATGTGTGCTGAAGGGGCGAGTTGGGGGCTGTGGGGTAGTATGATGGCCTATTGTATGCGATACAGCAGGATGCATATAAGACTCTAAAGGCAGAAGTAATTTATTTATATAAATAATTAAATTAGCGAGCTAGCAGAAAAAATTGGGGGGTGAGCATAAAAAAAAAACACATAATTTGTGAAACATTTTATGGAAAAATTCTATTTTAATAATAATTTTTTACGCAAATATAATATTTTTCTAGCGTTTGGCGTGAGGTTGCATGTGGGACGAGTCATATCAAGTCCTGAAAAAATAAGCGGAAGAACTTTGTATTTCTGTCCACAGAGGTAAAGGAAGAAACGATTTTACTTATTAACATTGAAGGTAAATATTTATTTTTTTCCATTTTTTTTTTTATACAAAATCAACAAAGCTTTTTAAAA